>JAGVSN010000037.1:1200000-1555669 GCA_022651745.1 Parapsyche elsis
TAGTAAAGTAAAAAAATTTTTTTTTTTTTTTTTTTCTCTATTAAAAAATCTCTATTAAAAAAGCGCTTTACGTAATTTAAAATTCAGCGGGCGTTGATATTCAACGGGCTTACACTAGTATTGTATAATAGCATCTACAAATTTTGTGTATATAGTTTTATATACCTTCTCGCGCCAATAATTGGTATACTTTTGAGCCAACTGATTATCCCTCAATTCTTCAGACGGAGGAGTTGGAGTAGCGGGTATCACAATCGCAGCATTGGATCTGGGACCGGCCACTCGCTTCCAATCCGCAAACGAGACTTTACCCGACAGCCACGCACCCAAATCCAAAACGGCACCAGACATCGGCGGTGAACCGGTCGTCTCGTTCGTATTGTCGTTTGCTTTATCCTGAAAAAGTCCAAACCGTTGCATACACAATATTGTTTAACGCCTAAATACATACGTCAAATTGTAACGAGCGTTACTTTAGCGGCGGCGACGATCGACGGCTGCATCAGATGATGAAGATACTGTATGCAAGGCAGTGCCACTTGTTGTAAAGCGTGAGAATCCTGAGCGGCACTCGGTGGTAGTGATATCGGCGGCGGTCCAGCAGTATCGTCCGATTCGCCCGGTAATATTCCGCCGAGAAGATTCGACAAGTAAGGACAACACCAAACCCAAAGTCTGACGATGCACCGCAAGCGTACTTCCCAACACTCGACGGAATCTTGAACCTTTACTAAGCCGCCGAGTAACAGCACCAGTGGACGAACCTAATTATATAGTGAAAATTGATACAACATTACAATTTCAATTCAAAATCTTCGTACGCCTTAGTAAGAGTGTAAACTTACGGCATTAGTGTGATCTTGTGCTGCAGCGTGACCGACGAGACCCAACGTTATACGTTGAGAAAGCAACTTGCATAGTGCTTTAGTTGCGGGTAGATTATCTTTAGTAACGACGCATATCAATTGACGCACTTCTTCCTGGCTCTAAAAAGCAACATTGTATTTAAAATAAAATATTATAGAAAAGCTCCACGTTACATACATATGCAGTATTTAAAGAAAAATTTCGTATTGAATAACGGAGTCAAGACAATTGGTGAATATGACCGGAAGAAGAAATAAAACTAGGATGGAGTGCTTTTGGAAGAGTGAACATAGTTTTAAATCCAACATTCCGCTATGCTTAAAAAAAGAAGGTATACGAAAAATGCGTACTGCCAGTTATGACGTATGGATGTGAAGCTTGGATGCTAAGTTCAAGAATGCTGCGTAAGAAGAATACTTGATCAAAGTGGCAGATATAGCGGAACGTGTGTAAAAGTTGAAGTGGATGCATAGCGAGAAGAATGGATGGCAGATGGACGCGAGAAATACTGGAATGGTGTCCGAGTGGATGTGAAAGAAAGCAAAGTAGACCGAGTGGAAGATGGGCTGATGAATTGAGAAGAAAGTTTGGATTCAAGTGGATGCAGATTGCTCAAGCCGTTCACCATCACTGCTGGATGGAGGCCTCTCCAATCCTCTTCCATTCCTGTCTGTCTTGAGCAATCTGCATCCACTTGACTCCACACATTCTTCTCAATTCATCAGCCCATCGTCCACTCGGTCTACCTTGCTTTCTTTCACATCCTCTCGGATACCATTCCAGTTACCATCTCTTCTCGTTATACCGAGCATACATCTTTCAATGCTTCTCTGTGTGCACTGGATCTTGCGTAACATTCTTGAATTTAACATCCACGTTTCACATCCATACGTCATAACTGGAAGTACGCATTGGTCGTTAGCATTACATATACATATATTAACAAGAATATTATACTAACTTGCAAAGAGCCTCTGCGTAGGTTATGTTGCACGAGCTCTTGCACGAGTCCCAATTGGCAAAGCTGTCGACGATGTTCAGGTGACGACGCTAAAGCTCTCAACAACGTCAAACAATGAGAAGCTGCCGATAGTGCGCATCCGTAACAGCTACTCTTTCCACTTTCTATAAAATACAATAATACATTACGACGAGATTAACTAACAATCGGTAGATAGTTATTCGTCACATCCAAACGTACCGATTACTTTGTTGGAATCGTTCTGCAACAAAGCTGCATATACAGGTTGAACGTCCCCTTTCAACTGCTCGCTTTGTGATTTATCATATGTAACCAATTCACGCCTTGAAATAAATTACAAATACATTATAATTCTCCAATCTTTGATCTAAACATGTTTTTGTAACGTTTTTGCATGAAAAATATGTATACCTGCAAGTCAAGACGCGTTGTATGACTTTAGAAAGCTCATCGAAATGATTCTTACTATCGACACAATACTTGTGAGCGAGTGATTGAATTACACGATTGACTTGAGTGGTGCTGTTTGCACTATTGCCGCTTTCGTCATTGATTGTTCTAGAACTGCCTTCTGTACGCTGTTCGCTTATTTTGTGCAGCAAATTCTACGTAAGTAAAATACATATTAATAAACATACATATATTTTGCACTACAAACAAATTATTATGCCTACAGAATGGAGACGCATTATTTATTAGGTTACAAAACGCTCTGCTGTCAGAGGGATAGAGTTTAGGGTCTGTATTAACGCGACAATCAAAAGTGGATATGATGCACTTTTAATTGTATTGATCAATTTTTTTTCAATCATAATGGAGATGTGAAACATGAAAAGATGTATGCTCGGTATAACGAGAAGAGATGTAACACATAACGACAGTTATGACGTATGTATGTGAAGCATGAAAAGATGTATGCTCGGTATAACGAGAAGAGATGTAACACATAACGACAGTTATGACGTATGGATGTGAAACTTGGACGCTAAATTTTACGCTACGTAAGATCCAGTGCACACAGATGTATGTATGCTTGTTATAACAAGAAGAGATCGTAAGAGGAATACATGGGTAAGAATTATGACCAAAGTGGCAGATATAGCAGAACGTGTGAAAAAGTTGGAATGGACACGTAACGAGAAGAATGGATGGTAGATGGACGCGAGAAATACTGGAATGGTATCCGAGAGGATGTGAAATAAAGCAAGGTAGGCTGATGAATTGAGAAGAATGTGAGGAGTCAACTGGATGCAGATTGCCCAAGACAGGAAGAAATGGAAGAGGATTGGAGAAGCCTTCATCCAGCAGTAGATGGTGAACTGTTGAAAATGATAATGATGAATGGAGATGTGGATATGTTATGCTGGTATGCATAACCATAAAATTTAATTATTATGATAGATAGCATCAGTAAAGTAGTTTTATTCAGTTCCAAAACTCATCAGGTAACCTAAGTTTCTCTGGGTAATGTAAATTCTAGGATGCTGGCAGTAAAACAGACAAAGCTCATGGCTCACTAACAACTGAAGATAGTCGTACAGTACTGGAAATGTTTGAGTTTACTCTGCAACAATATCTACATAGGATGAGTTTGGAATTGAAAGAAACCTCCACCGTTCAAAGTCAGCAAAGCGTTTGATAACCAAATGAAGAATACGTCCCCACGGTATATACAAAATTTAAAAAATACCTCCAGCAACGGCTTATTGGCCACCAGCTGTCTGTAAACTCTATCGGCCTTATCCAAAAGAGTTCTAATACTCGCTACCATTTTCTTCCGATCTTCGTCGTTTTCTATTGTATCGACAGCGCAACACGACCTGGCCGTTAGCGTATAATCGAACTTTGCATATTTGCAGAATCCGCAAGCGTGACACAAGAAGGGATCTTTCTCGTCGTAGTTAATAGCCCTATAACATAAACATACGACGTATAATCCAGACGGTAAACATTTACATTACAGCATCGGCAACGAAAGCTTTACCTGCATCTGTGACATTGGAATACATTTTCACCACAATTTGCGCACACTCCGGGATTAGCGGGAACGGCTGCAGAACAGCGTGGACATTGCAAAGACTCGCCTGTAAATTTATGGTAAAATAAACGATTGCATATATTGTAGTTGTATTGTATTTAGTAAAAGTATCGGTGATGAATTTCAACCTGATGTTTGAGTATTTTCGTAAAAGTCGGCATATTCCATCATGAGATTGCAAGCGACGATCGGAAGTGGAAAATCTATACGCACTTCGGTTTGACCCGATTGTAGAATGACATGTTTAGCTTTATGCCACATTCCTAAAATAATGAAACACGATTAGAACCATCCTTTTCTGAATTTTTTTGGTGGTCGTATCCCCGGATCTAGCAAATGGCTTTTAGAACCAAGCCGCATATTTTATTTAAAAAAATGAACAAACCCGGTTTATTCTTCAACTCTTGAACGGCTTGAACTGTACGATTGTTGTAGAAGACGTTGATGGCGCGTACCATTTTGCTGCGTTTCAAATCGCTGATGCGAAGACCGATGTGACTTATCGTATGGCTTCCGACGAGTTTGACAATTTGTGTCGTGGTCGTGAATTTAGAATCGATCTACATACAAACAAAATATATTAAAACCCCATTGAATCGGAACGTAAAATATACATGTGATCTCGCTAGTTCTAACCCTTATAGTGGATAGTTTAATGGTGGCCATCGGCACTTCGGGATTGTTACAAACGAGACACGGCTCCGACTCGAGGAAGTATCCATCCAGTTCGACGTAATTGGACAACGCTGAATAAACTGGAGCATTGCCGTGCGACAGCAGCATCGTATTCTGCATGCGAAGAAGATTAACTGCCGACGCCAAATGTTCCTATAGTAATATTTAAAACAAGCATAAATGTAAGTATGCGCAGTTTGTATGATAAAACAATAATAGAGTAAAAAGTCATTTAATTATTACCTCCATCCGTATGTTCGGTGTTTTGAGAGAGAAATAACCGAGAAGGTCGACGAATTGTGCAGCTTTACGGCCGTACTGTGGTAATACTGGCCAAAGTCCCCAAATCAATTCCACTAAGCTGGTTTTTTCAGCGATAGATGAATTCCTAACAAAATATGTAGATTTGTGAGCAATTATTTTTCAAAATAGATCAAGCCAAAACTTTAAAGGTGCCTGTTAAGTGTAAACGAACAACATTTGTCAGCAATATTACTTGTCAACCATCCAGCAACATGTCGCAGTAATGTGTGGCTCAATGATTGCCGGCAAGTAGTTGCTGTTTTATTATTGCCCAGATTCGCCGAAGGTTAACACTAGTGTCGTGTCGTGTCCGCACCTCAGCGACAGATACCCGCGTATGTGAGAGAGCAGGAAACAAACATATATTGCCGCGTATTTTCGTATACCGAGCGATAACATTGGCAATATGTCAACAATACTCGCCAACACACTGCCATACCAACAATAGTGGAACAATAGTATCGGGAAACACAACTATATTTCCGGCCCACATCAACATATTGCAGTAATATTACCGGCAATGCTTGCAGTGAATATGTTGAACGTTTACAGGCAACTTAGGGGGCAACATTTTTCACCAATATTGACAGTAATATTGCTCGTCAACCATCCAGCAACATTTTCAGCATCACATGCGCAATATATGTCGCAGATTGCCGGCAAGTAGTTGCTGTTTTATTATTGCCCAGATTTTGTATTTTCGTATACCGAGCGATATCATCGGCAATATGGCAACAATACTCGCAAACACACGGCCATACCAGCAATAGTGGAACAATAGTGTCGGGAAACACGAGTATATTTCCGGACCACATCACCATATTACAGTAATATTACTGGTGATGCTTGGCAGCAATACATTGCCGTGAAAATGTTGATCGTTTACAGGCAGCTTTAAAGAAAGTAGAATTAACTTACTCGTAAATTGCGAGTAGTAATGCGTGCGCTTGCCAACGTACTGAGGTGGAATTAGTTTCCAATAAAAACGTACGTATGAATCGACGGAACTCGGGCAACGTCACCTAAAAGCAAAAATATACACAAATTAATCAAATTCTCACACTAAATATCGGGAGAGTGGCCATTAAAACATACTTTTTGTTGTATTTGCTGAACGAGCTGCGGAACGACTTGCTCCTGGAACTTGGAACTGACCGTCAGTGAAGCGTCACTATCGGCACTGCGTTCTCTATCACTACGCTCCTGAAAATACCAATTGTAAAATTAAATAGTAGAACATCAAAATATGTAGTATTTCAGGGTTTTCAGATGCATACGATAGACGGTGGTGCCGTCTTTGAAGCTGCGGCAGCAGTCGTAGTCGTCGTAGGCGGACACAGTGCACATTGAAGCAGCTGCAAAACCGTCGGAGCTACGCCTTCCTCGAGGATACAAGCGGCGACCATCAAATAAGGTAAGGTGGTCATCGAATGCACCGAGCACAGATACTGCCAGTTTCCGGTGCGAGCGACGACGATCTCGACGCACGCCTTCAGATGATCCATGAGCTGAACGTTGCTGTCGTACGACAGATCCTGCGTTTCTATGAACTCGTGCACTCCGTCCATATGGGTGCTGAGGGCGTGAACGTCTCGCAGCTGACGGTATCGCTCCTTCGTGCCGCACATCATCAGAAGCAGTTTTCGGACTTGTTTGCGCAAGAACGGCGTCTGCTGGTTCATCATGTACTCGCACAAAAGCGGATGCCACTGTTCGCTGAACGTAGGTGCGGGCGGGTCGCAATGTTTGTGTATCTTGTACGGCAAACGTAGAGCCATCTCGGTGAGCAGGTTTGGATAGTTCTCCATGATGTCCCAAGCGTGACCTGAAAATCAAATCGTCAAGTTAAATTCATATCTTTTTACTAGGATTTCTTTCTGAAGGTGGCCTACTAGATCAAAATAGAAAAAGCATGTATGAAAAACTTAAGTTTGAGAAAGACCACATTAATGATTGATCAGCTAGTCAGATTGGTGCGATAAACCACAATTCAGGCAGCAAAATTCGTTTATTTCATTCTTCAAAATGACTAGTGTAAAACGACATCACCAGCTCGTCATTTAGTGACAGTCAACCCTACACGAGACTCAATGTTGGCCATCCAGTACGAGTGTGAGCAAACACTCGGTCATTCCTGTTCGAGCTTCATCCCGGTCAACACACAGTCTCAAAAGCTCCCGGTAACCCACCCCACTAACTTATTTTAAGCGGTTCCATGAATAAACAGCACATGATGTAACAGAACAGTGACAAAACAGAACAGCGAAGCACAGAACCGTGACAATTCAGAACAGGGGAAAAATCAAAGGTATGTAAAAGTATTTCGTAGATAATGCGTGGATTTTTTC
This sequence comes from Parapsyche elsis, assembly GCA_022651745.1. NCBI lineage: Eukaryota > Metazoa > Arthropoda > Insecta > Trichoptera > Hydropsychidae > Parapsyche > Parapsyche elsis. Next base: position 1,207,214 of record JAGVSN010000037.1, read on the forward strand.
GAAATTTGACCATTCGGATTGTTATAGTCCATTATATTATAATTACCATAATACTCCTAAAGCAATACCTATGTAGTTACGAAAAGATAAATCATTAAAATCAGTCAACCGGAAGTTGGTTTTTTTTCCTTGTAGAAAAGTCAAAAATCATGTTACCACGCAATATTTCCGAAATTACTTGCCGATAAAGTTGAAATTTCATATCTATGTATGTATGTATGTATAGTTTTCAAATAAGGCGTAAAAGTTGATAGAATTTTGATCAAAATCTGCCAACCGGAAGTGGTAGTTTACTCATGAACGATTTTTCGTTTTTTTAATTTTTTATTCGGCCTTTTAAAAGTTTAAAATCTTCATAATATTGTAATACTATGATCATTATGCTAAATTACAATCTGTCAAAAAAAATCATCAAAAGTGGGATTTTTTTTCTTGAAAAAAAGTCTAAAATCCTGTTATTTTTCTTTGTGCGCGGTTTTTTGACTTTTTCAGTTTTTTTCCACTCCCGAATTATTTATATTAAATTAAATTTAAATCGAAAACCATATCAATCTATCACTTCATTGTGTACATATTGTACATAACTCATGAAAATATTTTCATGTCTATGAATGTTACCACCCGATTGGTCAAATTTTGGAAAAACCCACGCATTATCTACGATATACTTTTACTTTTGATTTTTCCCATGTTCTGAATTGTCATGGTTCTGTTCTTCGCTGTTTTACTATATCGTGTTCTGTTTCATCCGGTTACCCTTTAAAACTACGTTTTCGTCCGAGTCTTCACTGCGAAGAAGACGTCGCTTTACACTAGGAATTCTATGCAATACGAAAATTTCGAGAATTCCAGATGGTAGAAAGTTTTTAAAGACAGACAATTTTTATATAGGTAATACAATTTTAAGTAAATTACTTTTGACATAGTGTCGCAGGAAAAACGGTTGCATATCCGGAAGCGGGTGAGGCGGCTGAGGACGCAGCAGTTCATTGTTAGTTGTCGGAGTCGTGACAGCAGTTGCAGTGCGAGCCCCGTATTCACGCCAATATGGAAGTAGAGCAAGTAATAAAGTACGGCAACGTTCAACGGCACCGCCCCGAGTAGAGCTCCGGCTGCTGCTCTTGCCGCGTACCATTCGGCTCCGGCTCCGACTCCGGCTCCAGACGTTGTAGCGACGCGAGATGTGGACGGAGCACTCGTAGGTCCAGCAGGCGTACCAGACGGTTTACTGCGTGACATTAACACACCTAAGCCAAAATTCAATAATATTTACACGATAGTAGCTTTAGTTAAATAAATTATAGATTTTTTTTAGTACCAAAGTTGTAATACTTACTCAAAAGTCTCATAATTAGTAGTTGCATTTCTCGATAATGCGAGCGAGATTCCAGTGGATCCGACCCCTCGTCGGATTTGTCCAATTCCAGTTCCGCAACGATTATCTCCAAGAATCTTTGCAGAGCGAGACGATCGGTTTCAATGCTGGCGTCCAACGCGGTCGCAAGCATCAGTAATACCTATAAAAATTAATAATAATAAATTACAACAGAATAAAGTAACCATTTTTGGGTGTGAAGGTTGGACTATATGTAAAACATTTGGCAGCTTAAAATGTGGTTTTGGCGCAGAATGCTATAGATGGGCTGGATGAAAAGTAAAGGGAACGAAGATATACCAGCTCAAATAATCTTTTATGATGAAGTTTTAATCATCATCATAAAGGGAAAGGTAGAAGGGAAGAGAGGAAGATGAAGACCAAGAAAATAATATATTTCACAAACTAGAAGGTCATGAAAATATTTGGAAAGAGGCTAACAAACAAACTTATAGAAGATAAAATATAACGTGCCTGCATAAACGGAATGGATCGATGACCGCGAATAGTTCGCAGGTGAGGAAGCTCGTCCAAGAGTACGTTCAAGAGAGATAGACGCAAATAGCGCAATCGAGCTGCAGTTTCTGTGCCGATTGTTATATCTTGACTCCACTGAGCTCCGATCGACGATTCGACCGCGGCTCGAATTCCGGTTTCGCCTACAACAAATATAAAACACATATTAACAAAGTTTCACACTTCAACGGTCTTCATATATATATGTATGTATATAATAATAATAATCACCGTAAGTAGAACTTCTTCCGGAAATTCCACCGATACTGTCGGCACCTGAACCGCTCTCGCTCGTGGGTAGATCAGCAGGACTTACTGCCGGAGGAGCACCAGTTACACCACTTGCCTCTTCGTCGTCTGACGCTGCCGCCGAGGCTGTCGTATCAGACGGAGCTCCACTGCCAGCCGCCATGGATACGCTAGTTCCCGTTGATCTTTCTTGCAATGACAACGCTATCGCCAATTCCACCATAGTTTCATCGTCAGCATCCGGTGGAATATCGAGTAAAGCTTCCAAACCTACGACAATGTTACAATCAGTATATCTTTAACACTCGGATACTAATCGGGAACCAAGCTTTTCAGACGTAACTCCTACAATCCTCTGGGTGTTACGATTTTGAACGTGATCAGATGTAAATAAAGAAGAGGATAACGCAGAATGAAACTAGCATGAGTGTATGCTTGGAATAACGAGAAGAGATCGAAAGAGAAACGCATGGGTGAGAAGCGTGACCAAAGTGACGAATTTAGCGGAGCGAGTGAAGAAGTTGAAGTGGCAGTAGGCGGGACGTGTAGCTCGAAGAATGGACGACAGCAGGAAGCAAGAAGTGCTCGACGATAAGCCGATAGACTAAGAATGTGTGGAATTAAATGGATGAAAGTTGCTCAAGCCAGACGGGAATGGAAAAAAAATTGTAGGCCTTCATCCAGCAATGGATGATGACGAATGGCTGGTAAAAAGATATCTGAATAAAATCAAAACCTGTTTCAGCCATGAGCAGTCGACTAACGTCGACGACTTGATCTACATCGCCGTAATTTCCAGCCTCGGAATCGCTATGATCAGTCGTCGGCTCCGTAACTTCAGGAGGAGGCGTCACAGTACGATGAGCTTCCAAAGGAGGGGGACCGCCTGAAACGCCTATCGAGCGCATACATTTAGAATCCGTCACAATTGATCTTTTGGAATTAAACGGCTCATTTAATTCCATTCTTACCTGGTGTGGTCGGTGGCGACGGAATATAAACCCTACGTCTCTTCACGCGCGGTCTCAGCACTCTGACGATGGCCGATTTGGCACCGAAACTGATGACCTGATCCTCGGACAGCAACAGGGACACGTAGATGCGATTGCCCAAGTCGACTTGATCCGAATGGAGCATGAACGCGTGCAGAATGTCGATCAATGCGTGCAAAGCGTGAGATGCGTGCCGCAGACCGCAACGATCCACCGGAGACAACGCTAGCGGAGTATCGGGCTGTCGAACACGACCCAACACCCACAGGACACTAGCGAGCAACGGAGCCAGGTGTTGTGATCCTTGCGATCCCGACAGTATGTTTTCGATCAAGGTTGCAGTACTTTCACCTAAAAAACACAATACTTTATCCGAGCAGGATAAAGTTATAATTACATTACTAATTCAATCCAGTTAAGATACTTTAACAGACAAAATTTATAATATAGGGATATACTAGAATTTTGTTCTATAACGGGCAACGGTCCGGCGAATTTAACCAAATTTAACGGCCTCGATACGGCAATAGCACGCGTCAACAACAACAGTCTGAAGAAGTTTTCGGGATCTACATTGCGAGGATCGGCCGTAGAACGCAACTCGAGCAGCTCTTCAGTGATGTGCGCCAATATAGCTTGATCCTAAAAACAAAACGAAATGTTTCTTGTAATCTTCACGAGACGAACTTTTGTCCCTTCATTCTAACATACACCGTTAGAAGAAACGGATACTCGAGCTCAAATTGCATACTGTCTTTGATGCATACCTTATGTTGATGGTACTGTGGTCCTAAAAGAGCTTTTAAAAGAGCTTTGCATCTCATGTGCAACGGCGGCGGAGACGGCAAGCAAAGTAGTCGCGTTACGACTGAACGAGGTCCGACTAAACCGGTACCGGGACCACCATTTCCAATAGCCAACTCTAATACTTCCAAAAGAGCGCATGCTAATCTTTCTACACCGGCAGCTCTCCAAGTGCCGGATTGACCACCGTCGATTTGATCCTACAATGTGTATAATTAACAATTTATAAAAAATCATATTTGGAGAATAATTCAGGCGCACTTAATGTACATATAATGTTGTTTAAACCTGGGTATTTTTGCTGGTTGATGCGCAAGCACCTCCGTCTTCATTTTCTTCGGGCCAGCCAAAAGCTTCTTTGTTTCTGCCATACACCTACGTTATAAACGCAAACATATGTAGCATCATATAAAATTCTATCTAATAGGATCACTATCTACTCGCTACTAGCTCCACGTGTTGGCTAGTAAACTAGCGATATAATAGCGAGTAAACTATCTCTGTGTAATACCCGCTTAAGGAAAGTTCCACATCACATTTGCAAAAAATTTTGACATTTTTAACAGCTTAGTGAATGACTTTTTGTGAAAATTTGAAAAAAAAAAGTGAAAATTTAAGAAAACAAAATCGTCACTGATGCAACTGAAGAAGACGTGCATTTCAGTACCAATTTCAATCACAAAGATTTTACAAATTACAAAACTTAGAACATTGTAAAAACGGCAATTTTAATCAAAAACAAAAAATGTCTATGTGTCTTTTTGTAGAATTATATATATAACTAGTGTAAGCCCGTTGAATATCAACGGAGCGTTCTCATCACCGATACTAAAAATTATATTAAATTTAATAGATTTTGTAGTTTTTGCATAGATGGCGCGTTATAATACAACAACGTAACAATTTAGCAAAGACACGAGCCTATTGACAATTAATATTGTCAATAGGCTCGCGACTTTGCAACAACTATAAAAACTGTTAAAAATACACCCACACAAAAATTCGTTGATATTCAACAGGCTCACACCAGTACCTAAATAAGCATATAATTAAAAATTAAACAATACCTTAACTGAATCAACCATGATTACACCTTCGGGATCTTGCGAACAACTGAAGCTAACCGTTAACTTTTTGTCGGCCTGTAAGGATTCTTCTCGGCTTAGAGGTATATCATACCAACGATTACGTTGACTGAGAGTTTGAATCGTTCGACCGCACACCTAGAACGTTTATAAAACTATACATGTATCTGCATTCTAAAAAAGATACAAGGATTGCGTTTGAAACAAACATTACCTCGATGAAAGACGGTGTTCTAGCAATATCCTGATTACCCAACAGCACTCTAATACCGGTGATGACGGTACTGACATCAGGATTACTTATTTCCAAAGTAAAACCACTGAGTTTAGTCGATACGACAAACAGTCCGTTTGTGTTTAGTCTGTGTTTTATTTGAGCCGTATTGTATACTTGTAGCAGATCGTTGCCGCCAAACTCGACGTCTTCAAGTGCGATGCAAGTTTCGAAGAAGTCGATCGGGAACGTTGGAGTACCGCTAAGTTTACTAGATGACTGTTAAATAAAATACACATAATCAAAATTTGTCCGTAAATAAAATATACCCAGTGTGTGGATCTTCTAGCAGACCTGAGGTGCTTTAGTACGAGCCGCGTTCTGCTTCGGCCGACGAGCTCGCTCTATGAAGGGCGAAGTATACGGCGGTGCAACGGCTGGCGAAAGCCAATAGCCGGTCTGATCTGGCGCAGCTGCGTATATCCTCAGACTGCCATCTTCGCATAATAGTATAAGGGTCGTTTTCAACTCTTGCTGTGCGGCTACGTGACGCACCGTTACCATGTCGGTGATTTTAGCTTTAGCTGGCACCACCTGTAATTGTATCAATTCTATAAAAATACTAATATAATAAATTATACGTTGCTTATCTCAATACGTTTACTAGGATTGTGTCTCTTTTTTTACTATCACTTTTTTTTTAATTTTGTCTTAAAAGCTAATTGCTAAAGCTAATTGGAAGACACTTAAGCCATTTAAGATACGCTGACCACATAGTTATGTGGCTGTGACTCACTGCATGTGACTCAGTTGATTTACAAAACAGAATTAAGCAACGAAAGTATGAAAGTAGGCTTAAAAATTAATTTTTAATACAACTAAAATTATTTTTAATGAATTTTGCACGCTAAGCTTAGTCACAGTAGATAATCATATTGTGGAGATAGTTGATAGTTATTTATATCTAGGACAATTGGTGAATATGACCGGATGTAAAGAAGAAGAATGAAACTAGGATGGAGTACTTTTGGAAGAATGAACATACATACATAGTTTTTAAAACCAACACTCCGCTATGCTTAAAAAAGAAGGCATACGACCAATGCGTACTGACAGTTATGACATATATGTACATATGAAACTTGGATGCTAAATTCACAAATGAAAGATAGCTCGGTATAACGAGAAGAGATCGTAAGAGGAATACATGGGTAAGAAGTATGACCAAAGTGGCAGATATAGCGGAACGTGTGAAAAAGTTGAAGTGGACACATAGCGAGAAATAATGGAAGGCAGATGGACGCGAGAAATACTGGAATGGTATCCGAGAGGATATGAAAGAAAACAAAGCAGACCGAGTGGAAGATGGGCTGATGAATTGAGAAGAATGTGTGGAGTCAACTGGATGCAGATTGCTCAAGACAGACAGGAATGGAAGAGGATTGGAGAGGCCTTTATCCAGCAGTGGATGATGAACGGCTGAAAATGGTGACGATGAAAGCTAATTCAAACTATAAGTTATTACGTGTATCATAGTGAAGTATGTACATAACTGTGGCAAGATACTCTCCAGTGGTTTCCGATGATTTGGTAAGAACAAAATTTTTGGATTTTGCCAAAGACAAATTTCCAAATTTTATCACGAGACTGGTAATATCCAAATATTGCCGATAATGATATTTATACGAACCTCGGATCTTCGTTCGAGACACTAATGCTCTGACCACTGAGCTATCGCCTGGCCAAACAATTAAAATACTCATATTAACTTACTTTAATTTCTTGGACTGCGACACTTCCGGGTTTTAGCATCATCACGATTGGATTATTAGACGACTGCAAAACGGCAGTAACGAGACCGGGATGGGCGGGAACTTCCTGCCATTGACACAGAGACTGTGCTCCTTTGCCGCGACCGCCTTCTTTTTGACTTCCGCTCGCCGATCCGACGCTGATCAATGATACACCTATTCGACAAAATAAAACCATGCTTTATCGCGATACACACAACAGTTGAAATCACAACAACGAATAGATGATATATTATATGTACCTCGGAGAGTTTCTTCGACAGATATCAGCGGCGCGAGGAAGCTTTTGCCTTGAGCGTACGAGAAGAACAATATTTTCAATGTGTGAGAATAGTATATGGAAACTCCGCCGCCACCGACTTGTCCAGTGACGTCTTTGATATCGTTGTGAAAAACTTCCAACGTGTTGGTGACGTAGAATGGTCCATTGGATGCGTGAGATTCGTCGTTCATCGGCTGCCAGTAGATGTGACCGGCACTACCCATGCACAGCATATACGTTGCATTTTCTTGCGTGACGAATGTGACATCGCGCACCTATTCAATTAAAAATGTCAAATTTGTCCTGATGCATATTTCAAATTACACAGTGACGACGTATTCTTCATTTAGTTAAAAGGAGCTCTCCTGGCTGAGTGGATGTATTTAAATGACAATCGACAGAGGATATGGTGCAGTTTTAATTATATTGATCATAGATATGCACCTTCATACTTTTCAGTCGACAAAAATCGTCGCAAGAGTAGGGATGAATGGACAGAACCCGAGACTCGAATAACAAAGCAGTAACATTTTCAACACTTCGAGTCCCACAACTAGGATTTTTATACCTGAGTGACTATTCTACATCTACTGTAGTGTAAGCCCGTTGAATATCAACGGAGCGTTTGTGTGGGTAAGTATCGCAGCTATCCAGCCAGACATACCCTTGCGCTACTATATATAGAGTAATGCATACTTCAAACTTGACAAATGAATTTATTTCTAATAATAAAAAAATAATATTATATTAAATTTAATAGTTTTTATAGTTGTTGCATAGATGGCGCGTTATATATAAACAACAACGTAACAATTTAGCAAAGTCGCAAACCTATTGAGGATTAATATTGTCAAATTGTAGCAAGCCCGCCCTCTTCCAAACTGGTGATCTCAGGTTCAAACCCCACTCGCGCGCGGACGGTTCGTGTCTTTTAATTATTTACCTCAGCGAGCGTTATCAGCAGACAGACACACAGATGGAATAGGGCTATTATATATATGTACCACGGATGGCTTGAACATTGCACAGGAGTTTGAGCCTATATTACAGCTATTTTAAGGTTCAAAACTGGTCGAATACATTACTAAATATATATTTTTTAAATGCCAGCATTTTTAGAGCGTGAGGGCGTATCTAAACTATTCTACACATATGGTATTGATCAATTTTTTTCAGGAGAGCGTTTTTAACTGAATGGAGAACGTGATTTGTTTACCTTTCCACTCGGAACCAAAAAGTGATACTGCGGCGACGCCGCATCCTTGGACAGATCGTATATTTTGATGAAATCTGCAGTCACCAGTGCCAGTTGGGTCTGAGTGCCCGGTAGCCAAATGCTGCGAATTATGAAATTGCCCGTGTCCAACGCCGGTTGCAGAACTAATCTGTCGCACACCGTTCCCGTCATTGTGAACGAAATAATGTGACATTCTCGGAGGCCGCACACGGCGAGTAAATCTTCGTTCCATGGATTTCCACTCAGCGATAATACGGTGAACGGAATTGGAATAGACAGGAGTCGGGTGAGAGTCAATTTACGCTTCGACGAATCGGCTTGTTTCAACAGTGCCGCCAGTTGATATATAGTTATTTTTCCTAAAACCAAAGATTCAAATTGTTATTAAAATGCTGCTACTACCTACATACATACATATGTACTATTTCTATACGGAGACTAATTTTTGCGTTCAATGTGTGATTTATTCACAACCAAATTAACAAAAGTTGTATGTATTGAATATGCAATAAATGACAGTGTGCAACAAAAAAAACTACCGGAGTGGAGACTAGTGGTTAGCTCTTGTTTATGAGATATGAGCGTTTAATTTTTTCATTTTTTTTTACTTTTGTAACTCAAAATTTAGTACTTTTGTGTTCAAAATGAGTATTGAAAGCAATAGTCAGATGTTTTTACTATTAATTGTGATGTTTGCAAGCTTTAAAATACGTCTAGCGAATTAAACGTCAAAAATATTTTTTAGTGTTATTATGCCATAGGTTGTCCAGTTTTTTTTATTTTAACCCATTTGTAAGGTTCAGTTTTTTATTTTTGTCTAAACGTACAAATTTGAGCTGTAGATGATTTTAAGTCGCGTTTAGAGGTGGTTGTGTGGTAGTTAGAGAGCAAACCGACAGTGGGTCAGAATTAGTAATAATTTTTGAATCTCCGCTCCTGTAACTCCTTTATTATATACCCTTTTCGTGAGAAACTACGAGATGTTGACGACGACCATGCGGCAAAGCTAGACAGCACATGGCAACGCGTCTCACAATATGAGCGCTGATGAGTTGACGGATCGTCTGTCCTTGCTCTCCGGTGTAAGACATGCGTACATTTTCAAAAGCGCCTTCTTGGGAGCCTGAAAGTCAAAAAATATACAAATAAACATAATTGTTCGTAGACGCAACGAATGTCGTTCAAATCGTCGATATGTATGTATATACCGAGAGTCGGAACCATCAATTGATCGGTTGTATGGAAACGTTTATCGCCGTGATGCAATTGGGCTAGTGCACGACGAGCTCGACCGTGACGGCCTACTGGAGCGTGCCGTTCGCAAGCCGTCCTCACCGGTCCAGGCAGAACCTCTAAAAGCTTTTGCAATGATTGCAGACACTCGTTCCAACCGCCGTATGCGAATATCCAATCTCGGACACCTTAAATATTAAAATGAACAATTAAAATAACAATAAACTTGAAATATTATGAGATATATGAATTATTGTACTGACTTGATAGATTTGTAGCGTAAGCAGGTCGACGAGCTGGCGGAGGAGAAGTAGCCCGTAGCGGACTCGATGGACGACGTCGTAGAGATGGTGGAGGCGGTTGATCTCCTTCGGAGACTCCTCGTTTGCTCATTATATGCGACTGCGATGAACTGCGTTTCACCAAAGCTTGGCAACTATAGATAAATAAATCAATATTAATCGATTAAAAATATAGGTTTTCCTACCCCATGATGATTTTGGGATTGAAGAAAACTGCCTTACTAATAATATATCTATAGAAATGTATGAACAAGTAAAAACGTACGTGGATTCCTCTTTAGCGCCACAATCGCAGAAGAAATTTCCGAACTTGGCATACGATACGTCATGATTTCGGTGACAGACCAGAGCGCACACTGTACAGACACCGATTCCGTCGACCATCTTGCAAGTATGACAATGATACCAGTGCTGGTTCATAAATTCACGGGCCGTCGTCATAAAAGTGCACAGCTTACTATGGAGCATTGAATCTTCGTCCTAAAATATGATAATATAAAAAATTAAAAAAAATTCTAAACACGTTCGATACTTGACAATCTGATAAGAGGACGTACGGAATCGTCGGCGCTTGTGTCTTCCTCGTCTTGCTGATCTTCAGGCCATTCGTTATCCAACGAAAGATCGGCAGGTGAATCCCAAGACAGTACAGGTAAACCACCTGTCGGTACGGCGTCTTCTCCGGTACCAGCGTGGAGGGCATCCGTTAAATAAGCCAACAAGTGACAAGCAGCTTCCAGCTGAGAGCGTTGACCGCCACCTTCTTCGATTCTTTCTAATACATCAGGTCCACATAGAGACTCCACGCTGAAAAATTAACAACATTGTAATAGTCCAAATAACAAGCTCTTTTATTTTATATATACATATATGTAAGTGTATCTACCAGATATTGAGCCACTGCATTGCGGCCGGGAAGAGAATCTTGTGACCCTCTCCCGTATGAGCATCGGCTAAATGAGCAGCTTCTCGTAGCAGACGTGGAAGCGGCAATCCCGCATGAGTCGGAGTCAATGCGTCGGTAATCAACGATACCAGAGCAGTCAACAATGTCGTACTGGATGCCTCGTCGCTGAAATTATAGTAGCTCATATGATACAACAATCAATATTTGGTTTTCAACAGTCACCATCCACTGCTGGATGAAGGCCTCTCCAATCCTTACAATTCCTGTCTGTCTTGGGCAATCTGCATCCAGTTTACTACACACATTATTCTCAATTCAACAGCCCATCGTCCACTCGGTCTACCTTGCTTTCTTTCACATCCTCTCGGATACCATTCCAGTATTTCTCGCGTCCATCTGCCATCCATTCTTCTCGCTATGTGTCCACTTCAACTTTTTCACATGTTGCAAGCTTGATCATGCTTCTTACTCTTACGATCTCTTCTCAATATACCGAGCATACATCTTTCCATGCTTCTCTGTGTGCACTGGATCTTACGTAACATTCTTGAATTTAGCATCCACGTTTCACATCCATACGTCATAACTGGCAGTACGCATTGGTCGTGTGCCTTCTTTTTTAAGCATAGCGGAATGATAGATTTAAAAACAATGTTCATTCTTCCGAAAGCACTCCATCCATGTTTCATTTCTTCTTCTTTACAACCAGTCATATTCACCAACTGTCCCAGGTATAAATAACTATCAACTATCTTTACAATATGCTTATCTACACTGACTACGTTTTGCGTGCAAAATTCATTAAACATAATTTTAGTTTTATTAAAATTAATTTTTAATCCTACTTCCGTTGCTTAATTGTGTTAATCTATTTTATAAATGATTATGCATGCAACTATGACCATGTCGTCAGCGAATCTTAGATGGCTCAAGTACTTTCCGTTAATCTTGACCCCTGTTTTTGCCATTCCAGCGATCTAAATATGCCCTCAAGCACTGCATTGAATAGCTTGCAGAAATGGTGTCACATTGTCTAACGCCTTTCTCAATACCGAATTGTTTCAATAGTATGTATGTATGTAATATAATTACCAGTGTAATGTCATGTGTTTGGTAAGACTTGATAGAAGCGTAGCATTATCGGTGTTGTCTGCATGTTCTGACAATATTGGAATCGCAACACTTTCTTTGCTATCGCTGCCACCACCGCACCAACTATAGCTTTCTATGAACGAAAGATACAAATGTATCATTAGCATGAAGAAGTTAGCATGTCTTGCATATAGTATTTATAAGTAATATTACCTGATTGTTGGGCAGTATCTGACTGGCCGTTTCTAGGAGCGGGCGATCTGAAATATCAACATCAACTCATGTACCATGTTTGTTTAGTTAAACTTTATTCTTTCGTGGACATTTTCTATGTAAATTAAAACTTACGAATTGTTTGATCCTTCGTTGACACTTTCCGCTTTGGGTGCAGCGGGAGTAACGGTAGCGGTAGCGGGAGCCGCCACCGGTGGAACGGTAGGAGTTGCAGCATCACTATCTGACGGAGTTGACGCTGCCAGAGGCGGAGACGTCGCACCGAGACATATGTGCCCCAGCCACGGAATCAAAGAGCTCCACGATGCAGTGCCGATTCTTTGACAAATCGAGATGCACAACGGAGACGGAACAGTGTCGGCGACTTCACATCCGACGAATAATTTGTTGAACAGTCTATAATGAAATTGCATAATGATATAGTTAATGATTCATTAATGTGCATTCCGTACACGTGTGTGAAAATTTACCTAATAACTCGTATACAGTATTGCTGACGTGCGGTAGGCGCCATCAGTAGAACTTCGCCGACACTTTTTTTACCCGGACTGAAGAGTTCTTCGAATGCGAGTCGACCGCTGGGACGTTCCATGATTTTTTCCCAACATTTCACCTAAAATTTAAATTTACCAACATATTTATTGCAAGAATCTGGGATATGCCAGCCCTGAAAAATTTCAAAAGCCTCTATTACCATTCCACGCAGGATTTTCTCGTTCGATGTCGACAAGTTGGTGATCATGACGGGATAAGTGCTTTGAATCACTTCTTCGTGTAACATTTGGTCGATCTTTAGCTGCACCGGAATCAACGTTGTTATGGCAGTGGAAGCCGTCTCTTGTAGAAATTGCAATCTACCGTCAACCTAAAACGAAAATTAAATTGAAAAATCAACTACATACATACATATTAACATAAAATCATTTGTATAGATTACCATAGCGGGTAACAGGATCGAAATAGCTCTCTCCTTGTCCGCTTCATAGCCGGGTTCCAATAAAGTGGATACCCTAGACGAGAGCAATTCGACGGCACCCGAAGCCAAAAGTCTAAGCGCGGGCGAAAAACCACCGGTACCGCTCATCAATTGACTGTGCAGAGTCAAGAGTTGTAACATGGCACTCTCGGAAGGTATAGCGTCGTTCAAAAATGCACTCTACAATTAAATTAAAATCAATTAATACAAACATTAACATACAATAAATTGGTATACAAGTGAACTTTAAAAACCAGGTTACCAAATTTTATATTTTCGAAACTATTAACACTAAAGCAAAATGCATTTTCTAGGGATATTTCAGACATTTTTTTCATCACCAATGGGGCCTGTAAACGAGCAACATTTTTCAGCAATATTGCTCGTCAACCATCCAGCAACATTTTCAGCATCACATGCGCAATATGTGGCTCAATGATTGCCGGCAAGTAGTTGCTGTTTTATTATTGCCCAGATTCGCCGGAGGTGTTGTGTCGTGTCCGCACCTCAGCGACAGAGACCCACGTATATCAGAGAGCAGGAAAGAAACATATTGCCGCATATTTTTGTATACCGAGCGATATCATCGGCAATATAGCAACAATACTCGCCAACACACAGCCATACCAGGAATAGTGGAACAATAGTGTCGGGAAACGCGACTATATTTCCAGCCCACATCGCCATATTGCAGTAATACTACTGGCAATGCGTGCCGGCAATATATTGCCGTGAAAATGTTGATCGTTTACAGGCACCTTTACGTATTATTAGTTTCGGAGCCATAAAGTTTTAAAAACAACCCCAGTTTTATAAATCCCATCCTGAATGTTAGATAGAATACCGGTGATTTGGTGCAAGTTGGTGCCGTAGCGGCCTTGTCGAGTGCCGTTTTAGCCGGTTGAGGTAATTGCGAACGTAGCCAAGATGCACCGCGTGTACCGCAACAACAAAATACAGCTTCAATATCAGCATCGAAGACGGGAGACTCGGCAGGCTTCTCCGTGACAGTTGTGTTAGTCGTCGACAATTCCGGCACGATGCAATCGCTGAAGAGAAACGAATTCGTACACTCATTATTAATCCGATTATTTTAGAATGTTAAATTGTGGTCAAATTTCCATTTCATACCGGCAACAATTGAACAGCGTCTCTAAAAGATCGAGCAAATGCGGTATGAACTGATTTGCCGGTTGGGCTTCGGCCTGCGTGGTGGAAAACACTGCAACTTGAGCTTCGTCGAGGAGAGAAACTCGCAATCTCATCAGTACACAATCCACAGTGATGACGTCTAGTAAACACGGGAAACCTCCGCCGTCTGTAAATTCAATTAAAGGATAAATATCATTTAAAACAGGTCAGCAGATTCTAACAGGAGATGGTCAATCTGGATTTAGAATAATATCTACATACATCTTGCCAATGATGATAAATAATTAATGTCGAAAACTCTCAAGAAAATCATTCGACATACATAGATGAAAAATATTGACATTATAACAACATAATTATAATACCTGGAATATTTTCCCACAATAGATTGATGGTTTTAGAGGCTAACCAAATCGTATAAGTAATATTGTCACAAGCCGTGCTGACGTTGTTCAGAAGATTTTCAGCATACTAAAAACAGTAAAAACAAATTATTATTAGATATACACACAGACTCGACAGATGACGACTTTTTTGGGTCAGCGATGATAAATATGTAAATAACTTTCCTTATAGATTTGTGCCTACTGAAGACGAATATGATTATAAAAACTCGAGTTTCGTAAATACAGACAGATTTTAAAAATTTGGTAATTCTATGCTCAAAATCAATATTGGAAGATGTAGTCAAGTATTTTATCTTTCATTTGTCGTATTTTACGGCTATCAAATATTTCCCAGAAATCTTCCAGTAAAAAATATGTATTTTCAATTGGAATTTCAATCCACTGTTGTCATCATTTTATACGGTCTGTTTCTTATCCTAACACGCTTTTCTTTTCATATCATTTTCAGCCGTTCACCATCCACTGCGGGATGAAGGCCTCTCTCCAATCCTCTCCCATTCCTGTCTGTCTTGAACAATCTGCATCCACTAGACTACGCACATTCTTCTCAATTCATCAGCCCATCTTCCACTCGGTCTACCTTGCTTTCTTTTACATCCTCTCGGATACCATTCCAGTATTTCTCACGTCCATCTGCCATCCATTCTTATATATGTATGTATGTATGCCACTTTGGTCATACTTCTTACCCATGTATTCCTCTTACTATCCGAGCATACATCTTTCCATGCTTCTCTGTGTGTACTGGATCTTACATAGCATTCTTGAATTTATTTTCATATAAAAATGTTAATTAGCAAACTTTCAAATCAAAAAGTAATCTTCCAGTCCAAATCAAAAGGCAAAAATGTGATTTCACTTGGGATTCGTTTAAATTATTTTATACGCGCGTTTTCTATTGGAACACATTTCAAGTGTTTGTCCTTAATACAATATTTTTTTTATTTTAGTTGTCGATTCAATAACAGTTATATCGCATTGCTGAACCATTTCTGACATTGAACATGTCATTATTACAAAGCATGTATTACCTGAGTGTACATCCCTTGCTTTACTAAAGCGTCTTTCAACCACGGACTGAACGTCTTTTGGTGATTCGCACGCGGAGCCCAGATGAGAGCGTGCAACGGAGCGATCCCACCGCACACTTGTTCCGGATTAGACGGAGTCGTTCCCATAGCCACTTGTTCCATGTGAGGCGTCGACGGAGGCATCGTTATCAACAATCTAAACGTTCAAATTTTAAAAAGCGTCAACTACGACATCAAATCCTATACGAAAACTATTCAAATCAATAACAATACAATACCTCCAAACGGTTTGGAAGCAAAAATGAGCAGCACACAACGTCGAAAGCGGCGGAGACGGACGACGATCGCAGACTCCGACGCAACCCAACAAACCGAGGAGTGCGTCCAACAACAGCGGATACTTGAGCTTATCGGGAGTGCCCAGTATGAAATTACAAGCCAAGCCGTCCAGTTTTGGAGTTTCCTGTAATAATCAATCAGTATGTTTAATGTGCGTGCTAACAGTTATTTCAGAGTTTCTGAGACATTTCTGTTTTACATTAAAATTGATATTGTAATGTACATATGTATTATGGTGTTCTATTTTTATATGAAATTTACTATTTTATGATTGAAATTTGTACTGAAATGTACAGTGACTCTTTATTGTATGTATTGTATTTTAATTTACTTGGTTATTTATCTCAGTGTTGGTTAGGGCGTAGAATTTAGGCCTCATGAAAAAGTCGACTTCGGGCATCATTCGTCGTCGATACGCTTGTTCAATGTGCGGAACCGTGCAATACATTCGAGATACAATCGGAGCACCGTTCACCTCATTTGGTACCAAACCTGGAGCCACAACTAAATTCCATTTTATCTGAAAAAGAAAATAAGAACAATTCACATACCATGTGCATACCATAATACATACAAATTCACTCAAAGTATACCTGTTGTAGAAGACACGGTGGAGGATCGTACAAATGCTTCATTATGTACTCTAACAGTAGTAACAGTCGGCTCATCAACATCAACTGATGGGGCAAAACTTGACTGGCCCGTCTACGATCGGCCACACCCAACGAACTGGTAACCTATAAAATTACATATTAATTTAAATCAAATTTTAAAGTTTACATCACCGTCAAACAAGAAACACTCACCTTGATGATAGCATTAGCCGTCATCAACAAAACGGACTTTTTCTGCATCAGGTTCAACGAGTGGAACAAATATATCAATAGTTGTGCATGTTCGACGTTCATATCTGAAACAATGTTATGTACAATAGTTCAAATTTTTCAATATATGGACGATTTTAAAATGATTTGAATTGTATTCGTATTTCGTACCTTCGTATTCATAATCTTGTGAAGGTTGCGCTTGAAGACACCACTCAACAAGGGTGTTGATTGATTTGGTCCACAATGCCAAAATGGTCAGTTCGCGCTCTGAAACGGGCTTGTTGAGAATCACCGAACCCATCAATTTAAGCACGCGACATCCAATCTGAAACAATCCGTACACAAAAATAGTTTTTCAAATAAATTTTCACTGCCTGAACACGAATATGATAGTAAAAATGGTAAATCTAGCCTAGCCAATCAGTATTCTTTTGAACATAGCGTATTTGATATCAGGCGTTTCCTTTTCACTATTTGATTAACATTTTAGTAAGTAACTAAGAAAAGGCACTCCAGTGGTTTACCATTGGAGGGGAGGAAGTGAGAAAGGGAACTGACTATGATTTTCTAGGGAGGAAGGAATCTTTTAGGTGGTGTCATTTTGTGGAACTGTCATTGTCGATGATATTGACCGTGTAACAAGTGATGGGGTGATCTGAATTTAGTAATCCAGATCTCGCCAATGACGATATTAAGGTCGAAACTTTTTTGACGTACGGTGATCGAACCCCAGACCTTCGCTAAAGAAACTTATGCTCTAATCACTAAGCTATCACCTGGGTAAGCCAACGGGGCATATCACACTATCAATATTATCACGCGATCCATATTAAAGTAATATTGATGGTATTTACAGTATCGTGATAATATTGAGGCGAATCCGGATGTTTTGAAATCTGCGATAATTTTGACAATACTAGAATCACGATCCGTATTGATAGTGTAATATCCCCCATTCAGTATTTTTAATTATAAAATTCGTGTTCAGTAGATAAAAATCTATGCGTAAAGTAAGACAACGTTACTTGTAATGGAACCGTTCCGGTTTGTTCGCCCGGAGAAGGCGGTAAAGCGTCCAGTTGTTCTAAGAGCATTTGTCTGTGGTCGATGAACTGCGATGAGCTCATCATCGAATGGAGATAGCGCGACAGCACGGCACTGAACTCTCCGTATATAGCTCCCAAACGAGCGCCAAAACACGGCAGTATTGTGCCTGATAACATTTAAAATGAAGGATTTATTATGATTTTATCAATTTTATACAGCTAATAGTATTATAAAATAAAATACCGGTATCGGTTCTGGCAGTTTCCCTGTCTAAATCTCTGATGACGACAGACAATAGAACGATGGGTGTCTCTTGCAGCTGACGAGCTAAATTGCTAAGATACGGTCCACAAGTTACGACTTCACTGTCCAGCAAAGAAAATACTTCCATCGCAAGGTTTATATAGGAATACGGTTCAGCCTTGTCCGGCACTAGTCCCGATCCCGTATTACGAGATGCATCTTGACCCTCATTGGCAGCATTACCGTTAGTTGAAGCACAATTGTCGGTTCCATCAGGGGCTACTAGGGTCGATTCAAACCACAATCCGAGTAACGGTTCGCTGTCTTCTGTGGAAGTTATTGCATTTAAATCCCAATACCATATTATCACAATGTTAATTAATAAATTAAAACTAAAATACAAACCGTCGTCAGTTTCCGAATCTTCCGAACACATTATCATGTCCTGGTAGTAAACCGTGGAGTCTGAACGATCCGCGTCTTGTTCGTGTTGTTTTTGCACTACGGCTCTCTTCAGACCGGTCGCTTTGCGGTAACAAGCAGCACCGAAAACCACCAACATCTAAAAAGCAGTCAGGTTAATAAAATAATCAAACAATTTACCAAGGAAATGCAGAATATTCGATTTGTACCGCAACCTATACAAAATATAAAAGCCCTAGTCTGTCTGTCTGTTCATCGAGGATGAGAGACACACTTCTTTGTATTCATTAAAAATTTGTTATAGCCCACTCATGTCAATAATAATCTAGGATGTAAAAATAATATGACCGGATGTAAAGAAGAAATAAAACGAAGAATGCTTTTGCAAAAATGAACATAGTTTTTAAATCCAACATTCCGCTATGCTTAAAAGAAGGCATACGACTAATGCGTACTGCCAGTTATGACGTATAGATGTGAAACTTGGATGCAAAATTCAAGAATGCTACGTAAGATCCAGTACACACAGGGAAGCGTGAAAAGATGTATCGGTATAACAAGAAGAGATCGTAAGAGGAATACATGGGTAAGAAATACGACCAAAGTGGCAGATATAGCGGAAAGTGTGAAAAAGTTGAAGTGGACACATAGTGAGAAGAATGGATGGCAGATGGACGCGACAAATACTGGAATGGTAACCGAGAGGACGTGAAAGAAAACAAGGTAGACCGAGTGGAAGATGGGCTGATGAATTGAGAAGAATGTGTGGAGTCAAGTGGATGCAGATTGCTCGAGACAGACAGGAATGGAAGAGGATCCAGCAGTGGCTGGTGAACGGCTTAAAATGATGATGACCCTTGTCTCAAAGAGAGATACTGTTATATTTACATAAAGTGCATTGCCCCATATATACCCAACTATGGAAAATCTTTGCAAATTTAAATACTCAACAATACATAGAGTTCAACTACATGTGATATTCTCAATCTTCAGGCCAAAGCGATTACTTTTCTTACAACTCCACTTCCATAGGTTGCGGCACAAGTTAAACATAACGAATAGATTAGAATTGAATCGTCGGAAACCTGATGAAGCGGTATACACAACGTGAGCCTCGCCACTCTTTGCGCAGCCGTGTGAGTGCAGAGCGGATCCAATGTTGCAGCCGTCGCATTTGATTCGACCACACCGTCTACTTCCATCTGCGATTCCATTCTTGCATCGGAGAGCAGCATCCTTATGCCGCTGAGACACCTTCCACCCAAAGCCACCCACATCACGTGCATACCTTGGATACTACTGAAAAAAACATACATTTAAAACTGTTCCATCGCAATTTGTATTTTACAATGTGGCGACACATTCATCATTCGGTTACAAAAGTGTTGGGCCTAGTAACATGTACATACATATGTACACGAAAATCAAAAAAGGATGTGAGGCGATTTTAATTGTATTAAATAAAGAATGCATATCGCCACCATGTATGGGTAGAAGTCATACATTCGGCATATATTGTACGATTTGTAAGAAGTCTTAGCTGGACTCTTTGCCGTCATCGCCGGCTGCGACGAAGATTGAGCACCGCCGCCCATCAATATTTGATACAGGCCGCCCAAAATGATCCACGTTCCGATCATTACGTGATTCTTATACACCTGTAATGAAATTTTACATTAAAAAATCATCGAATTGAGTAGCATAATCAATGTTGAATATTTACT
Source organism: Parapsyche elsis (assembly GCA_022651745.1). NCBI lineage: Eukaryota > Metazoa > Arthropoda > Insecta > Trichoptera > Hydropsychidae > Parapsyche > Parapsyche elsis. Next base: position 1,227,696 of record JAGVSN010000037.1, read on the forward strand.
AACGTAGCCGCCGGCCCATGTTGATGTCATGAGCGTTTCGCCGATTAAATTGAATAGGCCGATTGCGCCGGCGACTAGTGTCGCAGATGAATTTTCATCTTCGTCTTTCAAATGTACAGATGCCTAAATAAAAAAATAAAAAAATTAGATTTAAAAAAAAGCACAAAAACATACATACATTATACCGATGGAATAGTGTAGTACCTGAATCGTGGCGCAGAGCAACCACGCTGAACTGATATCGCTCAGTAGGGTTATCCGTGAAGAAGTCAAGGGTTCAAAGCACGGTAGTGACAAAGCCATCTGGCAAACGTTTGCCTCTACCAACAGCAAATTAACACTGAAAAAAGAATTCAATTAAAATAAGACAAGCCATATGCCATACATAGATTTTTCTATATATTCTCTGATAGTCAATCTATGGTATTATTTTAAAATGGAAGCTATCAATATGAAACCGAAATCCTTATAAATTAGAGCTAATCGACGAATTTCATTATCATATTCGTTTTTAATGGATTTTTTAGTAAAGATTGATAGATCTGTTCTATCTGTTTTACTTTCAAAATTGGTAAATACTTATTTTACTATTAAATGAATACACAATATGATAAAACTATTGTAAACCCGTTGAATATCAACGGAGCGATTTCTCATTGGTACCGTGAGTGTTTATGTGGGTGAGTATATGTGTACGTACAGTATACATATGTATATGCAAGCGATCTGCAGCTATCCAGCCAGACAGTCGGCCAGGCAGACCCTTGCGCTACCATATATGTATAGTAATGCATATTTCAAACTTGACAAATGAATAAAGTACTGAGCTTAGTATTTATTTCTAATAATTTAAATTTAAATAATTTTTATAGTTTATGCATAAATGGCGCGTTATAACAACAATGTAACAATTTAGCAAAATCGCGAACCTACTGAGGATTAATGTTGTCAAATTTAGCAGGCTCGTCATTACCTAGTTTGGATAAACCTACTCGCGCGCGACGGCTAGTGTCTTTTAATCATTTACCGAGGTGACCGTTATCAGCAGACAGCCAGACAGACGGAATAGGGCTATTATTATATATATAATATAATAATAACAAATCCGTCTGTCTGTCTGCTGATATCGCTCGCTGAGGAAAAATAATTAAAAACCCAGAACGAGTGGGGGATCGAACTCCAAGCTCGAGAGGACTCGCACTTATGCTATCCGCTGTCGCCAGTTGTCAATTTAGTCCTTTTTTTTTTAAACATTACCTATAAAATGGATCGTGACTCTGCTAATAATACATATATGGTCTTATAAAAACTATTATTTTTTTTTTTTTTTTGATTTTTACAAAATCATACCGTAAAGTAAAGTAAAAAAAAAAAATCGATACCGTGCGATCAATTAGTGGGGATATCTATAATACATAGATGGCGCTATAAAAACTATTTTTTTTTTGTCACTTACAACTGTGCGATCAATTAGTGGGATCTCTATTAAAAAAGCGGTTTACGACATTTAAAATTCAGCGGGCGTTGATATTCAACGGGCTTACACTAGTATATAATAATAACATACAGAGTGTTATCAGCAGCGTGATGATACTGGCACATGGTGGAGGTGCTCTCGCGTACAGCTTTAACTCTAGTCAAATACCGTTGAAGACACGGAAGTGTTCCGCACAATTGCAAAAGAACACCACCAGCTCGCACGGAGCTGAGCAGGGATGTTGTCGTTTCAACCAACCATTTCTAAAAAAAAAAGTCAAATACAATACAGTCAATATTTACATATATAATTGAATAAAATTGTATCCGTTTACGTGACGTTTCACATACCCTATGATCCATGGTTTGCGTTTGTGTAGCTGGTGTCGGAGTGGCTGTGACCGATTCCACTACGACATTCTCTGTCGGTGGTGGCACCGCGGATATTGTGTCCGAAGCAGCAGCGTTAGCGTTCTGCGATGCGACTCCGAGGAGCGATATGGCAGATGGGAACACTCGGAGAGGACCCGTGAGGATATCTCCGAGGCAGTCGGTGCGACGTTGAGACGATTTGTCAGTTTGCGTGGAAGATAATTGTCCACTTTTGCCCGAATCGGCAGCGTTGGTAGGTATGGAATTCTTCAAAATCGCAACAACGGACGCATAGTCGGGTTGCGACGATTGATTTGTATCGATTGCGCACATTTCAACCAGCGGCGATAGCAACTAATAGAAACGACAAAATATAATTAATACATTAAAAACCCACGTTGGCAATTTATATATCTGAAGCTAATAAAAAGCTCCGGTAACATAGATATAGAATACATAAATATGCCCCTTCATACTTTTCGGTCGACAAAAATCGTCGCAAAGTAGGGATGAATGGACAGCAGCCGAGACTCAAATAACAAATGTTTGTGGGTTCATCTGGAATCCTCAAGTGTTGGAGAGGATTGGCTTGTTTGTGGCGAATAATTATTTTCGTTCACGAACACATCGTCTACTTAATGAGCCGTTAGTTAGGTCTAATGTATTGGCAGTTTCTCCCGTTAATAAGGCTCTAAAACTATTTAATGCTCTGGCAACCGATGATGTGGACATTTTTTCCATTACTTATCCTCGCTTTGTGTCATATCTTAAGCTTAATTTAGCGAGGATACTGAGCGGGGATGGTGATGGTATTTGATTATTGTATATATTTTTTTGTTATCAATAATAATAATAATGTAATGTTTATATCATTTATATGGTATGTTTATGTTATGTTTTAATTGTACTTTTAATGTTTTGTTAATATGTAATTTTAATTACTTAATTTTAATTCAACTGTAATTTTATTATCCTGTAATTGATTTTAATTTTTTTTAATTTGGGTGTTTAGCCTGTAAATAAATAAATAAATAAACAAAGAAGTGACCTTTTTTTTTAACACTTCGACTCCCACAACTAGGATTTTTATACCCGAGTGTGTCTTAGTTAGAGTCGGAACATTTTCAGAGCGTGATGGCACATCTAGACTATTCTACATCTACATATGTCCGGTAATGAAAGTAAAAGAATTTTCAATTTCATATCGTCCACTTTATAGACGGAATTGGACTATTATATACATATATAAATGTGGTTTTTTTTCCAAGAGATGATTATTACTTTCAAAATTAACACTTGAAAATAATTCACAGAAAAAAAGCACTTTACTCTTCTTTGTTGAAGAGTCTTTTAAATGATAACAAATCAATGGATATAGACGCATGAATGGTTCCATATCACTCCACATGTGCTCCACAGTTTTGAAATGTAAAAAAAAGAAATTCCTTTATAAAATGCGTCGTTTATTGTAAAAAAAATTTAAGTGCATATTTTGCATTAATAATAAATCATCCATTTGGTAATAACCACCACATCGTCAGAAAGAGGCCGATGTGAACAATAAATGATGAAATGATTTCATCACCGTAACGTTATTAGTTACATACATATGTAAACGAAAACGAAATAATTGAAAACGACAACTTTTTTAATTCCCACCTGGTGTAGATAATAAATTAAAACAATTTACAACTATTCAAAAGAATGACATTCACCTGAAAAATTGGAAATGTGGGTGTTGTAGTGCCATCAGAATGGCAGCTAGTATCCTCTGAAATCTTTTTCACGATGTGTGATATGATGATTCGACAAGCGTCCCGCGTCACGGGCAAATTCTCTGGACTTACTGTAAGAAAAATCGTGGAAATGAGACTTCTGAAATGTTTACATATATACTTTATTCATTATTCTGTTGCAACGTACTCAGAGATATGTTGGTCGCAATGCAATTTGCTGACAAAATTGCCAACGAAGTGAAGAACGAGTCCGTAGTTTCGTCGCATTTTAGAAATTCACTCTCGCTAAAAAAAAAAATTCAAATTGAAAGGTCAACATAAATTTTAATGCAGTTGTAGTAAAAACATATTTCTTTATTATTTTTCCAAAGATATTTTATTAATTTTTTCTACAACTGCAGAGGTGTGTGTACAAAGTACAAAATTGATTTTTTAGAATACTACTACCGAAAAGAATGAACATAGTTTTTAAATCCAACATCCCGCTATGCTAAAAAAAGAAGGCATACGACCAATGTGTACTGCCAGTTATGACGCATGTATGTGAAACGTGGATGCTGAATTCAAAAATGTTACATCCAGTGCATGCAGAGGAGCATGGGAAGACGTATGCTTGGTGTAACAAGAAGAGATCGTAAGAGGAATACATGGGTAAGAAGTATGACCAAAGTGGCAGATATACTGAAACGTGTGAAAAATGAATGGCAGATGGACGCGAGAAATACTGGAATGGTATCCGAGAGGATGTGAAAGAAAGCAAGATAGATCGAGTGAACGATGGGCTGATGAATTGAGAAGAACGTGTGGAGTCAGTTGGATGCAGACTGCTCGAGACAAACAGGATAAACTTACTTATGCAGGGTTTCTCAAACTATGGAGAATGTGCAAGTATGCCGTGAAAAATTATCAAAATAAATATGCAATTTGTGGCAGCCCTGGGTTTTTTCCCATCGCACATAAAGGTGAATCTCTTCTGTAAATTTTAACTAAAATTATAACTACCTACCCTATAAAATAATTTACCACGAATTTTCCCACACTCACAATACACTATCCAATATCGGTTAAGTATAAACATTATAATTACATTTATGTTACAAAGTGTAAAATCCTCGTATTGTATAAAATGATCTAACCAAACGGTCAATATATTAAATGTTCAGTGATTAATACTAAATTTACATAAACGGCCGGTATTTAACTGTAAAATCGTCATTTACCGACAACCGTTTGTCAAAAAGTTACTCACCGAAAATATATTTTTTACTGACCGTTTGTTAATTTAAATACCGACTGATTAATTAGTTGCAAAAAGTGCAAAATATACATAGTACTTCGTAGATTGAAATAGAAATATCTCGTATGATTTGAGAAATACTACAGACCACAACGTATTCAAAACGCCAAGGCATTTTCGATTAGGATAAAGTAAAAATTTAGTCTGTGGGTCGTTTTATACACCTTTCAGCAAAATTTTAAAAACGCTGCTATATATATGTATGTACGCGATGCCATTTTTCAAACGTTTTCTTTCGTGCACCAGTCTTCTCACCCACAACCGTGAGAGTGAATCTATTTGTAATTGATTCAATCGCTTCATTTAGATACGGAAAATGTATGGTAAGCCATTTTTCGTGAATTTTCTCATATTACAGCGGTGTGAAAGAGCCTTTACATATATTTATATATGTATTATTGTTGCGTGCGCAGTACCTTAAAAGGAATGAAATACCTAATACGAGTTAAAAATACATCACGGTGCGTAATTGTGCAACTATGTACGCGCAAACTATGCTGAAGATTTTAGGTTGGCAACACTGCAATGGAACAACTGTATCTGAAGGAATCGATTTGAGGTTAGATTCGTCGAGTCACGATGGTGAAATTCGTGATGAGCAAGAAGACCTTGAAATTACCTATCGGCGAGTCTGGCGACCAGCTTGAGCAGAGCTGATGCTGTTGGTTCCGAAGCTCCTGGAAGCAAGATGGCCAAAGGTGTCGTCCAACACTCGGCTGCTGTCGCCATCACACCTCCTCCATCCGCTTTGGAGACGCGAGAACACATTCTCGCTTCTACACAATGACACCAATGACACCAACGACACCAACGACACCATCCACCTCACCAGCTGATTCTCCTGACCTGACACTCTGACAGTTGACTGCAGCCGACGAGCCGATGTCGCCATACTGCCGCTACCGAAATACATACAAATCGTAAGCCAATGTGGACACGTCGAAAAAATCAGATTATTGGCTTTTCATTGTCGTCTCTTTTTTATATTTTATAGGCGTCGTATATGTATAAACACACATAAAACGCGTGGCTTAAAAAGGGATATTCCCCAAAAATACAAATCTAATGCAAATGCGCAATTGAAGGATATAAAAGTTTACGCGCATCCTCGCATACACACAAGGGTTGCCAGACGTCCCGATTTGAGCGAGACTGTCCCGAGTTAAACAGACAAATCCCGAGTCCCGCATTGTCTCCGAAAATCCCGATTTAACAAAAATGTTGTATGCAGTCAAAAGAGGCTCGCTTAATTTTGACCTTTGACCTATACGGAGATGTGAAATGTGGATGCCGAATTCAAGAATGTTACTTAAGATCCAGTGCACACAGAGAAGCATGCTCGGTATAACGAGAAGAGATCGTAATACGAATATCTGGGTAAGAAGCACGACCAAAGTGGCATATATAGCGGAACGTGTGAAAAAGTTGAAGTGGACACATAGCGAGAAGAATGAATGGACGCGAGAAATACTGGAATGGTATCCGAGAGGATGTGAATGCGGGCTGATGAATTGAGAAGAATGTTTGGAATCAAGTAGATGCAGATTGCTGAAGACAGACAGGAATGGAAGATTGATGATCGGCTGAAAATTTATTCTTAATTTACTCTTTTTTTTTGATTGTTCGAAATGGTGACCACAACGTTCGTACAGTAGTAATTCAATTGGGGCATGTTACACTATCTATGTGTGATACTAGTATTGTCACCCGTCAATCGCGGATTTCAAAACATTCGGATTCGTCTCGATATTATCAACGATACTGTAAATACCATCAACACTGCTTCAATATGTATCGCGTGATAATATCGATGCCCCAATGGAGGAACCACGTGTTTTTTTTTTTTTTAAATTCTCAGTAGAATTAGCGCGCCACACTAGGTGAGTACACAAACAGGATCTTATTATTATTATCTCTAGAGACCAGTGTAAATACGAATAAAGTAAAAAGAAAGGGGAGGAAAATGAAACGAGCGTGATGCGATCGATGAGAGAGCGACGCGAGTCTATGATCGGCAGCACGCGAAGCGGCGGCGTCTTCGGCGGCAACTCGCGCTCATCCTCGATCACTAATCACTCAAATTCAACCGGAAATCATCACTCGCTCTTCACCCAACTTCGGCATCAGCTTCGAGGACATTGCCGCCGTCACTTCCGGTCCAAATTACCTCATCGCATTTGACAGGTGAGACGTGCGACGCCCCGCAATGTGAACGACTCCTTCACCGGCATCTTCCTACCATAACCTGGATTGCATCTCACACACCACGAGATAGCGCATTTTCCATTTGGGATATTGTATTGTATAGCGTGTACCCCTCGGCATCTGCCAATTATCGTCCCGCAGCCAATTCACAACGATGAATATGGTAATGCACTCGAATGCTAGGGACGCTTGCGAGTATTATGCAAATTTGGCCAGAGTCTCAAGTGTGGGTGCACAATGTCACGTTGTAGGTTATGTCATCGAACTAGGCGCAGCCATCGCTATTATTGCATCACTACCATCACACACACTCAATATCGCATCTAGAATGTTTTACAGTTATACAGTTGTATATACACGGTCAGAGTGTGAAATGCCTTAGCGTTTTGGGCAAAGATTGAAATGAATGAATGTTACAGTCTGTAGTATATTTAACATCATATTTTGCTGGACTATTTCGGGCGTTGCATATATCAACGCAACCAATTAATCGGTCACACCGTTTGGTTAAAAAAAACGGCGAAAGTTACCGACCCGATAAAATGATTTTTTAAACAATTTGAGGATTTTACTCTTTGTAACATAAATATAATTATGATGTTTTTACTTAGACGATATTGGTTAGCGTATTGTGATTGTGGGAAAATTCGACCTTGAAATTTTGACTGATTTTCTCCGGAATTGTTATTGCCTCTATCAATCTGAAATTTTTTATCTATAGTTTTCACGTAAGATGTAAGACGGGTGTTCGATTGTGGTCAGATTGCCGTCAAACTGATGGTATAATGCGTTAACTGACGGACTGATGAACTATTTAAATAGTTTAATTATTTTCTGGCGTGGATTGACAACGCATTCCATCGGCTTCGCTTCAGTCACCGCTCAAACAGCGATGACTGACTGATAGCAGCTGGTGACATTATAACTGAGAATCTCAAATCTTTAATGTTCCTTTCAGTAGAGAGATATCATAAGGTTACAGCCAGTTTTTCTTCAGCACTTGGCGACTTCCTCGTGCACTTGTTTTGTCAAGTATGGCTTAACCATTCCCAACAAGTGATCAAACAAAACAGGCCTCTTTCATACGATAATAATTTTCATTGTCTCTTACATATTTCATTCAATAAATTCAAATGCATATAGATATATATTTTCAGTAGCCATTTTTTAGTCCATCGCTTCCTTTTAAACACGTTGTTTTTGTAGCCAAAGCTATTATTATTATTGCAATAGCAGCTTTTTCTTTATAGCAATCCATCGTTTTTCCGTAGAAAAGGTGTCGCCCCGAAGACGTCGGTCTGACTGATCGTGTAATATCGTCTGTCAGTCCATCAGTATATTCAATTCGAACTGATGCCAGGCTAAGTGTGTAACACCCGTCTAAGAGATTTTATGATTTTGGTCAAAATCCGCCAAAAATAGTGTTAGCAAGAAACGACTCGTTTCTAACCACTTATTGTATCGACCTTAAATTTGATAACTATTAGTTAAATTTTGATTATAATCCGCCAACCGGAAGATGGTTTTTTCGGGCCTTTTAATGTTTTGTATCTTCTTAATATTATAACATATTAATCCTTGTGGCAATATCTAATCAAAAAAAAAAAAAAACGGTCAACCGGAAGTAGTACTATTTAAATTGTGGAAAAGTCAAAATGTATGTTCGAAACTATGCAACTCATCGAGCTGAAAATTCATATTTATAGTTTTCATGTACTATGCAAGAGTCGATACAAGTTTTGGTTTTAAATCCGCCAACCGAAAGTACATTTCGCTTTTTTTTCCGGTCTTTTAAATACGTTTAACCTTTGTGAAATTTTAAAATTATAATCCTCAGCATTGGTGATCCACGGATGTACAAGGTTTATCCCAGCTGCTTGTTTTCGTTAGTTATAAGTTATTTACTTTGAATATTTAAATACACCCCCCCCCCCCTCCCATTATGTCCATTAAAACTAGGTGGGTCGCGAAAGTTTGTCTTTCTAAAACGTGGGTCGTGGTACTAAAAAGTTTGGGAAACACTGTCTTAAAGAGTGACGAAAAAAATTTTGAAACTTGTATGGTCAAAAATCAAATTTTGCTCGAGCTGGAGAATATTGCCTCGAACGTAGCGAGCAATGAATGAACGCATCATATGTAACAAACAACTTTCAACGCATACTGAAACACGATTAACTGTCACTTCTACTGTACAAATTTTGATGAGTTTTTGTTTTAAACTCACTATTGCTATGAGAATTCTAATTTTAGAATATTATGAAGATTCAAAATATATAAAAGGCCGTAAAAAAAAAAATAAAATCGTGCAAGATTATGATCAAAATCATAATATCTCTTACGACTTACGTGAAAACTATAGATATGAAATTTCAGCTTGATAGACTTGATAGTTTCGAGAAACAGCGAAAACCAAGAGTAAAAGTACTACTTCCGGTTGGCGGATGTTGACCAAATTCCTTATATCTCTTACACCTCACGTGAAAATAATAGATATGAATTTTCAGCTTGATAGACTCTTTAGTTTCGGAGAAAAAGTTAAAATTAAAAAGTACACCGACATACAGAAATTTTCCAGAAATCATGAAAACGTGATCAGGGGATGATACCTGATACAAATCAGTCATAATCTCAATGTTGAATTTTCGCACGATCATAATACTTATCTGATTAGGATAAAGTAAAAATTATTTCGCTACCCTTTGTATTCCTCAAATAGGTACATATATGGGTTTGGTCACACCCGATTTTTTTTTTTGGTAACCTACCTTTTGGACATTAAAAGTCGTCCTATGCTAAAATTGTTCATTTATCAATTATATACACTAGTGTAAGCCAGTTTTTTATATCGCTATCTATTTATTATTAGCAGAGTTTTTTATTTTATAGGTAAAGCAAGCCACGATCCCTTGTATAGGTAATGTTTAAAAAAAAAAGGACCATCTCAGCAACGGGGCGCGGCTTATGCGTTAGCGTGATAACTACCGACCTGGCGTCCCGGGTTCGATCCCCACTCATTCTGATTTTTTAATTATTTTTCCTCATTTCCTATTTATTTTAATTAGAGGTAATGTTTAAAAAAAAAAAGGACTAAATCGACGAAGGGCGATAACGAATAGCATCAGTGCGAGTAACTCGAGCCTGGGGTCATGGATTCGATCCCCACTCGTTCTGTCAAGTTTTTTCCCAATTTTTCCTCAGCGAGCGTTATCAGCAGACAGACAGACGGATTTCGGCTATTATATATATAATATATGTATGTATAATAGGCGAAATCCGTCTGTCTGTGTGTCTGTCTGCTGATAACGCTCGCATCGCTTAAATAATTAAAAAACTAGAACGTGGAACGAGTGGGATTCGAACCCGGGTCCACCAGGTCTAGAAGAATCGCGCTTACGCTATCCGCCATTCCACATGATGGCAAACGTCTTTTTTTTTAACAGTGGATCGCAACGGGTCGCGACTTTGCTTAATTATTCAATAGATGAATAAAATATACAGATGGCGCTATAAAAACTATTATTATTTTGATTTTTAAAACTTTTTTTTTAATTTTTTTTTCGATTTTTTCAACTTTTGATACCCCCTAAAGCCCTGGCGGCCCCTTTTTTGGAAAAATTCGGAAGTAGCGGGGATCTCTATTAAAAAAGCGCTTTACGATATTGAAAATTCAGCGTGCGTTGATGTTCAACGGGCTTACACTAGTCTCTATATAGATATTGGTAATTCACTTGGTAAATGTATTTTATGCTTACATTATCTTAACATATCCAAACATTATCATTTCAGATTTTTCAAAGACAACCTTCCGACATGTCTACCGAGGTGAAACCGGAGTCGACTGAAGTAACAACGGAGGCGGTCGAAGTAAAACCGGAGCCGGTCATAGAAGCTGCCGCACCACCGGCGACCGTCGAAGCCGAAGAGACCGTCGAGCCGAAGAATGGCGAGACGGAGACCGCCGCAAACGGCACGGCTATCATCGACGAGGCGCTCAACGCGTCCCAAGACTCCGACCCCGGGAAATCGAAGAAGATCCACCCCGGCGGAAAGACGATGATCGTGAAGAACTTGCCCGCAAGCATGCTGTTCACGTACGAGGAAGAGCTGCGAACCATATTCGGAAAATACGGCCAGATCAAATACATAAAGTATTTGAAGTCATACTATATATAATAAACGCACGCTTACTTACGTTTGGGTATTTCTTATGTAACAATGTACTTGAAATTTTTGTAGGCGTGGCGGAATTCCGATTTATCTCGACACCGTGGAACCGACCCTCTCCGCGTATGTCAATTTTGAGAATAGTGATTCGTCTGAACAGGTATATTCAAATTGACCTTACAGTATTCTCATATTTATACTTCAAATACAATAATCTGCAGTTTGATTCTAAAAAGGCCATTATCGAGATATAAATCAGAGTTATACAATATACAAGTAGTTAGAAGGTTAGTATCTTGTGTGAAGATTCAGGATTAGAACCCCTTTTGTTGAAAGGTTTACCTCACTTAAATATTTGTAAGATCTGAATATTACTACATATATTCAGTTCGACCATCTCCTGTTAGAATTCGCCTATTTATTTAACTTGTAAGATGGTACCACGAAAATTGGCGATACCAAAATAATTCCACTATACTTACCATATCATTGTTTGTTCTTTTAATCCCTTCTCCTTTCCTCCAGAGGATAATTGAAAAATACGGAAGAGTATATTTCCCTCGTTACTTTGCTATTACAGAATGTTTGTCATATGCAACATATTCAAAAAAGAAAAAATGAAATACGTTTTAGACCAATTTATAAGTAAATTACACTGTTCTATACCAAAAATGGAACCTTTATAATTTTTCTATTCAGTCTCAAGATTCGTAGATATACATGGGTTTTAAATTGGATTTTGTAATCAGGTATTTTATATTTCAGTAGTAGTTTTTTACAACTTTCAAATCGCTTGTAAATTTACTATCCATTTTTTTTTATCTTAACATGTGTACGAGGATTGCTTTCTACACAATTTTTTTTTGTATGTATGTATGTATGTAAGTGTAACTCGTCATTGTCAGCCGTTCAACTCTCCAATCCTCTGCCATTCCTGTCTGTCTTGAGCAGTCTCTTCTTTCACATCCTCTCGGATACCATTCTAGTGTTTCTCGTTACGTGTCCCACTTTGGTCATACTTCTTACCCATGTATTCCTTTTACGATCTCTTCTCGTTATACTAAGCACACATCTTTCCACGCTTCTCTGTGTGCACTGGATATTACGTAGCATTCTTGAATGTAGCGTCCCAAGTTTCACATCCATACGTCATAACTGGCAGTACGCGTCGCTCCGTATGCCTTCTTTTTTAAGCATAGCGGAATGTCGGATTTGAAAACTGTGTTCATCCTTCGTTTTATTTCTTCTTCTTTAGATCCGGTCATGTTCACCAAAAGTCTAACTAAGAAGAACTAAATATATCGGTAATGACCCTTTTAGAACCAAACTGTAAATACATAATAATACGAGTACATTGATTTTTTTGTTATAATTTATAATAAAAAACTGATTTACTTATTTAAATTAGTAGTGACGAAGAGCGTGTGAATGTTAGCATTATACGTATGCTCGTTTTTGGTATGTGGGAAAATCAAATTTCTACTGAATGATGAGCGTTTTTTCGTTAATTAGAAATTTTTATATATATTATACATGTATAATATTTTTAATATAATAAAGTGGCTTTGTTCGGCTCCAAACATCATACGACAATTGTATATACAATTGTCGTAGATCGAAAATGATGTTGGAGCGAATGTTTGTTTTACAACAAATTTTAATGTAAATCACAGGCATTGGCTGAAAGGGGTACCATGTTGGGTGGTAACCCTATTGAAATTGACATACTGAGGGCGGGCGAACACACGGTTGTGATCTGCAACCTCCCTTACGTCATAGCCAAGGAGTGCCTTTACAAACTGCTGTCTCCTTGCGGCGCCATCAAAGACATTGTTAAGATACCAGCCCGTCCCACAGGTATCGTTGTTTGGATTAATATAAATAAATAATTGAAAATTATTGCTTAAGTGACAAAAAAACTACCAACCCTGAACAATTGGGTCGAAATTCTTGAAATTCGTCGTTTTCTTGTACATTTTGGTATGTGTAAAAATTTGAGTTTTTTGTATGTTAGTTTGATGGAATGCAGACATTTTTTTTTAACCATTACCAATTCACACAGCGAGTGAGATTGTAAATGTTGAATTTAAATGTGTAATGTGTGTAATTTAATTTGTTTGTTTGCAGCTGTCGCTTAGTTGTATTTCATCAGAGGTGCAAATCGGTTTTAAAAAAAAATTGTCGGGTTCAGTTCATACATAGATGTAGAAATAGTCTAGATATGCTCTAAAATGTTCCGACTCTAACTAAGACTAACTCGGGGATAAAAATCCTAGTTGTGGGAGTCAAAGTGTTTGAAAAGAATCGGTCACTTCTTTGTTATTCGAGTCTCGGGTTCTGCACATTCATCCCTACTCTTGCAACGATTTTTGTCGACCGAATAGTATGAATCTATGGTTCGGTTGATAATTCCCCCAACCATATTCCCATGTTCGGTTTGCATCTCTGATTCCCAATATGTGTACGTGTTTGCTAAATTTTTTAATACCTACATATACAATCGTTCTTTTTTTATGTTGACCAATTGGTCGAGAGCCTTATTTGGTCATTATTAAGCTCTTACTACATATATGTAGAGTGACGTGCTGCCTATTGCCCGGCGACGATCGAGGGGTGTTTATTGTTGACATATGAGTGGGTTAACAATAGCGGTAACTACCGGCCAAGGCCACTGCAATAGTGGTAGTGTCGTGCCTATTGGCAGATTGGATGCTAAGGGAAAATGGACAGACACTTGCGGCTTTTTTGTATATATTATTCCCTCTGTCTGTCTGTCCGTCTGCTGATAACGCTCACCTCGGTAAAGGTTGAAATATAAATTTAATTGAAAAAACACGAACGTCGCGAGTGGGATTTGAACCCATGATCACCAGGTAGGGTGAGTCAGCGCTAACGCGTTCACCCAACACTGGTGATGGGGGGGGGCCTCCTATAATTTGAAAATATTAATGCTCGGTAGGTTCGCGACTTTGCTAAATTGTTACGTAATCAATTACGTCCGTTGATATTCAACGGGCTTACACTAGTACATATAATACTATAATAATACTGTTATATACAACAAGAGCAATTTAATCAAAATTCAATGTTACAGTAAAGTAGCGTAATACATCCTTCTAAATTTAGAATCTACATAGACAGTTTTACTAAATTGCTTAACGTGGTTATGATTTTTTTTTATATACAGCGTTTGTAGAGTTTGAAGATGAAGAAGGAGCTAAAAAAGCGCTGTCGCTGAGCGGAAGATTGCTCATTAACAATATACAAGTCGTTTTACAAAGACGTGGAGGACCCGACGTTCCTTTGAAGGCTAGTATTGCTATTTAAATGGTGTACAATTGTACATTTAGTTATTTACATATGATTCACTGACTTTTTCAGAAGGTTAAAAAGAATGTGCCGACTAAAAGGGGAACCAGTGGCGGAATTAAGAGAGGCGGCCGAGGAGGTATGGGAGGACGTGGAGGAGGAGGAGGAGGCGGCGGCGGTGGCGGTGGGGGCGGCGGCAGCAACGCTGTCAGAAATCCACCAATGGGTGGAGGATATAACTCTTGGGAAGGTGGACAACAACTAGCCTATAGGGGACCACCACGTGGAAACAACTACGGCAATAACGGAGGCGGAGGCATGTCGTACAACAACAATTGGGTAAGTTTATTCATAGTCGATGCATTCTTCATTCGGTTACACAACGCTCTCCTGTCTGATGCGGGTATTTTACACAGGGATAGTTTACTAGCCGCAAGTAAACTAGCTCGTGTAATTGGCGAAGCTAGTAAACTATCTGGTTTTTTCGGCCGAGCGAGTGAAGTTTGAATGTTTGAACTTTACTCGCTACTATCTGGCTAGTGTGACATCACTAATTGTATTATTGAAAAACGCATATTTATTTTTAAAAAAATGTATAAACAGGGAAGTAAAACATGTACTGTAGACTGTGTACAGAGACTTTAAAACAAGTTGACGACAGCGCCACTGGCGAGTACACTAAACACGTAATAGGATTACTTGCTATTAGCTCTACGCGTCGGCTAGTAAACTAGCGAGTAAACTATCCCTGTGTAATACCCGCATTAAGGGATGTATTTACACGACAGTTAAAAGAGTTTATGATGCAGTTTTAATTTTATTGATAAATTTCTTTATCAATCACAATGGAGAGTATGAAAGCAAGGCTCAAATGAATAACGCAAACCGTAGACTAGACCAGGGGCTCTCAACCTTTTTCCAATAGCGGCACACTTTCGTAAGTTTCTTAACAAAAAAAAAAAAAACGAAAATATGTCGAATTTTAATGATAAAAATTGCGAGCTTAGAAAAATCATTTTTACAGTAATCGTTTTCTTAACATAATTCTCCTACCACGTTCTTGTACATATAATATTTGTCATTAATGCGATACCTAAGTCTGATGAAGTTCACATAATTTATAAACTCACGCGCATCTCACTATCAATATGTATGTAAATAAGTCTCGATCGGTATTTTGACTTCATTGCCTTTAAGGATGAAAAGGCTGATACACATAAGCATTATTTGAAAAACGAAAGTAAAATGTTCACCGCCTTATATGTAATTTTAGAATAATCATTTTCGAAAGAAATACAAGAAGCATCTATTGGAATGTCTTTTAATTTTGACATAAGCAAAAAATCCGAAGAAATCTCGATTAATTCTTCTTTTTAAATTATGTTCACCGGATACTCCAAATGGTGAAAAAACCCATTCAATCCTAATAGTTGAAATAGAGTACTTCTCCAAACGTTCATGAAAACACTGCAAGTGCTCAATTATGCTTTTCTTCAAATTCATCTTTTGATTTATGACCAACTCAGTTGAGAACTTCGTTGTGAATGGAAATATTGCCAAATCATCTTTCTGTATAGCTGACATCCACAAGACAATTTTTTTTTTAGAAAAACTTCAATTTTCTGATTTGCATGCTAGAGTTTGACAAATTAACCCTATTAAAGATATCAGCGAGGTAGGCTAGCTCAGAACACCAGACGATATCTTTATGTATTTTAGTTTTTGAGTACATATTAAGGTTAAATCTTGTTTGTGACGTTTAAATACAACCACTAACTCCTACTCCTCAAGCGGGAGAGCGTTTTGTAACCATATGAACAAAACGTCACCATCCTGTATATAGTGTTTCAAGTATGAAAACATGAGCATTTAACATAACGTACACATTTTTACAGGGAAACGGTGGCAATTACCGAGACAACAGCATGGACGAAAGGCCGTTCAAGAGAAGGAAACAAAACGACTGGCTGTGGTATTGAAAGCAATGCAAATGGAAAAAAAACCAAGCTTTTTCTAGGCTAATTCGTAACAGTTTAATTTTTTTGTAAACCTTCGGAAGAATGTGATTTTCTTTTATATATATATTGTTAGTGTTAATTCTGTTCTGCTGATTTTTTTTTTGTAAGTGATTTTATCTATGTATTGTAACAACTCATCCCGATTCATTAGATTACTAGCCGTTATAACCACATTCCCATTTAATCATACGTGCATATACGGGACGTATCTTGCGATCTCCAAACGAGATGCAAATACGTCCGGTATATGCACTTCAGTACCGCACTAGTTTGTATTGATCATTGTTACTGATTCGTATTAATATTAAAAATAATACCCATATAGCAAAAGTGTACATAAATCATGCTGTTATTTTATATAAATGAAAAAATAATTATTTGTATATTTTGTCAAAGGTTCACATATTAAATTTACCTTAATGTAATACTCACATATTGTATGAGTGAATTTTAGCGGAATGTTTTTTCTTATATGTACATGTAATGTATAACTTTATAATTACACAGACCGAATTTTATTCAATCCGATTCATTCGAATGAAACTTTCCGATGAAATTTCACGATGTTTTCAAATTAATTACCAACTAAATTTAGACAAATGTGTCTAACGGATCGTTTAGAGTTTAAATTAACATTTATTTAGATTTGAGTGTGCACGTGTATTGGTTATTTTGTACGAATTGAAATAAAAACCGCAAGGAGAGTAAAAAAAAAAAAAAAATATGGTAAATAAGCGGGTTTAAAATGTTTCATTTTAATAATAAAAAAAAAAAAATTATCATTATTTTGTAAAGCACACTAATAGGTGTAGTGTACTTATGTGAGTGAATGTGACAATTCGTTTTGAATAAATATAATTAATAAATAAAATGAACTACTCTAATTACACTTGTATTTATTTCTCATACTTATAATGCGTTTATTTTATAAATTATACATATAAATTATTACATTTTGCGGGACAATTTACTAAGTAAATTATATTAGTAATTCATTTGCATGTGATTCTTTTCGTTGGAAATAAACTATCCTGGTCATTGTCGACTCTCTTCATATATAAATTTAACAGTGGCTCTTTGGGCATAAGACCGAATAGCAGGGCGAGCTTTGCAGCGACCGGTGTTTTCAGCACGTCGACTGAATTCTCTTCGTCCGGCATCACCTGATGTTTTAAAGCACATTTTAGAAACTTTTAATATACGAAAGTACAGATTATAAATGTAAAAAAAATTACTTTGTCGGCGACGTGTTTGTAAATGCGTCCATCGGAGCCCACGTAGTAGATTGACAATCCTTCGAACCAACTGTAATGGGAAGGTTCACGTTTATAGTAGCCTCACGATAGCTCGGGTCACAAAGTTCGACACGCTATTACATTTGAATGTTAAAATGCATGCACGAGGATTAGAAGCATATGAACCTACATAGCTAATTGTTGGATTCTCAAAACACCAACTAGTATAGTATTTTTTATGTATTCTATCTGATTTATTGTGGCTACATAGCTACTGTAAGATCCAGTGCACACAGAGAAGCATAGAATGTTTGGTATAACGAGAAGAGATCGTAAGAGGAATATATGCGTAAGAAGTGGCAGATATAGTAGCACGTGTGAAAAAGTTGAAGTGGCAATGGGTTGGATATATAGCGAGAAGAATGACAGATGGACGCGAGAAATACTGGAATGGTATTCGAGAGGATGTTAAATAAATCAAGGTAGACCTAAAATGAAGAATGAAATTAGGATGGAGTGCTTTTGGAAGAATGAACTTACTTAAAAAATAAGTCATACGATCAATGCAGTAAACGTGGATGTATGTATGCTCGGTATAACGAGAAGAGATCATAAGAAGAATATACGGGTAAGTATGACCAAAGTGGCAGATATAGCAGAACGTGTGAAAAAGTAAAGAGAAAAATGGATGCGAGAAACACCTGAATGGTATCCGAGAGGATGTGAAAGAAAGCAAGGTAAACCGAGTGGACGATGGGCTGATGAATTGTGAAGAATATGTGGAATCAAGTGGATGCAGATTGCTCAACGCAGACAGGAATGGAAGAGGATTGGACGGGCCTTCATCCAGCAGTGGGATGGTGAACGGCTGAAAATGATGATGATGACATATGTAGCTACTAGATTATTTTAAGCAATAGCGTTGTAAATTTCAACTCACGTTTCTTGTGCGTCGAAAATTTCCTGCATTTTCCAAAGTTTAAATTTCCAAAATAGCAACATTGCCTTTATGCCGGATATGCCTCTAATCCGCCACCTTACTCTAAAAATAAATTGTACAAAGACAATTAATATAGCAATATTATATAAGCACACCTTCAGGTAAGCTGTATAAAAAGTAATACGTTACATTACAGCTGAATCGTTCGCTTTTTGGGTTATTTTCAAAATTTCAAATTTTACATAGGCGTACTTGAGATGGCCGATGGTTCGTAACATTGCAATTTGCCTTATGTAAGGATAAAGTCCGCTGAAACGCAAAAAAATATGATCAAAATCACATATGAATCATTCGAATTGACAATGGTCTATGTTGACTTATTGGCATTTTGAGAAAATACAAGGTTTGCATTCCTGTATACTGAAAAATTTTATATAGTCCACTTTCAAAACAAATGGCTAATACATTAAAATACGGCAGTACTTACTAAGTTGTCCTCCCTTTAATATTGTTTATGAATACAATATCCGGATGATAAATTGAATAATCAGTTAAATCAACAAACAACTGAGGTAACTAAAAAATATAAATTGAATAACAATCAATTCTGATATAACTGTAAATTCATATAAAATATTCGTTCAAAAAATTATACATACTGCAACTGCCAATTTGTCTTGAACGGCTTGTAGTTGTTCGGCACTGGGACCACTATGATTATCGCCAGACGATGCTGTATCATTCGGTACGTTTGCCGAACAAGCGAACGTACTTTGATCGAGCGAGGTTCGATTTGCGTACTCCGAAATGTAAAAGGTACTCGGATCCTAAAACGCGTATGTGAAGATGTAAAAATAAATTAATGAGGAAATAAGACATTGAAATTGGGATCGAGTGTTTTTGGAAGAATGAATAAAATATAGTTTTAAAATCAAATCTCGCATTATGGTGAAATAAAAAAGCTTAGAAAATGTAAACTAACCATAGTTATGCCCCTTCATACTTTTCAGTCGACAAAAATAGTCGCAAGAGTGACAGAACCGAGACTCGAATAACAAAGAAGTGACCATTCCTTTTTTTTTTCAACACTTCGACTCCCACAACTAGGATTTTTATACTTAAGTGTGTCTTAGTTAGAGTCGGAACATTTTTAAGCGTAAGGGCATATCTAAACTATTCTACATCATGGGTTTAATACAATAGAGAAATAATCTTGGAGATTATAGTTTTCTTGCCTTGTCTATAAGAGACTTATGTATGTAAGACAACGGTAAAAATTTAACAAAGCACAGGGTTATCAATCTGTACGTACCGATTTTGACCCGCTGAGCACAAATATGACTGTTAGTTCATTGATTAGCTCTAATTTTTTGAGGGTCTCAGTTAGAGTCAGAAGATTGTTAGAGCGTGACGGCATATCTAGATTATTTTACATCTATGAAACTTACAGTAACGAGAATGGATCGAAAGAGGAAAACATGGATGAGGAGGATGACCGAGGTTACAGAACATAATGAGAAGCATAACTTTGGTACACAACTGATTGATTACCTTAAATACTGAGCCAGAAATAAAGCATGCGTGAGAGCCGTTGTAAAACTGATTGACGTCTTTGGGATGATAGTCGAGAAATTGCTTCAACGTGCCGTTTAAATTTCTCGCTTTCACATGGCGATTGTTTCCATTCTGGACGTGCTTTCTTTTCGTGTCCACATTTAAACGTTTGCTAGGGTTGAAGTAGTATGTTGCGTTCGTTGAGCATCTCGCTTGTAAGACATCTCTCCAATCTTCGCTGGTGGGACAGTTCACAGTCTCATTCGGGCAATCGACCAAAAAAATGTCCTGTTTGAAGTCAAACGTAGAACGTTGAAAGATTTGTTCGACTGCCGGCAGCTGGAAAGAGATCAACACATTGATTAAATGAAAATTGGTAAATTCCAATAAATTAAAAAAGGCATTATTCATGTAGCTCATATAGGTAGTATAAAGGCTAAAATTTAGTTGAGCTCTTATTTCAGCTTGATAGTTTCGGAGAAAAAGTTTAAAACACACAAAAACCAAGAGTAAAAGTACTGCTACCGGTTGAAAAAAAATGTACACATAATACATATGCAAAGATTACATAAAAATTTGGCGACTTTCCAAGGGAAGTACCACTTCCGGTTGACGAAAATTTTTGAAAGCATTATACTGAGATTTTAACGGCCGACAAAAAACATATACATAAATATAAAGTTTCACCGTAATAGGATAAACGGTTTTCGAGTTGTTAGCGATTCTACACACAGGTACACAGACATACAGACATTTTCCAGAAATCATCGTGAAAATATGATCAGGGGGATGATACCCATACAAATCAGTCAAAATCTCAAGGTCGAAAGTTTGCACGATCACAACACCGATTCATCATCATCATTTTCAGCCGTTCACCATCGACTGCTGGATTGAAGGCCTCTCCAATCCTCTTCCATTCCTGTCTGTCTTGAGCGATCTGCATCTGACTCCACACATTCTTCTCAATTCATCAGCCCATCTTCCACTCGGTCTACCTTGCTTTCTTTCACATCCTCTCGGATACCATTCCAGTATTTCTCGCGTCCATCTGCCATCCATTCTTCTCGCTATGTGTCCAGCCCATTGCCATGTACTGCTATATCTGCCACTTCTTACCCATATATTCCTATTACGATCTTTTCTTGTTATACCGAGCATACATCTTTCCACGCTTCTCCGTGTGCACTGGATCTTTCGTAGTATTCTTGAATTTAGCGTTCAAGTTTCACATCCGTACGTCATAACTGGCAGCACGCATTGGTCGTATGCCTTCTTTTTTAAGCATAGCGGAATGTTGGATTTAAAAACTATGTTCATTCTTCCGAAAGCACTCCATCCTAGTTTCATTCTTCTTCTTCACATCCAGTCATATTCACCAATAACTATCAACTATCTATACAATATGATTATCAACACCGATTAGGATAAAGTAAAAACTGTGGGTGATTTTATACCGAAATATGTAGTTTTCGACAGTGGGCTTTTTTTTAGAATTTGATAAAAATATTCAAAGTGACACTATGTACATACTACCGATTTTTTTTTAATTTTTCATATAATACTACAATAAATGTGATGAATAATGGCACTGAGAAGTTTCGATGTCGATTGTTTTGCGCTCAGTAATTGTACTGTTCAATGCTGCGCAATTTTTGATTTTTAATACACATTTTGCGTTTTTAAGTTTGCGTAATGGTGCATAATATAATAATGGCGACATAACCTCTAAAGTGACAATTCCCACCTAGACTTTGATCTGCATCAGCTAACCATGTAAGGTTCTCGAGGTTAGTGTTCAATCGTCACGGAGTAATCGGGTGATTGTGCCGATGAAACGGTATGTGGTTAGGTTAGGTTGTTAGTGACAGTTACCGTGGTGGAAGAGGGACAGCGCGCTCTGGATACATGAGGGTGTCTCGCTCCAGCATTGACAGCTACTGGCCTCGACAGAGCCAAAGCTGGCGCTCCTCGCAACCACTGTGCCATTTCCGGTCTCTATCTGATGATCCGATGATCTGACGATCTGAGGATCTGATGAAGCTGATGACGATGGTGATAATGTTTGTGATCTACAAGCCCATGCGGCCGCCGCCTCTCAAGATTTCAACAGCTGACTACCACTGACTGACCGGTAGTGGTCAAGTAGAGATCTGTTTTAGAAATTTCTTAAATATCAACTATGTAAAGTTTGCTAGTGTTGTCGTAAGATGGCACTACCGTCGTATTTTATTTGAAATAGATTTTACATAAAAATTTGGCTCATTTTTATTCAGGTGCCCACAGATCCGAGCGGTATGGACGCCAAATCATTTGCAATGACGATTTTATATCTATAGTTTTCACGTAAGATGTAAGACGGGTGTTACACGCTCAGTCTGGCATCAGTTCAGTCCATGATTGTGATCAGATTGACGTCAAACCAGTGCTCGAAATGGAAATTTTCACGAATGGGAGCGCTCGATAATTTTCAAAAAATATCAAACGACCTTTTTTTTTGTAACTATATGTATAGAAAATGTACGTACATTTATATACATACATACATATATTATAACACCAAAACACTTACGTAACATATGTACACCAATATAAATGAATTTATGGTTGTATATATTAGGTTATTAGTATTATTATTATTATAGAAACTGTATTACATACATACATGCACAATTGACACGGTTAATTTTTTTTAAATTTGAATAATTGTTAATATCACTATTTAGTACACATAAGAAAACCGACAATTCAAAGAAAGATATCGTAAATTATCGAAATGACCGATGCCCCGAGAGGTACCCGTTGCAGTTCGACCATAGTGTGACAGACAGTGCCGACCATAAAGCAATAAAACTTTTTGCGCATAAAAACCCTCGAATTCTAAATGGTATCTTCAAGTAACACAAGTGCATCCAGCTTTTTCAAAACATAATAATATTTTAAATGGCTTTGGCTACAGATAAGATGCCTTTGTCGGAATTGAAATGTAAAGAATTTAACTTTCAGTCAAAGATTGTGATTTAGGAGTCATAAGGCCCGTAACGCACGTGGCAGCCTGGCTGCGCGGCCATGGCCGCGGCGGCCACAACGATGTTAGGAAATGTATGTGGCTGCCTGTTTGACAACGCACTGAGGCAGCCAGGAAACTCTGGCCGCGCGGCCACAGGTACCGGCTCCGATACGCAGCAGCCAAACAGGTAGCCACTGTGCGATGCACGCACTAGCAGCCTAGCTGCCGGCAGCCAGTCAATTCACGTTTGCCATTTCTGATTTTCAGCCGCTTCGGCTGAAAATCTGAATAAACAATTCCAATTCCATTATAAATTTTATACTAAATTCAACGAATAAGATAAAAATATAAAAAAAAAATCTCGCTAATATTGCGCACTGGAAATAATGTATATAAAACTATTTTCAACGAATTATTTGCATCTACATATGTACATACAGTACAAAAGGATCCGAGATCCGAGATTACGAACCAAATATTGCATTGAAAATATTATGTTGTATCGCTGTCCATTTGTGAGCATCTTTTGTTTGAGAACTTGCCGCTAAATTTCTGAAAACTGAGCTCTGGCTGCCGCTTTGGCTGCTTGAACTGGGTGCACGTTTTTCTGGCCGCCGCGGCCATGGCCGGGCAGCCAGGCTGCCAAGTGCGTTACGGGCCTAAATGTAAAAAAAATTCACCTTCTAACATTTTTTCGGCAATAATTATTGAAAGAGCACGGAAATTTTGGTTTTTTACGAAAAGGAGCGCTAAATTTACAGATTTCACGAAAGGGTACGCTACGTTTTCAAATTTCACGAAAGGGAACGCCCGCTCCCTGCCGTTCCCGCTGAATTCGAGCACTGCGTCAAACTGATCATATAATGCACAGGCTCCCAACCTTTATCGAGTGACGACCCTTTTTTATAAAAGCCAAGTGACCCGCGACCCCGATATATTTGAAAAAGGCAAAAAATATTATTCAAACATCAAGACACCGATTAAAAATGAAAATTGCATTCATCGTCATTTTCAGCCGTTCAGCATCCACTGCTGGATGTAAGCCTCTCTAATCCTCTTCCATTCCTGTCTGTCTTGAGCAATCTGCACATTCTTCTTAAATTCATCAGCCCATCTTCCACTCGCTCTACCTTGCTTTCTTTCACATCCTCTCGGATACCATTCCAGTTTTTTTTGCGTCCATCTGCCATCCATTCATTTCGCTATCTGTCCAATTCAACTTTTTCACACGTTCCGCTATATCTGACTCTTTGGTCATACTACTTACCCATGTATTCCTATTACGATCTCTTCTTGTTATACCAAGCATACATACATTTTTCCATGCTTCTCTGTGTGCACTGGATATTAACATACATGAATTTTTTGATTGCATTCTTGAATTTAACATACATGTTTCAAATCCGTAAGTCATAACTGACGAAAAATTGCATTATAGTCAATATTTTTTTTTAGTTTACTGTTTCAGTCGGCGACCCCACATAAAATCCTTTGCGACCCCATTTAGGGTCGCGACCCATAGGTTGGGAACCCGTGGACTATAATGCGTTGACTGCAGGACTGATGAACCGTTGAAATGAACCATTTACATCAATATTTTAATTATTTTCGCCAGTCTGGTGTGGATTGACAATTGATTCGCTCAGTTTTGCATCAGTTCGGTCCATGATCTCTATCGTGAATATACATATGTAGTGATCGTGTGACAGACGATATTACACGATCAGTCAGACCGAGAACGTTTTCGGGGTGACATTAATTTTTTCAGCGGAAAAACGATGGATTGCTATAAAGAAAAAGCTGCTATTGCAATAATAATAGCTTTGGCTACAAAAACAACGTGTTTAACGTTTAAAAGGAAACGATGGACTAAAAAATGGCTACTGAAAAGAGATATCTATGTATATGCATTTGAACTTATTGAATGAAAGATGCCTGTTTTGATCACTTGTTGGAAATGGTTAAGTCATACTTGACAAAACAAGTGCACGAGGAAGTCGCCAAGTGCTGAAGAAAAACTGGCTGTAACCTTACGATACCTTGCTACTGGAAGGAACATTAAAGATTTAAGATTCTCAGTTATAATGAGCGGTTCTCAGTTATTCGAGCGGTTACTGAGGCGAGACTGACGGAATGCGTTACAATCCATACCAGACTGACGAAAATAATTAAAATATTTAAATAGTTCATCAGTCCGTCAGTTAACGCATTATACAATCAGTTTGATGTCAATCTGACCACAATCATGAACTGAACTGATGCCAGACTGAGCGTGTACCACTCGTCTTGCCTACTTAGCACTAACTTTTAGTACTGAGTACGGTGGAGCGCTTTTGGAAGAATGAACATAGTTTTTAAATCCAACATCCTTCTCACCAGGGAAAAGAAGGGCAAATTAAAGGCGCTCACACATCTTAGCGAAATCGCTGCGTCAAACTTTCGCCCCCATCGTCGTTCCATTCGCACCGATATAAATCGCATTGGTGTGAATCAACGACGAAACCGGGCGTCAGTTTGACGCAGCGATTTCGCTAAGGTGTGTGAGCGTCTTAATTTTTTTTTTAATATACATTTCAAGAAGTATTAAATTAGACATGCATTTAGTTTTTATTTTAATCACATTTTAATAAAAAAAAATTTGAGAATGGCTGGTTATTTTGGCAACAGTGTGGTGAAGATTTTTCATCATCAATGATAATATGTAAGATCATTATTTATTTTACAAAATAATTTTAACGTTTTAAAATTTTATGAAGAAAGGTAATCATAATTTTCAAATCAAATTTAACCCATGTTCAGATTTTGTCTCGTAGAGTTGTTTACCCTGGTCGGACGGTCCAAATCCTCAAATAATTTATTCAAGAAACAAATTTAAAAAAAAATCTAAATCCCCGAAATTATGGTATTTTCAAGTTGGTAAAGATGAAATGGATATGTTTCTGTAGAAAAATTTGAGAAGCACTGGTTCGAAAGATTTGTGTAATGGTTTTTCATCTTATAGAATGCCGAGGATATGTGTTTCACGGATTTATAGTTTTTTTTTGTCCCAAGAGGTTAAAAATATTTTATTTTTGTAATTGACTTTCATCGTTTGGAAATTGAAAAATGTCAAAATTAATTCCGAGTTCAAAGAGTTTTAATAGATAATGTAGCGTTAGGATACCGCGGGGCGTAAAGATACTAAATGGATATCATTTTCCCGCCAAATTAGACCAATGGCGCTGTGATCGCCTAGTATAAATAAAGGCACTGTTTGTCAC
The DNA here is from genome assembly GCA_022651745.1 of Parapsyche elsis. Taxonomy (NCBI): domain Eukaryota; kingdom Metazoa; phylum Arthropoda; class Insecta; order Trichoptera; family Hydropsychidae; genus Parapsyche; species Parapsyche elsis. Next base: position 1,254,272 of record JAGVSN010000037.1, read on the forward strand.
AGAAGCAATTCGGGCTCGGCGGCTTGGAGCGAACGGACCGTTCGGCTCCAACCAATAAACCACTTACAACCATACTGCTGCGTTTCTCTCCGTTTACGGAACAACACGTCCTGTCCACGCTACAATATTTTAGGGGTCCCGACATTGGCGCCCGCCAAAACAATTTAGAAATGAGAGAATTTTTATTTTTACACAATATTATATTTTACATAGATACACACAACTCCGAGCACAAATTTTAAACTGTCTTAGCAGAGTTGGGAAACAAATTAAATAAATTTCATTCCATATTTGTATATACATACATATGTAAGTAGACTTTATGACTCGTTATCAGCATTTTTCGCGGGTTTTCCAGGGATATTCGCGAGACATTCAAGGTATTTCATTAGGGAACTCAGGTATAAGCTATGCAGCTGCATCGATATAAACACTTACATACATACTATCAGCATTTTTTTTGTTTTTAGTAATACATTAGTGTTAAAAGTTGATGATTTTAAGTTATTACTCTACTAACAGCTGCAACGGATTAAATTTCAAATTTCACTGATTATTTATCGTAAGTATGTAAATTTCTATCGATACGCAATTCGAAAACCAAAAAATGCACTTGTGTTATATATTTTTGTATTTTTTGCGGGCGCATTTGGTTTGGCGCTTTTGTCGGGGTGCCATTTATATTGATTATTTATTATTTTATACACTTCTATTAGATCGCCTCTCAATCTTCTCGTCTCCAAAGACGTGAGAATCATTCTCTTCAACATTTCGTTATTTGTACATATGTACGATAGTGATATATTGGCGGATTTTGATCAAAACCTTATCAACTCTTATTTTTATTTTTTTATATGTATATAGGTTTATATTTATTATATATATATATATATATATATATAAATAAATATATATATTTAATACATATATATTTAATATATATGGAAATTATAAATATAAATTTTCAGCTTGATCGGTTAAGTACATAGTTTCAGAAATATTTCGTGCTAACAGGATTTTTGACTTTTCTACGAGCAAAAAAAACCATACTTCCAGTTGACTGATTATAATGATTTATTTTTTTAAGAATTATACTATTACAATATTATAAAGATACCAAATATGTAAAAGGCCGAAAAAAATGAAAAACGAAATCGCGTTCAAGAGTAAACTTCCACTGGTGGATGGTCCAGTTGGTGGATGTTGACCAAAATCATAATATCTCTTACACAAAATAATAGATATGAAATTTCAGCTTGATCAGTTTAAAACTCCAAAAACCAAGAGTAAAAGCACTACTTCCGATTGAAAAAAAATGTAAAAAAATAGATTGTTTTGAAAGTTGTTACACCTACATATGCAAAATTTCAACTTAATGTTTGCTGGAAAAATTAGGTGGTTTTCCAAGAGAAGTACAACTTCCGGTTGACGAAAATTTTTGAAAGCCTAATGAATTGTAATGGTCGCTAAACAATATATAAATTTAAAGTTTCAGTGTAATAGGATAAACGGTTTTTGAGTTATTAGCGATTCCACATAAAGACAGACAGACAGACAAAAAAAAATCTGATACAAATCAGTAAAAATCTCGAGGTCGAATTTTTGCACGATCACAATACTTTATCCGATTAGGATAAAGAAAAAAAAAATGCTCAATTGGTGAAAAAATTGAACTGAAATTTTTAATAAAATTTATTCAAATTCAAAAAAACAAGAATTTTGTTTAACTATTATAGTTTTGTTTCAGAAGTATACAAATTTTATTTAATCGATTCGCGATTTCTAGATGATTTCATAATCACACTTTCGATACAAATGATTCCAGTGTAATTATTTGATAACTTTTTAACTTATTTTTGCAATACGTGGGTATGGAATTTCTAATTATTATAATTCGAATGTTGAACGAAGAGCGACGATATTGTCGAATACGTGATAATAAGCGAAATTCTTTAATATTTAATATTCAAACTCGGGAAAATTCGCAAATAATGGAGAAATCATCTCCTCCATATCGAGACGAAAAATGGGTACAGGTGGATTAAAAACAAATTACTAAAGGTACGATATAAAAATTTATTTATTTAGGCATTTTGATTTGACATATTTTGGATTACACAGATTATTGTTTTTAAAATTAATCTAAAATATATGGCGTCCACTAAAGTTTAGAAATATAGATATAATTAAACAATTCAGATAAAAGAGACAGTCTAATTAATTAATTATTATTCAAAATTTTGCACTATATGGTATTAACATTGGATATCCCGTTGTTCTTGCGATGCTAAGCCTGGCGAGGATCTTCCATTCTTCACTTTCGACATTGTATTCTAAAACATCGTCCAGACTTTTCTTTCCATCGTTTCCACCTAAAATAATTTAAGGTTATTTGTTATACAGTACAGCTGAAGTACCAGCAATTGCCCTGGATTTAATGAAGTCGAATGAAAACTCACCAATGAAAACAAATTTGTTTTGGAAAACAAAAATACTAGTTCCGAATCGAGGAAAAGGTAGATTGCAAAATACGGTCCATGATTTTGCATTGGGGTCGTACGATTCAACACTGCTCAATAACCTATCATGTGAATCTTCTAAATAAGTTCTGCCACCAACCACAAAAAGCTTCCCGTTTATTGCAGCGCTCTAAAACATTTTACGATGATATTGTTAAAATGTATCTGTGATTGATTTTGTGGAAAATTCACCAGTTATTGTACTATTCTGAATGGTAACCTAGAAATAAAATGTAATTTGATATTCACCATATGTTGGGTTTTGTCTTCAATCATCGAAGTACAATACGACCAAGTGTTCGATTTCGGTGAATACATTTGAACTTCTCTGGTGGACTGACCTTTGCCATCTTTATAAATTTTACCACCTGTTACATAAATTGTGCCGTCAATGACAGAAGCAGAATGTAAACACACAGCCAGCAGCATTGGAGCAACGGCAGTCTCCCATTTCTTAACTTTGCTGTTCCATCTATTCAAAATCCATCTATCGATTAACAATATTTCTTAATAATATAATATTTTATTTTATTTTTGTTTCAGGATCACCTTTCCACTGAATTCATATGTTTGTTACCACTCCATCCACCGATTGCATAGACATTGGTGGATGAATCTTGAGTTATCACGGCAGCGAATGGGGTACGTTTCTGATTCAATGGTTGCAATGAAGATACATGTCCGTCTACCAAATCGATATAATCCACCTGAAAATAAATAAATTTAGTATATTAAGATGACACTATGCAAATATTCCACTATTTCACTGATACGCTACTTGTGTCACTGTTTTTGAAGAATCACCACCATTGCTACCACCAATCAGCATTATCCCATTATCGAGTAGAACCGGCATATAGTCAGTTCTATTAATGTTCAAATTCTCCAATAAGGTCCATGTATTTTGTTTGATATTATAAATATCAACGGTGTTCATCGCCTAAATATATTATAATATACGAAATCAAAATTAAAATTCATTTTTCAATCAAATTCTAGTAAATTGAAACTCACCCTTTTAAAATACGATCCGACGAGTGCTAATTTTTCAGAAGGTTGATTGATTGGATTGGATTTGATTGGATTGGATTCGATTGGATTGGATTTGATTGTTTGACTGGACAAGATTGATAGTAGGGCTTGGTTAACGAGATCAACGCATTCGGGGCACCAATTGCAGTAAGCCAAAACTTCATTTAGGATAAACTGAAATAAAGAATATATGTATGTATATAGTATTCAATGTTTCAATCAACAAATATTAGATGTTTTTAAGACTCAAATACCTTATATGGCAGGCTCGTCAGTCTAATAGAACTCAAAAACACAAACAGGTGAGTTTTACGATTTACATCGTCAAAATTCACTCACAGTTTTACAGCTTTGAAGACATCTCTTTGAGAAGGCACTTTCAAGTAATAGATAACACAACCGCAATACAATGTTTCACATGTATATACATAGATATGTATGTATATCGTTCATTGGGTTTTTTTTCTTATTTGCTTATTTTTTAATAATATTAATTGAAACATAAATATAAATAATTTTAAATTACATACCAGTTATCGTTATTGTGCAATCGAATACAAAAATTATATATGTACATATCTACATAGAACGATTTTATCTTATTTTCAACACCACCCCAATATCAATAATATAATGATGCTAAATTATTGAAAACCACACAAAATAATATGTTGTTTTAAAGTATTATTTTACAATTTTAATCATTTAAAACACAACAAAGTGGCCATATTGAATGATTCATGTCCAAATTAAGATTGTTATAATTTAAGACTTAATTTAATGTTAATCAAATAAAATCGTAACTACCGCCATACAGGTAAGTTGTCTATCGTTCATTTCATTTAACCTTTGGAATGCAATCTGTCGCCTTCTTTTAAAGCCGATATCATAATGACATCATATAATCCATCAAAATCTCTCGAAGTTGTTTTGGTTGAAAGTTTACTTATGGGCTATTTTGTTATTGCATGAAGTTCACACAAGATCCAACTGTTCAATGTATCTATAAATAGACTTATGTACCATAAAATTTTCTTTTCAAACCGGGACACCTTCGAGAATTTTCTTGAAGTAGTTAGTGAGCTACTTTTATGTGATTTTAGATTGAGAGAAGTATATTCAGCTAAGTATTTACGATTCAAAAAGGGCTAAGTAATGAATTGGTTGACAAAAAAAAATAAATTATTTAGTAATAATTTTTAATTACTCTTAATTGAACAACAGCGTGAACTTTTTTTAAAAATTCTTTGTTATTTTTAATCGCGTCGTAAAATTCACTACAATTTAGTTCACAATTAACTCTGCAGCGCAATAAAGCTTTTACAGTTGATAAAACCATTTTACCTCTTTCTTCAGACCATATGTTATTTATTAATTATTGAAAAAATCCTCTCAACCGGTGCAAATGTGCCTGGCATGCTGAAAATGTATTCTATAATTTAGACAAGATTGGGCAACGAAATGTTCTTTTCTTTGAAATGACCGAATAGTTTTATCCATTTTTCCAAATGGTATAGTTCGCAGAACAAAAACCTTTTGCAATCACCACTGCATCAAACAGTGCATCCATGTTTATTGCACTATTTGCAAGAGTTTCATTAATTTTTTCACCTGATGCTTCAATTTCAGATCATCTTAATTCATTGTTGTTTATCCAAATAAACGATTCTGCTCCACCAAAACTATTTTCCCATAATTCAATGTAAGAAAGACATCGATCATAAAATTTTGTAAACTCTTGTAGGATTGTATTAGTATTAATATTTCCATTATTTTCCCGTATTCTAAAAAAAAACTTTTTTTGCTTCTTATGGTATAAATTTATTTTGACGCCTTTCCTCAAGATTTTTTTTTAATTTTCGAAGTTCAATGACAATATCACCTACACTTGCTTTTGTACTTTCCATAATTAAGGTAGATTTGTTAAACAATGTAAGTTGACCTTGCACAAACCGCAAATATAAGAACTCTGGACAGTGTGTTCTTTGCGAAAAAGAGTACGACTTCAGTCCCTCAAAGATTGCAAGTATTATATCGATAGCTGGAAGTAGCGAAAGAAAACGAGTGTTGCGACCAAAACGAAAACGAAAAAACAATTTAGATGAACAATCGGCAGACTTGAAACTGAGATTATGAATTGCAACATGAAATGCAAAATTTGCTTCTTTAGCAGCTATTAAAAATTATTTGTCACCTGGATCAGCATGTTTAAAATGTGACACTATTTTTGAGGAAGTTCCTGCCATTGCTAGACTACATAGCATTAGATATGTCTCGCACATTTCAAGTGACTTTTGATGTCCGAACGCCCACCATGATCCACCGAAAATTCCGAATCACATTTCACTTTGTCAATATGACCACGAATTTTTTTTCAAAACGGATAATGCCGGCTTAATTCATCAGAAAATACAATACTTTTGGGCATATTGGGAGTTAAATTAATTTAATGTCCAGTAAAAATAATCGCAACAACACGCCAAAAACAAACACTGACTCGTGTGCTGATGTGGTGTGTGATACCGTTTGTTTTAATTTTTTTTCCAAATGACCGGGACAAAATGACAAACTGGCCGGGACGCTGGGACACTGGGCTCAAAGCGGGATAGTCCCGGTCAAAACGGGACGTATGGTAAGCCTATACTATAAATAACAATATTTATAAGATTTTTTTGTCATCGAACGTTTAGTAGAAGAAGAAAACTTTCAGTTGAAACAACAACTCGTCGATTAGAAAACAGCTGTGCTTTCGTCACTGATTATTTATTATCCTTCATCCTGGACAATATTTATTGTATAGCACAAGACCACAATGATAACGTGACATGTTTGTTATTTGTGGTTTAATTTTGTCGCTTTGAATAAAATAAAAAATATTTACATCGCAATGACGAAATAATTGTGAAATTTTATATTAAATATTAATTAATTAATTAATTTCAGCTACGAAAGTAAATTCCCCCTTTGCCGAAGTCGACGATAAGCGTCAAGAAATGTTTAAAAAATGTGAGAAAGTTTGCCAGGTACATATGTATTAATATACTATTTTTTCATTATATTATTGCACAGGTTCCCAACCTTTTTCGAATGGTGACCCCTTTTTATAAAAGCCAAGTGACCCGCGACCCCAAAATATTTGAAAAAGGCAAAAAAACGATCAAAAATGAAAATTGCATTCATCATCATTTTCAGTCGTTCACCATCCACTGCTAGATGAAGCCCTCTCCAATCCTCTTCCATTCCTGTCTGTCTTGAGCAATCTGCATCCACTTGACTCCACACATTCTTCTCAATTCATCAGTCGACCTTGCTTTCTTTCACATCGTCTCGGATACCATTCCAGTATTTCTCGCGTCCATCTGCCATCCACTCTTGTCGCTATGTGTCCAACTTCAACTTTTTCACACGTTCCGCTATGTCTGCCACTTTGATCATATTTCTTACCCATGTATTCCTCTTACGATCTCTTCTTTGTCATACCAAGCATACATCTTTCCATGCTTAATTGTGTGCACTGGATCTGGCGTAACATTCTTGAATTTCGCATCCACGTTTCACATCCATACGTCATAACTGACTGAAAATTGCATTATAGTCAATTTATTTTTTAGTTACTGTTTCAGTTGGCGACCCCACAGGTTGGTAACCCGTGTATTATTGTATTAATAGTATTAATACTATTTAAAATTTGTTTCCGTTAAATAGATTATAAATTATAAATTGTCAAAAAGTGTTTCATTCACAGCAGCATATATTCAGTGCCGCACCGTGGGAATGTGGCACCTTTTCATGAAATAATGTTGATTTTTTAATTTTTAATAAAAGGGTTTGCGAGCCATCGAACAATTTTTAAAGGGACCGCCACGCAAGAAATTCTAATGAAGTTTGAGAACCGCTGGTCTATATGGATAACTTGCTTAAAAAAGAAGGCATACGACCAATGCGTACTGCCGGTTATGACGTACGGATGTGAAACGTGGATGCTAAAATTCAAGAACGTTACGCAAGAAGCATGGAAAGATGTATGCTCGGTATAACGAGAAGAGATCGTAAGAGGAATACATGGGTAAGAAGTATGACCAAAGTGGCAGATATACATACTAGCAGAACGTGTGAAAATGTTGGAGTGGACACATAGCGAGATGAATAGATGGCAGATGGACGCGAGAAATACTGAAATGGTATCCGAGAGAATGTGAAAGAAAGCAAGATAAACCGAGTGGCAGGTGGGCTGATGATTTGAGAAGAATGTGTGGAGTCAAGTGGATGCAGATTGTTCAAGACAGACAGGAATGGAAGAGGATTGGAGAGACCTCCATCCAGCAGTGGATGGTGAACGGCTGAAAATGATGATGGATAGCTAAAGACAACTAAAATATGCGGTCTTAGATACGGTCAAAAGATTTTTCGACAGTTTTCGACCGTAAATATCGTCGTCGGCAAGATCTGAACATTTAAAGCTAAATCCATACTAAATCCAGATTGGCCGTATATTGTTATAATTTTTACCAAACTGACGCCCTTATCGTCGTCCCATTCGCACTGATATAATTCGCATTGATGCGAATCAACAACGATGGAGAACGTCAACTTGACACAGCGAATCCGCTCGGGTTTATGAGGGCCTTAAAAAAAAAAATTATAAATACCCCCTTCTTGTTCATTAAAGCTAGGTTGGGTCGCTTGGGGAAAGTTTGTCGTTCTAGAAGGTGGATTGCGATACTAAAAGGTTTGGAAAGCCCAAAAGTTATAATAATTATGTGTGAACACTGCAGCTAAATACACGTGCTTATACTTATTGCTTGTATATTTATTATATTTCGTATAAAATAAAAGTGTACAGTATTTTAGTAGGTTTTTAAGCATGTAATGTATTTTGAAAATAATATCTAACGCAAATATGATTAATTATTTCCTTATTTTTTTACCCGTTAGTAATATAATAGTAATGGTCGTTATAAAGCGCGTTTAGAACAACTATTGAGAAACGTCAAAGCTGAAGTTAAAGAGCGGCTGATCGTCAATGATGACTCTTTGATGTAAAATCTCGTTTTCTCAGTCTTGACATCTTTAAAAAGTGATTCTTCATTTGGAAATAGCCTGAAGATGGTTCTCAACGCTGCCGTTCAGGCTTTGAAGTAATTTTTTAAATTGTCATTAAAATTAACCTTTCTTTCCGATGTGCTTTGATTATTTCGTCACAGTTCGGAATGTTGTGTAATTTTAACCCGTGTCGTGTCCATATATTGAATGTTGTGCACCTTTTTCCATAATTGATGATGTGTATTTTTTTTTTTAAGGCAAGCCGAAGAGTTGAAACAGAAAGTACTGTTGGAAAATAGCAATGCTAGTAATCCCAATAAAACTTTATCCGTAGCTCGATTGCAAAAGGTTATTTTTTTTATCTATATAAATAGTTGTATGATACATATAACTTCAAATGATGATATATCAGGTCAATCTGAGTAAGAATTACTATTGTGATTGTCAACCGTTTTCAAGTACCAAAATTTTCATATGTATGTGTGAGGTATATTATATATTTTGATTCGCTTAGTATTTCTTATTCAGAATGTGTGGTTAAAATGGTGGGGGAAACTGGAGCGATTTTTAAAACTAATAAAGAATGATGAAAATACCAACATTTTAAAGTTCATATCGTTTTCTTTCTAACGATGTGGTAATCTTTGTCGAACGGATAATTATTATGCTAAAAATTAGCGCATGAAAAAAAAATACAGAGAAACGTATTTTTTAAGTGAATATTGTTCAATATTTTTGTATTTCATTGATATTTTTTCAACAATACAATAGTTTAAATCATAACAGCTTAATAGTTTATTGACACATGAATAGTTCAGTATGACCTACTATTTGCTCGATAACTTTGACACATATTGTATGAAATTCTTTTATAAGTGCCATTTTTGTCATTTACAAAACATACATTAGAAATAATATAAAATGATATAAACTTTTGAAAATAGCCCCAGTTTTTTTCCAACCTCGGAAATATTCAATTATTCTTATATTAATTTAAAGGCGTATCAGAACATATTGTTGATGGATCTAGATTTTGCTCTAAATAGAAAAGTAGAGCAAGATCTTTGGAACGTTGGATTTAAAAATCAAATTGAATTCCTGCAAAACAATGCCAAAGATAAAAAGGTATCAACATTGTATTAATTACATATAAATAAATTGCATTAATTCATTGAACGTCAAATTATGTGTTATTTGTGTTATAGAATTCACGTCGTGCCGAAAGTCAAACGTTACTATCTTGGGTTTTACAATCGGCTACCGGATTTTACATTTGTTTTCTTCAACAAATCTGTACCGCCTTCAAAATAGACCTACCGTTCAGGTATTAATTGCTCGAAATCATTATGTTCTATCGTTTTACAGTGTATTGTGACAATTAATTTCTTGCAGATGTGATATTCCTTACATGGAATCCAACATTAATTTCCAATTCACCATCAAACCACCACAGTCTTCGTCGTGCTGGTACATTATTCAACATTGTCTTGTACATTTGGGTGATTTGGCACGATATAATAGACAAACTCGTCGTGCAGACTCGTTTTATAGGTATTAATATATTCCAGGGTGGTACACAGCTGACTGACACATTTCAAAATGCTCTTGTGTTTGAAGAGTGGGGATTTAATTGGTTGTTTCAGTATTCAGCATTGGCTCGATGATTAAAACGTTTTTCTCTTAAGCAAAGGTTCGGGGTTTGGTCCCAGTATTCCGAATGATTTCTTCATTGCCAAGATATGGATATTACTAAATCCAGATCGGTCGTCTCCTGCTAGAATTTGTCAATTTAGTTAGCTAATTCTTTCCGACCTACCAAATCATAGTCCTTTTCTCCCTTCTTCCCCACCCCCCAGAAAGCAATGGGAAATCACTAGAGTAAATTTCCTCGTGGTAGTTACCTCACTATGACAGATGGTAAAATATTTGTTTAATTAGCTAAAAAAAATAATAAAACGGCACCGAATTGTTTGACGTGTAGCCACTTAAATCCTCCAACTGGAGAGTGTTCTGAAATGTGTCAGTCGACTTTACGTCTGTTTACTGCAGGGTTTCTCAAACCTTTCCTACAACGGAACACTTCGCAAATCCCAAAATTTTAATGGAACACCTTGGTTATTTTATAGGGTAGATAGTTATAATTTTAGTTTAAATTTCCAGAAGAGATTCACTTTTGTGTGCAATGGAAAAAAAACCCAGGGCTGGCACAAATTGCATATTAATTTTGATAAATTTTCACGGAACACTTACACTCTCCGCGGAACACAGTTTGAGAAACGCTGGTTTACTCTATGTATGTTTTTTTTTAATTGTAACTACACGATAGCAAAATTTGTAGAATATTGGACTCGTGAAGTGAAAGTTTACAATTTCTGATACAGACTAAAAGCTTTATGCGATTTTATTGACATTTTTGAGCATTGCTATAGCTACTGGCAGTGGATGTTATAAAATTCTGCATAATTCATCTCCTATCAGAATTTGCCGACTTTTATCTGACTTGTAATCTGTTTTTCAAAACAAGAGAGTATTGAGCTATTTGTTTCTTTTAACAGCGTGTGTTAAAAAGGGACAATAGAATTTTACTAGCCAGCATACCAATAAAATATGCACCAATATGGACTAAATACTATCTCCTTTCGAAAAACGAACTTTAGTCTTTGAGACAGTATCATAAACAATTGGAAACGTCATACATTCTATTCACTGTCTTTCTCCTCTTTCCTTTCTATCCTTTTCAGAATTGGAATTATTTATTGGAATCTTTCTATTGGGCACCTTACACGGTCAATATTATTGACAATACCTTATCATAATCATATTGACCGTGTAAGGTGGAAATATTGATGGTTTGACGTATTTATCGATTGAATTGATGCGGATTCGAATTTCCAAACATCCGGGTCAATATTATTGACAATACCTTATCATATTGACAAAAATATTGACCGTGTACGGTGGAAATATTGATGGATTGAATTGAAGCAGATTCGAATTTCCAAACATCCGGGTCAATATTATTTAACGTCAATAATATTGACCGTGTAAGGTGCCCAATATGGATACTTTTAAAATTTGTATGTAATTTATATAGGCAAGCTTTAAACGTATCACCTCGGAACGGACAACCATATAACCAATTGGGTCTATTGAGAGCAGCTCGAGGTGATCGTCTCGGTGCTGCTTATTACCATGCTCGAGGAGTCGCTGTCGGAGGCCCGTTTCCACCGGCCATTAATAATCTAGCACGTACATTAGCATCGGCATCGTCACTCAACGCGTTAGTTCCAACTCCTCACTACAGGATGGCAACGCATGTTTTATTCGGTTATAGAACACTCTCCTGTCTGAGTAGTGAATATTCGGGGATGTATTTACAAACCAGTCAAAAGAAAATATATGATCTACATACCATAAATAATAAAATTGTATGGTACACCTTGTTTTCCAACTATCAGTTATGATTGCAATTAAAACTGCATAATGTCCTCTTCCATGCTTAAAAAAGAAGGCAAGAAGGCAATATCCAGTGCACACAGAGAAGCATGGAAAGATGTATCGGTATAACAAGAAGCGATTGTAAGAGGAATACATGGGAAGAAGTATGACCAAAGTGGCAGATATATGTACATAGTAGAACGTGTGAAAAGTTGAAGTGGACACATAGTGAGAAGAATGGATGGCAGATGGACGCGAGAAATACTGGAATGGTATCTGAGAGGATGTGAAAGAAAGCTACGCTTAAAAAGGAAGGCATACGACCAATGCGTACTGCAACGTGGATGCTAAATTCAAGAATGTTACGCAAGATCCAGTGCACGCAGAGAAGCACGGAAAGATGTGTGCTCGGTATAACAAGAAGAGATCGTAAGAGGAATGCATAGGCAAGAAGCATGACCATAGCGGAACGGAAGTTGTAGTAGACACTTAGCGAGAAGAATGGATGGCAGATGGACGCGAGAAATACTGTAATGGTATCCGAGAGGATGTGAAAGAAAGCAAGGTAGACCGAGGGGACGATGGGCTGATGAATGTGAAGTCAACTGGATGGAGAGGTCTTCATCCAGCAGTGGATGGTGAACGGTTGAAAATGATGATGATGAATCCGCATTTTTGATCGTCGTTCAATAAATACATTCCCTAAGCCCTCACTACTCCATATCAGGAGATCGTTTTGTATCTGAACGTAGACTGCGTCACCACCGTGTATTAACATCAAAATTTAACTTTACATTTAAAAGAGCATCGTTCATTTTTTAGAATACCGCAGAAAAAGAGCAAATCTCCCGATTTTGACAACTGTGGATTTTCTTCAACGACCCGATTGAATTCTCAATCATACATAAACAGTTATATCGCCGTCCACTATCAACTTCAATCGGGCAATGATTTGATAAATACCGACGACAGCATTTCCGAGCTTAATTCTACTCTGATAGCTTTGGTGGCAATGGACGAATTCACCCACGACGTACTCGTAAAGGTAAAACGAAACTTTCAACGCTTTAAATTAAATTATTGATGGTTTAAACTAATGTTTATTTTTGCAGATGTGTTGTCTGGATCTGTACGCTTTGTATTCAATCACCGAAGGTTACAAATTAGACTGCTCAAGTCTCAACGACGATGAAAAGAATATATTCTCGTTGCTTATGAAGTTGATTGCTGGTTCTTTGACGGCACTACTTCTACCGGCACACACGAGAGCTCCTCAAGAGTTGGTCACTTACTCGGCTTTACCAGCGAGTATGTTATTTGTTTTATATAACACTATCAATTATTTATTATACAGGGTGGCAACGTATTCATCATACGATTATAAAACGCTCTCATGGCTGAGAGATGGAATTTTATCCGTACACGCTCCTAAGTATTGTGATTGTGCGAAAATTCTACCTTAAGATGTGTGTCAGCCATAGATATAGAATACATAGATATGCCCCTTTATACTTTTCGGTAGGTAAAAATCGTTGCAAGAGTAGGGATGAATTGACAGAACCCGAGACTCGAATTACAAAGAAGTGACCTTTTTGTTTTTTTTCCAAAACTTATACTGCCGTCCTAAGCCCACTTAACGTAACTGAAAAAAATTACGAAAATGAGTTAGATGTGTTTTAGGGGTTATGGGGGTGTATTCTTGCGATTTTTCATATCAAAATTAATGTATCTTCATCCAAAAGTGACTTTTTTAAGCTATTAAATCTAACGTATCTGCATGCACAGAGAAATAGTATCACCAATACTTAGCGAAAATAACGTATCCAACATTTATATAGCAAATTCAACGTAACAAATTTTTCGTCTAAGGATAATGCAGTTACGTTAGTTTAGCTAAGGAGCTACGCAAAGCTACCGAAGCATTTTGCTTAGCTAAAATAACTTAACTATTAAAATACATATGATTTCCTAAGCAAATTTCACGTATAGCACTTACGTTATTAAAATTAAGTAGATTTCCTAAGCAAATTTAACGTAAGTGTAAAAAAGTGTATATTGTAAGTGCTATTGTATATTTAACGTAAGTGTATATTGATAAAATTTATTAGAGATCTAATAAATATAAATATATCTTATAAGATTAGTAAATAATTTATATATTTATATTTATTTATAATAATTATAGGTTTATAAATATTTTATTATTATATAAATATTTATATTATGTATATATAGATTAGTAAATAATTTATATATATATATTTATTTATAGTATTATAATTTCAATGACTTTTTTAGGTTTAGTTTTATTAATTTCGTCAGTTGTTATTTTTTACAGAGGAAGGTATATGAGTACGGAGATAAATTTAACTCGATTTATTTATTTGGTCTTATTGTTTGTTTTACAATAAAATTTAAATTGTGCGAATCAATTTAATTTGAGTGAATAAATTATCTTAATTTTTAGAATAAAGGATTAGATGTTAATAAAATTATTTAAAATAATAATTAATAAAAGTTAAAGTAAATTAAATAGAATTAATATTAAAATTTTAAGTATTCATTTTTTTTTTGAATTTTTCCTTAGAATTATCAAAACACAATAGAAAATAACCTCATGCACTAAAAAAAAGTTTAAATAAATTAGTAATATATGAAGAAAAACACAAATTTAGAATAAAACTTTCGAGTCCATTTATCTCGATATTGTTGTTTTGTCGGTTACGTTAAGTGGGCTTAGGATGGCAGTATACCTCCCACAACTAGGATTTTTATACCTATGATTATGGCACAATTTCACTACACAAGAAAACTTTTTGTATCTGGATGCTAATTACGTCACCACCTACATATGTACATACATATACATATGTATATATATAGTCATACTGATTTTTTAACACTTTTTCAGTCAAATTAATTTTCGAATGGATTTGCTTGCAACCGGAAGCTCTGAAACATCAAGCATTCGTATCAAGACCTCAACTATGGCCCGGACTTTGTACGTTATTAAATAACTTGCAAGATTCCATCAAAGAGTTCCCAGGCGATGAATGTAACAAATTCTTAAATATTAATTTCATCAGCATCGTGGACGGTTATCTAATTTGTATTGGTTTGTTTTATAGATAAAACATTACCTTTGCCCGAAGACGACGAGCTTCAAGGTTTTCTACCGATAGACCGTGCATTTTTAGATTTAAAGTTCAACGAAAACTCACGTTGCCAACAATCGGCCAAGGAAAGTGTCGACGATGATAAAAAACCTCTAACGTCGGAAGAAATCAATGCGAAAATAGACGACGTGCTGCAAAAACATTGCATATTGAAGAATAAATCTTGGCAACCACCCAGTCCCAATTCCGAACGCATTGTCGTAAACAAAAAGGATCCAAATTTTTTCAATTCGTTGAGAACTTACAGACTAACGCAAATCGGCGAATGGCTTTCTTCGTATCTGAAAGAAAACGGAATGGATTGTTTCAGTTTCAGGTATTTTATAGCTGATCGGCTGACTTTATAATGCATTATATTATCCAAAATATGTACATACAACACTTTTCAATTTTAGTTTTGATGGTGAAAAAAATTTGAAGGCGTTTACGCCTATACAAAATTCTTTAGAAAATCCAGACGTATTGAAAACCATTCAAGAACTGTCTTTACTTCGGGAAAAACATCTGAATGAAACGAGCACACAAAAAAATGCCGTCATATCCCCAGAAGGTAAATTTATTTTAGACACCACCATCCACTTCTGGATGAAGGTCTCTCCAATCCTTCTGTCTTGAGCAATCTGCATCCACTTGACCACACATTCTTCTCAATTCATCAGCCCATCGTACACTTGGTCTACCTCGCTTTCTTTCACATCCTCTCGGATACCATTCCAGTATTTCTCACGTCCATCTGCCATCCATTCTTCTCGCTATGTGTCCACTTCAACTTTTTCACACGTTCCGCTATATCTGCCATCTTGGTCATGCTTCTTCCCATGTATTCCTCATACGATCTCTTCTAGTTATACCAAGCATACATCTGTGTGCACTGTATCTTACGTAGCATTCTTGAATTTAGCGTCCACGTTTCACATCCGTACGTCATAACTGGCAGTACGCATCGGTCGTATGCCTTATTTTTTAACCATAGCGGAATGTTGGATTTAAATACTATGTTCATTCTTCCAAAAGCACTCCATCCTAGTTTCATTTCTATTTATTATAAATGTTAATTCAAATTACAATAATGTGTACATTTTTTAATAGATGATGGTGATTTGAGCGATTCTGATATGAAAAATGACAGCATTACGAAAACTATCATCGAAGAGGATATTCCAACTGATGAAATCAATTTAATATCAGAAGCTGATTTTAGAGAAAAAGGTTTAGTGTGAAAACTTTTTAGTGTGAAATATATTTCTATGAACATTTTGTAAAATTATTAATTGTGTATTTGTATATGCAGTACGTGAGAAGCGTGCAGGTATATTGAAACCCCAAGGATCATTGGAAAAAGCTCGTGGAGAAAAAGCTCTTTCGCGATCGTGCAGAATTGATGTAGCATCGCCAGAACCACTGAAAACTTTAAACGATGCCGCGATCGATGCGTCTGACATTCAGGATACAGGAAGTAGCTCTTCGACCGTTTCTCAAGACGGTACCATATACAGCGATATAGGCTCACTATTGGATCCCCCTATATTGATCAATGACAAGCCCATTACTAAGAAAGAAGGGAAGAAAACTAGAACCAATGTTGCCATGCAAGCCATTATGAGGAAACAAGAAGAATCCAGCAAACAAGTACGTAAATAATTACATTAATGATTTTGTCATATATGAGTCTTTCGTTGAAAAATTAAGTATGTAATCCAATTCAAAAGCAAGAGATATTTTGGTGCAAAACAGAATTGAGTATTTTTTTTTGTTTGAAAATGGGCTACGGTTCCATACATTTCCATACTTTGTTCTTAGAATTGAAGTGTTTTTAAAATATACAAATTTTTGAAGTTTTTGCGTTGCTAGAAAGCAAGTTGAAACACATACAGTAAACTCCCTCTAATCTGGATTATTGAAAAACACAAATAATATTAGTTTTCATCAGAATTGCACGGACACATGTACATACTTAGTGTAAGCCTAGCTTTTCGGGAGTGCTGAAAAGGTGCCGTAGGGGCAGGGGGGGGGTCTGTGGGGTGGTGAGGGGCTTATAGTGAGTCAAAAAAAGGGGTGGTGGGGGGCCGGCATAGCTTTTCGGGAGTGCAGAAAAGGTGCCGTAGGGGCAGGGGAGGGGTCTGGGGGGGTGGTGAGGGGGGGCTTTTCGGGAGTTTAGAAAAGGGCCGTAGGGGCAGGGGGGGTCTGTGGGGTGGTGGGGGTGGTGAGGGGCCGGCATAGCTTTCGGGAGTTTAGAAAAGGTTTAGGGGCAGGGGTGGGTCTGTGGGGTGGTGAGGGGCTTATAGTGAGTTTAAAAAAAGGGGGTGGGAGGGGCCGGCATAGCTTTTCGGGAGTGCAGAAAAAGGTGCCGTAGGGGGGGGTGGTGGGGGGCCGGGCCGGCATAGCTTTTCGGGAGTTTAGAAAAGGTGCCGTAGGGGCAGGGAGGGTCTGGGGGGGGGGTGGTGAGGGGCCGGCATAGCTTTTCGGGAGTTTAGAAAAGGTGCCGTAGGGGCAGGGGGGGGTCTGTCTGGGTGGTGGTGGGGCTTATAGTGAGTCAAAAAGGGGGGGGTGGTAAGGGGCCGGCATAGCTTTTCGGGAGTGCAGAAAAGGTGCCGTAGGGGCAGGGAGGGGTCTGGGGGTGGTGAGGGGCCGGCATAGCTGGGGGTGGTGAGGGGGGAGTTTAGAAAAGGTGCCGTAGGGGAGGGGGGGCAGGGGAGGGGTCTGGGGGGGGGGGGTGGTGAGGGGCCGGCATAGCTTTTCAGGGAGTCAAAAAAGGGGCCGCCGGGGTAGAAGGGGCGCCGGGGGGGGTGGTTAGAGAGGGCCGGCATGGCCTCTGGGGGTATTAAAAGTTGAAAATCCAAAAAAAAAAAAAAAATTCAAAAAATATATTCATAGAAAAAAACTCGAAAAATCCTATAGTGACGTCATAGCGAACACTTGCGAGGGTGATGTCATAGCGTTATCAGCAGACAGACGGATTTCGGCTATTATATATATAATGTAGGCTTGGAAAAATATGTAGTAATTTTTGTTTGTACATCAGTGCGTACTTTTCTCACTGCAATCGTTTCGTAATCGAAGTTCCACGATTCATGCACTCTAATAAATCTTTGACTGTCTGTCTGTAAAGCTTTAAGGCGCTCACACACCTTAGCGAAATCGCTGGCGTCAAACTGACGCCCTCTATCATCGTTGATTCGCAATAGTATGGCTAAAGCCACATACTCATTAGTAATGTAATATGTTCAAAAACAATTTCTCCCTCTTCATTTAAAATTTAAAAGAATGATAATCATTAGTAAGTAAACAACTCCATTGGATTATCATTAGTGATGATTCATCACCAAAGCACTAAAATATGTCAGTTGGTTACAATTTATTTGCTTCCTGGGTTAATAAGCGTTTCAAAACAGAAATGTGAACTCAAAACGATATATATATGTAAGTTAACATAGTACATTTAATAAGTATTTTTAAAATTTTAGGTAAAATTCCTAACGCCCGCCACAACACCGGATTCAGTGACGGAAACATTTGACACATCTCCGTTGGAGAACAAGTCTCACATGGAAAAGAAGAAAATAATTCAACCGAAAGTGTTGAAGTCGTTGAATTGCCTTCCGACCGATCGCAAAACCGGAGGAATCCTATCACTGAAAGACAAATCGGCCGGATATCCACACTTGGTCAACACGGACACGTCAAACAGCGAAAGCGAAAAGACCGACAGCCAAGAGACCGTCTCGTCGAAAGACGAAACACATTCAAAAGCCGACGCGCCTCCGTCGAAAGATTCCATCGTTGAAAAATCCAAAACGAGTCCTGGCCACAGACCGCCGAAGAACATGGAAACTGCGAGAAACCAAGACAATGCCGCGTTCAAACAATCGCCGTACACGCCGTGGAGCGACGGCAACGCAGACAACTGGAAATCAGATCACAACATGCAGAATCAAAACAACCCCGGTTGCTATTCATACTTTGCGAGTCCATCGTCGTCACAAAAGATGCACAACTCGGGCATTTCACTACCGGTCGTAAACCCGAAAGAAATCGACGTCAGATCGATAACGACGCAACGGCAAAGAAATCAAATGCCGACGAACGACCCTCAGTCCAAGTATGGCCATTACTCCAACGTGCAATACGATTCGAATCCGTACAACTGTTGGAATTCGTTCGACATCAACGCTAAAGACGATGCCAAATTCGGCAACCTTCCGCCGAGGTTGGCGAACACGTACAAAAATCCCGGACCCTACAATCCACCGAGCGATAGAAACTTCTCAAACCCACCGCCGGACAGTAGAAACTTCAACGAGGGTCAAACACCATCGGGAAGCTGGTGGAAACCCGTCGAAGCCAAACCCATGCCCAACTTCCAACCGAGCAATAACCCGATGATTCGCAACCCCAACAGTTTCAACTACCATCCGATGAGTCAGAACCAGCCGTACGTGAGATACAACAGTGACCAGTCTCCGAACGTGTTCCAGCCGCCGTACAATGCCAACTTCAATCCGTACCAGCAACACTCGAACTACAACGTGTATCCGCACGGTGCTTATGCCAATTTGGCAATGCCGCCGCAGTCTAACGTCCAGACTCCGATCGGCGGCGAGTTTCTGCATAATAACCCGGACGCGTACGGAATGCTGCAGAATTTGAATATTAAAAATGCCGCCAGGAATGTTCCGTTTATGGCCGATATGTCCAAGCAGGCTGCGTTCAACGCCGATATTCCCGAGTTTGTACCGAGAACTTCCACCGATAGTAAAAACTCTGGAACTGTAAGTAAATTTCTATTGGAGATTAAATTTGTATTTATTTAGAATCAGTTGTCTTGTAGAACAACTGAAAAACTTTAGTGTCAAAAAAAGTGTTTTACATACACTAAAGTTGCCTGTAAACCAGCGGCTTTCAAACTTCTTTAGAATATCTTGCCTGGCGGACCCTTTTATTAAAAATTTAAAAATCAAATTTTTTTCATGAAAAGGGTGCGGCACTGCATATAGGCTGCTGTGAATAAAACACTTTTTGACAAACAATTATTTATTCAGAAAATATTAGGTACATTTTAGTCATTAAATTTAAGTTAAAATTTTAATGGGTGCGTCTGCTTTGCCTGAACCAGTTCTTCTATGTTTGGCTTTGTTTTGGCCAGTGCAACTCTCATGTCATCTGTTTCGAAATTTTGTTTTGAGAGTAAGTAGTGTGGAAAAAGTCGTCTCACACTCATACATATGTACATTGGTGGTTGCGAATGGAATCAGCACTCTTAGGCCCGTAACGCACTTGGCAGCCTTCTATTTTCCTTGCAGCGCCAGGTTGATGGAAATATAGAAGGAGAAATGGGCCGCACATAACACACCGTATAATACCGTTGGGATAATATTATATATCCCAAGAAATGTTAAATGCTATAATTATAAAAATTTAAATATGCGTTCATATCTCACGGTCCCCCAGGGGACTGCGGACCCCAGTTTGAGAACCGCTGCTGTAAACGATCATCATTTTCACGGCAATGTATTTCCGGTGATATTACTGCAATTTGGTGATGTGGGCCGGAAATATTGTCGTGTTTCCCGTGTATTGTTGCCGTATTGCCGATGATATCGCTCGGTATACGAAAAAACAAAATCTAGCAATAATAAAAGGGCAACTGTGTACTTGCCGGCAATCGTTGAGCAACACATATTGCGCATGTGATACTGAATGGTTGACGAGCAATATTACTGAAAAATGTTACTCGTTTGCAGGCCCTTTAAAGGTGCCTGTAATACAGTCGTGTTTCCCGACACTTTTGTTCCACTATCGCTGGTATGGCCGTGCGTTGGCGAGTATTGTTGCCGTATTGCTGATGATATCGCTCGGTATACGAAAATACAAAATCTAGACAATAATAAAACAGCAACTACTTGCCGGCAGTCGTTGAGCAACACATATTGCGCATGTGATGCCTGAAAATGTTGCTGGATGGTTGACGAGTAATATTGCTGAAAAATGTTGCTCATTTAATCAGGCCCCTTTATTCGTAAAATGTGGATAGATTTTCTACTTCATTTTATTGAATATGTATTCTGATATTTATTTTTAGCCATCGAAAGAGTCCGGAAACGTGTATTCTCTGTTCAGTGGACCAGAATCACCGTGGCAAACAAAGAATCCTAAATCTCCCGGCGAAAACACTTCACAACAGGTAAAAATAAATCAACCTATTCTAATCATTTTATCAATTTGAACTGAAAATTATAATTGGTTTCCTTGATTGTTTTAGTCCTTATGGCCGGGATCGGGTCCATCGCCGCTAGAAAGACTACTCGAACAACAAAAACAATTCAAATATCCGCCAGCCGATTCTTAAAAAACCAATACGAGCATTCATATTTTCTTTATTGATATACTTTTTTTCTATATTAACATTCACAGGATAATACAATTTTATCTACATAACAAACTTACATTCTCATATAAAAAAATACAAAAACATTTTCATTGGACGTACACACAAAACATACAGGGAAATAATGCATGAAATATTTTACAATAGTAGATACTAGAATAAATAATTAAAAATGTATATTGAGTATTTATTGTGTTAAAAACACGAATAATTTATCATCTAATATATTATATGTATGTATAGTAATATTTTTCAGTCAAAATTCATTTTTATTTTCGTAATTAGAACGTCCCAATTTATTCATAGATATTAATAAAATGTGTAAAATAAGAGTATGTATGTGGTTTTTTTTTCAATAATTGTCAGTCTTAAATATAATTAATTATTCATTTGATTTTAAAATAAATTACACTACTTTAAATGTTACGACTTCAGTTTTATGTTTGTCGCTCGGCAATAAAATTGTAAGAGTATTCTTTGTTTAATTCCAATAGTGTTTTCTTCTTAATAGCGGGTATCGGCACCTGAAACGAAAATTTAAAAAATTATTCACAACTACTATATATACTATACTCGGCAGATAATTTACCTAATTCATGAATGAATCAACGGGTTTGCAATTTTCATGAATTAGGCAATTTCCCCCAATGCCTCCGAAAATCCCGATTTAACAAATATGTAGTTTGCTTAATTTTGACCTTATGAAGATGTGAAACGTGGATGCTGAATTCAGGAATGCTACGAAAGATCCAGTGCACACAGAGAAGCATGGAAAGATGTATGCTCGGTATGACGAGAAGAGATCGTAAAAGGAATACATGGGTAAGAAGCATGACCAAGATGGTAGATATAGCAGAACGTGCGAAAAAGTTGAATGAACACAATGGCGAGAACAATGGATGGGAAATGGACGCGAGAAATATTAGAATGTTATCCAAGAGGATGTGAAAGAAAGCAAGATAGACCGAGTGGACGATGTGCTGATGAATTGAGATGAATGTGTGGAGTCAAGCGGATGCAGATTGCTCAAGACAAACAATGGAAGAGGATTAGAGAGGCCTTCATCTAGCAATAGATGGTGAACGGCTGAAAATGATCTATTTTTTCTTAATTTCTTCCTTGATTCTTTAACCTTTTTTTTTTGATTGTTCGAAATGGTGACTGTTCCGATCTGTGATTTTGGAAATCTGGCAACCTTGGGCGTAACATACATATATGTATGTATGTACATGTCACAGGCAGTGTGAAATACCGCATTGTGTAAAATGCCCAAAATAGTCGGCCAATGCAAAATGTACGACGGTTCATAAATTGAAATAGAAATGCTAAAAAACTTTAGTTTGAGGAGTGCATGAAAAAAACTGGTTTTAATTGTTCTTCAGGATCGGCTAGTCATATTGGGAAGATAAAAAATTATTCATATAGCAAAATTCACTTATTACATAGTATGAAATAAGGAAATTTCATGTACATACATACATACATACAACTAAAAAATGAAACTTACGTGATAATTGGAAAAACCGTTCAGTTTAGGGTTCAATATGAATAATACACCATCCAGTGTATTACAACCGGCAAGAGTGTACGAACTGTACGTTGATGCAACGTGATTTCTGACATTTTGAAGAACACGAGGAGGCACAGGCGGAGCTTCTGGTACAGGCGGTGCCGATCTAGTCGGTTGCAAGCCATACGACGGATTCAATAGCTCGTAGTCGTGATGAGTCTGAAAAAATGTCATCGATTAACCGTCTATTAAAATTTAAACCATACATATTTTTTGCTATTCATACACATGTGAACATACCGGTTCATTGGAGTTTTGCAGATTTAGCTTGTTGAGTTCGGTGACTAGTGTTGTTTCTTTCGGAGGTCTCGCCGGTGCTTTTCTACATTACAATACATTTTCAATTATTCAATTTATCGCACAGGTTGATGTTGTAAGCCCGTTTGCATTGTATAAAATGCTTAAGCAATTTATGCCAGACAAAGTGCAAAACGTGCTACGCTTTATAAATTGAAATAGAAATAGCATGTATGAAAAACTTAAGTTTGACAAAAATTGTAAAAGTTCAAAAGAAGAAAAAGGTACTTTTCCGAGAATATTTCAAATTGTCTCAAGTCGCTTTAAGTTCATGAGTCGATAAAATTTTTTGAAGAATGAATTTTTCATATAAATGTTTTAACTGCCCCTTGCGATATTATATTATACGTATATATGATAGCCCAATTCCGTCCGTCTGTCTGTCTGCTGATAACGCTCGCCTCGGTAAAGGCTGAAATTCAAATTTAATTGAAAAAACACGAATGTCGCGAGCGGGATTTGAACCCGTGAAAATATTAATCCTTAGTAGGTTCGCGACTTTGCTAAATTGTTACGTCAAACACGTCCGTTGATATTCAACTGTCTTACACATTGCAAAAGCGAGGAAGTGAGTTTAACATCCCCGAGGACTAGGTCAACCGGTCTGATAACTCTAGACCGCGGTGATTAACATACAAATTGGATACCTTTTCTGCGCATCCGGAGTCAAATCCTTGCTATTCTTAACGTTTTCGTAATTAACAGCCGATTGGTCAAGATTATAGAGACTGTCGTCTATTCTAAAAGTATCGTTGTTCTTCATTCCAGTTTTGTAACAGATGAGCATTCCGTTTATTTCACTGAAAAGATACATACATACATAAATGTTATGCATAAAATTACTACCTACATAAACTACCCGAGTGGAGACTATTCAAACTTTACTAAGTTTGACCCACTGAATCTGAATATGATAATTAACATGTTTGGTTAGCTCTTGTTTATGAGATATGCTCATATTATTATATATATGAGGAGCTCGGCGGTAAATAACGGTAAGCGCCAAAATTATAAAATTTAGTTTTTTCGCGTAAAAAAGGTTATGAGACCTTTACGACAGAATTCAGATTACTCATAGCGCCATTTATAACCAAATGTCAAACACCATGAAAATGGATAACATTTGCACGGGATAGTCTTAAAATATCATACTTTGTAAAAATATATTAAATGTTTCAAAAATATATTTAATTTATTTTTTGAAACCTTATTTTCTCAATATCTCCTAAAATGGCGCTTACCATTATTTACTGCCGAGCCCCTCATATAATAGCCGAAATCCGTCTGTCTGTCTATCTGCTGATAACGGTCGTCAGCGCGCGAGTGGGATTTGAACCCGAGATCACCGATTCGGAACATTGAGCGCTAACGCCATGATCCAAACGGAGGCGATAACGGGCCCGCTACGATTTGACAATAGTAATTGTCAATAGACTCGCGACGTTGCTAAATTGTTACGTTATTGTTATTATAACGCGCCATCTATGCAACGACTATAAAAACTATTAAATTTAATATTATTTTTCAGTACGGATGATGAAAACACTCTGTTGATATTCAACGGGCTTACATTAGTAACTTCACAAACGAGAGCTAACCAACAAATTTCATTATCATATTCGGATTTAGCGGGAATAATTTGTAGGTCTCCGCTACGGTAACTCAAAAACGTGTTATTAGTTATCGTATTTACAAAACTTCATATACCCGGCATATTGAAAGCCCATAGGAGCTTTCTTTAAACGGCTGCATACGATTATATCGGTAAGCAGAGCCTCTTTGCTGAGAACGTTCAAGTCATTGGTGAGCATGCAACACATTTGTCGGCGACGCCAAGCTGGACGATTCGTATCCGAAGTGACGGAGACTGCGCTGAAACCCTGAGGAAGAGCTTCACCGATGGGCATCACCCGCAGAGCGGTCATTTTAAATAGAGATACGTCTGTAAATGGTAAAAACAAAAACTCATGTAGATATGAAAGAATCAAACCGATTAAAGTAAATCACATCCAACGAGCAGAATTTTGTGACCCGCGGGTAGATAAGTTAACACAATATTTGCATTACATTACGTTAAGAACGTCTAAAATTACTTTCGTGATATCGGATAAATGTACACATGTACATTCCATCTCACCGAAGCTACTTATGTAATGATCAAATATATTCCGGTCATTGTGAGAGTGGTCCAAGTCCGTTTCTGTACAATGAAAATTAGTAAAAAATTAAACTATCGAATGGCGTTGAAAGATACTCCTTGCTCCTTGAAAACTGTTGTGTTGAATAGTAAATATTCGTTATTTTTATTAAATGGTAAACGCTCAGTAAGTACATAATTACTTACGTTTACCATTAACCAGTAACGCTGCGTTTGTCGGGTTATTAGTTTGATGTTTTAATTTTAATTTAGTGAGATTAATTTGTTCGGTTTCGGCAAAATGTGTGATTTATTTTCATGTTGGTTCCTTTGGGATTTATTTTTTTAAGGTCGTTATTGGCGGAGTGTAACCGAACACCGTTTGATTTCTTTGATAATTCATCCGATATTTACTTGATCCGTTTACTGTCAGTTATGACGTATGGATGTGAAACGTGTATGCTAAATTCAAGAGTGCTACGTAAGATCCAGTGTACACAAAAAAGCATGGACAGATGTATGCAAGAAGAGATCGCAATAGGAATACATGGGTAAGAAGTATGACCAAAGTGACAGATATAGCAGAACGTGTGAAAAAGTTAAAGTGGACGCGAGAAATACTGAAATGGTATCTGAGAGGATGTGAAAGAAAGCAAGGTGGACCCGAGTGGAAAATGGGCTGATGAATTGAGAAGAATGTGTGGAGTCAAGTGGGATGCAGATTGCTCAAGACAAACAGGAATGGAAGAGGATTGGAGAGGCCTTCATCCAGCAGTGGATGGTGTACGGCTGATAATAAAATTTTATAAAAAGGGGTCGCCACTCAATAAAGTTTGGGAACCTGTGCATTAGATATGCAAAACAACAAATAAACAGATCTGATTTTAAATAAAATGTACACAAATAAACGTGCACTATACATATGTATACAGATGTCGTGCGAACGTTTTGAATAATCAAACTTGTAAATTGTAGGAGGAGGAAAAACGTGAAAATAACCATAGATTTAGATAACGAGGAAGTATCGAACAAAGAGCAATTGTACATTTATGTACTGTTTGAATATGTTTGGCACGTACGAAATGTATGTACGTTTTGCTGACCGACTTAACTTCATTATAAGCATTTGAAAGAATTATAGAAAAATAGCTAACGGTAAAATTCGGCGACATTTTTGGGAGAAAAAACGTAAAGAAATAAACCGACACACGCTCGAATGAGTCATTTCAGATAACGGTTCTAAACGATAAGTACATACTACTCTCATATAAAATATTTTATACTAAAGGCGGATCCACACTGGCGAACCGAACAGAGAACGATGAAGGGCTATGGCGAATTGTTATTGTGTGGACGTTCATAAATCATCGAACGATACAATCACAAATCACAATAACAATTCGCCATAGCCCTTCATCGTTCGCTGTTCGGTTCGCCAATGTGGAACTGCCTTAAGACGTCTTTACGTACATATATACTGTCGTCCTGAGCCCACTTAACGTAACTGACAAAAATTACGAAAATGAGTTAGATGTGTTTTCATATCAAAATTAATCTATCTTCATCCAAAAGTGAATTTTTTAAGCTATTAAATCTAACGTATCTGCATGCGCAGAGAAATAGTATCACCAATACTTATTAAAATACATATGATTTCCTAAGCAAATTTAACGTAAGTGTAAAAAAGTGATGTAACTACTAAAGTATTCATTTTTTTTAATTTTTCCTTAGAATTATCAAAACATAATAGAAAATAACCTCATGCACTAAAAAAAAAAGTTTAAATAAATCAGTAATATATGAAGAAAAACACAAATTTAGAATAAAACTTTCAAGTCCATTTATCTCGATATTGTTGTTTTGTCAGTTACGTTAAGTGGAAATTTTACTATCCACGATCTCGGAAAACTAACGGGGAGGAGTTGGACAATGAGATAGAAGAAAAATTAATTACAGCAGCGTTTACGAAACATGTACTGTTTCAATTTTGAGAGATGGTTGTTCTCGTCAGAATTGTGCAATCAAGGCGATCAACTTCTATCGACCCAATGTCGCCGATTACACAATCTCCACGACCGGTTTGTTACGACAGGACAAAATTACTCTGCGTACCATTCATCAGGTCTGATGATTTTTGAGTACCGGTGAGAGTCACACGCAGTATCCGGATTTTCCCATTCAAGAAGACTAGCTTTCAGTCATTCGTCTCAAACCGGTCAATAGACTATAGCAGTGCAATGTGAAGAGATTATACATATTGTGGTTTTGAGCAATTTGCATCCAGTTGACTCCACACATTCTTCTTAATTCATCAGCCCATCTTCCACTCGGTCTACCTTGCTTTCTTTCACATCCTCTCGGATACCATTTCAGTATTTCTCGCGGCCACTTTAACTTTTTCACACGTTCTGCCACTTTGGTCATGCTTCTCACCCGTGTATTCCTCTTACGATCTCGTCTTGTTATACCAAGTATACATTTTTCCATGCTTTTCTGTGTGCACTGGATCTTACGTAGCACTCTTGAATTTAGCATTCACGTTTCACATCCATACGTCATAACTGACAGAACATTGCATTATTGTCAATATTTTTTTTAGTTTACCGTTTCAGTTGGCGACCCCACAGAAAACCCTTCGCGACCCCATTTGGGGTCTTAAATTTTTTTAATATTTATTTATATGGTTTATTGCACAAAATAAAATCATTCGCCGACGTGCAAATGTACATACGATGATACATTCACCACTGGTTAGCTTAAAGTAAACTATGTTTAGCGTGTGATTCACTCTCGAATAATTTCACTACGGTGTTAATATTACGGGAACGAGCTATGATTTAAGTGTTGCCTCTTCACTAGTATTTGACAAACATTTCACCATCTGTCTTAGTGAAGTAACTAAGGAGAGATACTCTCCAGTGGTGAAACCATTACCTTCTGGAAGATAGGAAGGGAGATGTAAGGAACAATGATTTGATAAGTAGGAGGGAATTTTTCAGATTGTACTAATTTTTGTAGATCTGTCTCACAGTTGTTTGATAAATCGGTAAATTCTAACAACAGGCGACCGATGTGGATTTAATAATATTCAAACCTTGCCAATGACAATATTTATGGTCAAAAACCTTTCAACATACGGGGGATCGAACTCCAGACCTTCACTCAAAAGAGACCAATGCTCTAAACACTGAGCTACCGCTTGACTCATTGCATTTACTACAAAATTTTAATACACACATACACAGTACATACCAAAGTACCGACAATTTGTGATAACTTTCCATTGAGCGTCTGCGACAATTAGACCAAAGCCCGGACACAATTAATTAGTTGACCCGAGAGTAACCGAGCACAAGCATTTGTGTCCTGGTAAATGCAAACACAGTTAACCAGTTACATACTCGTATATTATTTAAACCGATTACTTGTTGACGATGTGCCAAATATTTGGTATTCTAAAATTACTTTCATCCCGGATTGATTAATTACTTCTTTACACTCGGGTCGCACTATGCTATTTTCATTCTTCTAATAAAATTACACATACATACGAGCGATAACTGAACACTTCAACTGACATCACGCTCGTGCTTGCAGGTGATTAAATTTAATTTAGGCAATAGCAACCTTATATGTGCAAATTTAGCACTAACAGGTTTACTCGGGCCAATCACGAACGTATAGAGACTCCTTTATGTAAGGAAAACCTTTTAAAAGAAAAGAGTCTTCAGAATTCATATACGAGTATATGAGCTGTTTGTTTTTAAAGTGTAAGTTGAATCAAACGAAGAATGAAACTAGAATTGAGTGTTTTTGGAAGAATGAACATTGTTTTTAAATTGAACATTCCGCTATGCTTAAAAAAGAAGGCATACGACCAATGTGCACTGCCAGTTATGACGTATGGGTGTGAAACGTGGATGCTGAATTCAAGAATTTTACGCAAGATCCAGTGCACACAGAGAAGAGATAGTAAGAGGAATACATGGGTAAGAAGTATGACCAAAGTGGCAGATGTAGCAGAACGTGTGAAAAAGTTCAGACAGGAATGGCAGAGGATTGGAGAGGCCTTCAACCAGCAGTGGATGTTGAACGGCCGAAAATGATGATGATGATGACATTTAAATATTTTTTTGTTTGATTTAACATGACTATAATTCGAATGGATAAAAAGTAGACGTATTCCATTTTCCCATACTCATTTTGAAAATATAAATGTTGTTTGAAAGTGAATCTATTCCTTTAATAGTAAAAAGAAAAGGTCCCTTTCTGTTTAATAGTGCCGTATTTAAGGAAGGATATAATACAACATATATAAAAGTAAGTCTGTCTGTCTGTCTGTCCATCGGAAACACATAACACACTCTTTTTGTTATCATTATAAATTTGATTTAAACTACATAAAATAACGTTGAGGCCTTTCTATCCGTCAGGATACTATTTTTTCATTGAAAATTTGAATAATTATTTTTTTCTATTTAATTTTTTTCCCCTAATCCTTAGTTAGCCCACTCTTGGGTCAAAAAATAAACACCTTCTTAGATATTTACGAATTAAAGTATCAAAATCAAAAGATTCCACATTCAAACCACATATTATAAAAGTAAACTCACGTCGAGATCTGTATATCGCTATATGTTGCAAATATCTGTATATCGCGATACAAATCTCAACATGTATTTGACTATCTCGGTATCAGCTGATTGTCGTCTTCTGTTCTGATACGAATTTCTACTTGTATGTAACAATCTCTTTGTAACCAAGTTAATCATGACTGCAGATAAGGATTTTTAAACATGCACAAGTAACTGCCTCTCTCACATGACATCGGTATTCTGTTTTTCAATTCTTGATTTTACTCATAGATTCTTTAACAGTGTGTCATCCATTCGCCAATAGTTTTTAAAGTCGTTCGGTTAGAACTTAACTGGATGCCGCATGATTCAGTTTCAGTGTGTATGACGGATGTTACACGCTCAGTCTGGTATCAACGTGTTAAAAGGAAACGATGAACTAAAAAATGGCTACTGAAAAGAGATCTCTATACGCATTTGAACTTATTGAATGAAATAAGAGACACGAATGAAGAGTACTATTATTATTATCGTATGAAAGATACCTGTTTTGATCACTTAATGGGAATGGTTAAGCCATAATCCATACTTGACAAAACAAGATACAAGTGCACAATCACAGACTGAACTGATGCCAGACTGAGTGTGCAACACCCGTCTGATATGGGTCTATGTCGAAAACCAAGATCCCAAATAAACTGTGGCCCAATCGTCCAAATTTTCGACCAGGAGCCCAGAAGTTTTTGCCGATGAAACAAAATGGCACACACACACACACATATGCATTTTTTTAGTATACAGGCTGATACATTTTTTTTTTTAATATTTAATTTTAACTTTACCCTTAATTATACCCTTAACTTTACCCTTAATAAAACGGTATATACTGACTAAACTAACTACTCTAACTAAAGCAACAAACGATATAACAATCGAAGACTGACTGGCCAAAATCAAGAAGCACGCTGTATGTCATAAAAGAAAGGCATACAAAATATTTGTGTCTCTTTTACACTCACAACAAGTAGGTACGCAAGCGAAAGAGACAGAGCATTTTCATTGTTACGTAGTGAATATTTGTAATAGACACTAAACTAATACATATATGAAAGTTTGGTGCAGGGATACTCAACCCGTTGCACGCGGGCTTTAATGCTTGATTGATTTTTAGTAATTTATTAAAGAACGTTCTTTTACATCTCTAGTAATAGTGCAATCTTATTTTTCCATATATAAGGTGATGAATACCAAAGAAAATAAGCAAAATACTTTGTACTTATATACGTAGTTATTAAGAATATTTAAATTTCACATATTTGAAATTTTAATTAAAATATGTTTATGAAAAGAAGATGTATTTCTATTTATTTATTTTTCTATCGAATGTCTTAGTTAAATAAACAATAATCATCTCTCGCTGATTACCAGTTGGCAACCACTAATATAAACTTAAACAACGTTAAACTTATCTCTTTAACGTTGCTGTGATCCTAGCCGGAAAAAAATTTTTTTGGGCGCAGGTACCAGCGGGACAAGTTTTTATGGGACGCTCCCGTCTGATATATATGTGGTACTGATATTTGATACAAATCCCAAATAGGCCTTAAGTGTATATACTTTCTGATTTGGAGAGACACAGGTAGCGGCAAGACTTCTTGCCGAATATAACAGGCTGTCTCCAGAGATCGGCATCGCAGTCCTCGTCGTAGGTCTTCAAAATGGGGAAAAATCCTTCAGGACACTTGCCGGAGTTCTCCACAACCGATATGGCCGTGATGGGTCTCTCGTCGGGTAACGTCTGGCTCAACGTTCCCATCACACCTATGATACCTTGATCTTTCGGCAAATAGAATTTAGCCTTTGCCATTTTTTTATATCAATATATAGGTATATAAAAATCCAAATGTCCGTCGGAATGCTCGAAATTCTAAAAAGAATATCAAAGAACGTAAGGAGCATGGTAAATACATAGTATTTTATACACGTTAAAAAATCATATAAAACAGGCAGAATCACATGGTTTTTTTAATTATAACGATGAATACGGTAATTCTGTACTGTTTGGATTCTAAGAGGTTTGGAGTGTTATTAACTACTCTTCTGTTGAAGTTGGTGTGTACTTGTGATATCCATTGATGCTTCTTCAGAATTCGACAAACATTTCACCATTTGTAATAGAGTTACCCATGGAAAGATACTGTCCAGTGGTGAAACCATTGCCTTCTGGAAGTGAAGAGGGATGATAAGGAACACTGATTTAGTAGGTAGAAAGGAATTTTTTGAACTTGTGAACGGCTGAAAATGATGATGATAATGAAATGTTATAAAAGTTCGAAAGCAAGCTTGATCATATCCTATATCTTTGAATCGGTCTCTATCATAATAAAATCCATTAAAAATTTAACAATTACAATATCAGCAGCAACCCACCAAAAATTTTTGGTTGCAACCTTTTGAAATTTATACCCAACGCAGAAAAAGGTTGCCGTAATATTCAGATCTTGCCAATGGCGATATTTAAAGTCGAAAACTTTTCGACTTTTCGGCCTTCGCTGGAGAGACACCGCTCTAACCACTGAGCTATCGCCTGGCATTTAACTACTATGGAACTAACGTAAAACGCAAATCAATAATCATCGTTACAAATAAGAAACCAGGTGATTTTGCACAATAAAACAGTAAATTTCAGGGGTATAACATTATTATATATTTACCAAATTGTATGCAAGATTTTAAGTTGGCACAACTGATTAACAGGTAATGTTATGATCAGGATCGATGAGACTAGCACTAGCACTAGCACTAGCACTAACACTAGCCTCACAGTCAAAGTCAATGACCCTCTAAATTATCGTATCGAAGTGAGTAATCGTGTTGCGTCCATCACTGACGAGCACTACAAACTCTTCGGAGATTCCTCGGGAAACCAGAACACCGCACATGTAAAATTGTAAATCTAAAATAATATTTTACTGAAAAACTCAACAAAGAAACAAACGACCAACTCAACCGGACGCCCGCCTCTCACTGACATTTCAGATTATTCTCCTGTCACACAGTGCTGTCAACCAAATTAATTACACATTATAACGAGGGTAATATCGCCCAGTGTTATATTTGTCTAGCAAAGTTCAGGTTTAAGTCTTGGTTTCTCGCATGTCCCCGCATGCTGCATCCCTCACCTGCAGAAGTGCATTTCACTCTATCGTATGACGTTCGAGCAAGATGCGCTTCTCTCTTATAGCTGTACATGCATCATAGCAGGCTGCGATAAGCTGCAGCAAACGCGAAACCAAGCCTTTATTGACGGTACGACTCGAGATGTTTGGTTGAATTTTTGTATTTTAATTTCTACCAATTATTTAAGTGACGATGGTGGTGTTTTATATTTTAAAAAAGCAAGGACTCGATAATGAGATTTTCTGGTCTTGACATAAAGCCTGCCATCCGGTTCGATAGCAGATGGGTCGCTTTAGGCCCGAGCCTCACCAGGCAACTAGTCTGCCGACTAGTCTGCGGCGAGTTGCATTGAGCAATTTGCTCCGCCGACATAGTTGCTCACATTGCGACGTTGATTATCTTTAATTATTATGGAAATTCAAACTGACCCGCAGAATCGGTTTCTTAGACAATTCTATAAATGAAACTCGAAAAAAAAAGCTATGAAAAATTCGTCTTTTTTTTCGTTTTTTCCTTTGTCCGAATCCAGCTGTTCATTGTATGACGTAGTATCCGTTGCTTACATGTTGCGACCGAATCTTGACGAGTGCAAGGGGATTGGAACGTCTCTCTCTCGCGCAAATAGAGTGCGAGCGAGACAACGGCGAGTGCATCACCTCTGTATGATTTATTTACGTCACTTTCAAAATAGACAAATCTTTAAAAAAAAAAAAAACTTATTTTTTTTCGTGTTTCTTATATAAAATTTCCTAATAATCATATTATATTCACGTCGGTTTTGGCCTCTTACAGAGCTATACACTTTTATGGAGATGTTTGTATGCTATGATTTGAAGAATTTGAAGATTTGCGAAGATTTGAAAATAAGAAGAAAAATAAGGATCTGGGGTGAAACTTTCTTCGGAAATCACTATCTGTGTGTAGTGTTTATCTCGTAGTATGAAAAATTCGTTTTTTTTTTTTTCGTGTTACCTGTACAAAATTATCTAAGAAACCCATATTTGAAGTCGGTTTTGGATTTCCATGCCTATATAAACGTCCTTTCGGGTCGTGAAAATCGCGAGTCTCCCAGAGTTGCTGTGACGGCATGTAGTCGTCGGTAGTCGTCCATAGTTGCGGAGACTGAGTTGCCCGGTGAGGTCCGCTCCGTCTAAACGCTAACATTTTGACGACACGACGACTAAGGCCGACTAGTCTGCAGACTAGTCGGCAGATTAGTTGCCCGGTGAGGCTCGGGCCTTACATTTAGGGCCGTAACGCACTAGAGTCTAGTGACTAGACAGTCACAACGATATTAGATAATTTATGATATGCACTAGGCAGCCGGCTGCGGCAGCCACAAGCACGGGCTTCAATACACAGCAGCCAACACGACATGTATGTATTTAGCAAAGCAAATGTACGTGTGCGTGTATCCGGGGGGGGAGGAGCTTAACTGCAGATGGCAACACTGGCGGCACAATTCTCAGCTCAACTGACAGTTGTACTTCTTAAAGTAGAGATTCCACCAGTGTGCTGAACTGTGCGGCACAAATGTTTGTTTTGGTCGACTCACTCAAGCGAACAATAACAAATTGTGCGCGAACATTGTAGCAATGTTCGCGCACAACTGCAAGTAGTGGACTCATGTCGACGCGCACACACTCGTTGTTCGCCAACTCAGTCTTGCTTCCGCCACCAAAGCGAAAACATTTATTTGTGCGCGCACTTTGTCAAGTAAATTATTTTAACTATCAGAATATATTACCTAAAATATGGATTGGACGAATGAAAAAATTATCAAATTTATTCAAGCGATAGAAACGTATCCTATTCTATGGGATTCCAGTCAAAATGATTATAAAAATAGAAACAAAAAACACGACGCCACTCAAGAGTTGGCTCAAAGTTTCAATTGTGACTCGACTGAGGCAATGAGAAAATGGAAGATTATTTTGGCTCAATACCGAAGAGAAAAGAAGAAAATCTCGGATTCAAAATCTTCAGGCTCTGGGATTTCAGATATACATAAGCCAAAATGGTTCGGTTATGCATATTTGAATTTCTTTCATGGAAGGGACGAACCGAACCCCAGCGTGAACTCACAAGACGAAATAAATGAACGGGTACGTTTTTTTTTATTTTTTATTTTCAAACCTCTTCTTTGATTCCGATTCCGATGTCAGTTTGGAAATAATGTGCAATTATGTCTTTCGCATCGCCAGATGGTCTTCTTCCGACATGTCTTAAAGGTAGTAAGTTTGCCATGGGTGCATCGCGCCGCCAACTTCCATCGATAGTATTATGAGTAATTTGGATCTCAGTATCAAAACTGCCAAGAGAAGTATAAAGTTGTCAAGACGACTTTTGTGTCATCAAAAAATTACGCAAGTAACAACATGTCAATGTTATTAATTGTACCTTTTCTGGAGCTAACAGAATAGGTTTTCTGAGTACGCGAAATACAGCGGACATAATTTTCCACAATACGCCTCGCTCTGCTAAACCGATAATTAAATATTCTTTCTTTTGATCTTTTGTCATGTTGACCGGGATATGGTTTCATTAAATTCATATCTAATGCAAAAGCATCGTCTGCCACAATGACATGTGCAATGGGTTTGTTCCATCCGGGTAGCGCATAAGGTTGAGGCAAATTTAATTTTCCTTGCTGAAGATTAGCATAGAAACCAGTATTTTCGAAGACACCACCATCCGATATTCTTCCTTTACAACCGACATCTACGTACATAAATTTATAATTTGCATCAACCAGTGCTAAAAGTACAACGCTGAAATCACCTTTTTAATTGAAAAAGTCACTTCCAGTATTATAAGGAGCTTGAATAACAACATGTTTGCCATCCATAGCCCCCATGCAATGAGGGAAATTCCAAAGATGGTCAAATTGACGCTCTACCATCATCCATTCTTCTAAAGTGTTAGGCATCTGAAAAACAAAATTTTATTATTATTTCAGCTAATACAAGATATCCGGGATGACACAGTAAATGAAGGTCAAGAATCTCCTCATGAAAGGCCAGTCGAAAAGTTTAAGGCTCCGCAGAACTCGCTGAAACGTCGTGCTGTCGATGAAGACCCGAGAATTACCCATGCTTTGGATGACGTAAAGAATCAGATGGAAGCAAAGAAACATGATGACGACGACATTTTTGCTGCAGCCGTCGCAACGAAATTAAGGAAAATTAAAGATGAGCGAACGAAGATTTTAGTGCAAAGGGATATTGATAATTTATTGTATGACGCTATTATTGGTACTGGGAAATATGCTACGACTCCAATGCCTTCATCGAATTCTCGGAGTCGAGGACCGACACGTTTGTCCGACTTACAAGTTGATGGCCCAATATCGCTCACATTATTTCTCTGTTCTATTTGCAGACGTCGTCTTGGCAAGCGCTAATTGTGTTGCCCCAATGCAAGCCTACCAATCCATTGTCCGTTGTCTTTTTTACTTTATTTAATATCTTTTCGTTTTGTCAACAGC
Source organism: Parapsyche elsis (assembly GCA_022651745.1). NCBI lineage: Eukaryota > Metazoa > Arthropoda > Insecta > Trichoptera > Hydropsychidae > Parapsyche > Parapsyche elsis. The sequence continues at coordinate 1,291,110 of JAGVSN010000037.1, forward strand.
TAGGTTGTAGATGTATTTGACAATTAAGTGAACTGAACATCTCAACAATTGCAATCAATAACATCTCTACTATTTTGCAAATGGTTATATACTTACTAACTGATTGATTGGAAGCTTTCCAAAGTGCCGTCTTTCTTATTATTCTTTGTAACCATAATTTACAGTTCAATTGTTTTTAAATTCACTCTTGCTTATGTGTCAACTGTGAAAACGCTATTTTGTGGTAGACTTCAAAAAGTAAACTGTCTCCGTACTCTAGTCTAGTCGATTAACTTGTAGTATTTTGTGAAAGTTAAATTACATTAAGACTATAATACTATAAATAAGTCTGCTTTATAATTTACCACTTTTCCCATAACAACATACATATGTTGTTGTTCTATCTATCTATAGGTATGTGAAAATATATATAAATATTAATGTGGATGATGTGTATCTGCAAAAAATATATGGAAATATGCAAGATTAAATAAGATTGAATTTGTTATATTTTGTTTATTGAAACAGACCTTGGGACATTTTTTTGATACATACAATGATACAATTTATTCATGCATAAGCAGACAATAAAAATACATACATATGTACATAAGCAGACAATAAAAAAACAAGTAAAAACAGAAAAGACCATAATCTTCAAGTACATACAATAAACAGATCAAAATAAACAAAACAAAAAAGCAAGATACATAAATTAAAAACAAGTAAAATTTGAAAAGACTAACCAAAAAAGTACAAAAAAAAAAACCTTTTTTTTGATTTTGATTGATACTGGCCGGTAAATTTGAAGGGCCGGCTAATTTCCAAGAAATTAAATAAATAAAACGGTCCTTTTTGAAGATTATGTTTATGCACATGAGAGTTGCTGAGAAGTTATTGTTTAAAAATCTCATCTAGCTTGCACGTGCACACAATAATTTTGCCTTCGAAGAAATACATACATATATATCTATTATTTTAACTGATATACCTAAATTGGCTGCTGTTTTGGCTGATCGAATTGACTGCCCCGCACACGATGCTCAAAACTTCTCTCCCAACTCTGATTGATAGCTTGGGCAGCTATCTAACCAACTACCGAGATATCTAGCCAAACTACCAAATTATTTTACCCAACTACCGTAATATTGGGTTTAATTGATATTTTATTTTATATTCTATACTGAGAAAAAACTATTTTTATACTGAGCAAAACCGAATTAAAAACTCATGCACAAATCGGATAAGGCCGAAAAGAAGGTTGTTACGGTCACCATTATGATTAAATTGTTGTAGTCACACTACGACTGTCAATTGTGGCGCGCTTTAAAGCTGACAGCGACGATGACGTTTAATTTCGGTTCCTCGAACTTTGGAGCCGCCAACAAACGTAAGTGAAACACAAAATTTCTATTATGTCATCATTACACAGACAAATCATCCCCACATCACGTCAATTGCGATCTTAACATCAACTGTCACTTTTGATTAATATGCAATATATACAGTGTACGCATTAATCCTGCATCCTAGTACAAAATTTAACTTTGTATTTGACCAGCAGAAACGTACCCGGGTCGTGTTTGATGTGTACAGTTTACATACACTCTTAAGTTCTTAATATTTATAGGTTATGTTTGAGTTAACTAAATGGGTATGGGTATGTCGAATTGGATGTTTTATTGTCAAAATCATATGTTTTTTTCTTTGTAACGATGAATATGGCAATGTACTTGTGCATTTTTGTTCTCTGAATCTCTACCCCGTTGCCCACTTACCAAGCATTCAATAAATGCAATTATAATGTCTTTCATTAGATAAAAATAAAAAAATTCCTTTATATAAATATATTTTTTATTAAATAACGCTTACATATAGTATCGAAATAAATTCATAAATATAAAATAAATAATATCATATTCAGTATACAGAATAAATACATTGCAGCCGAAGATTCGTTAATTTTCTCCGTACATTATTTGCTGCGGCGTTTGACTTTCCTGTTTATCGTCCATTTCCGTTTTGCTGAAAGTTTTACCGGTCACGCTCACGTCTTTTGGATTTTTATCCAACACAGCATTGGACCTGCGTCGTTGATACACGGCCAGAGCGATGATAGTGACCGCAACGAGTACGGCCAAAACTATGACGAGAATTATGTACGGTGTGTTGTTTGATACTGAATCTTCGCCGTGGCTTTCAAATTTCACATCGGAAAACACGGAATAGTAGTCTGTGACTGTTTCTGAAATTACACAATACATATTATATACGATCCTGACTGTTGACACTATTTACTCAGGCGACATTTGATGAGAACAACATTTGCTGTGACGCTTAGTAAGATAATCTTACTTTTATTATTATAATCAGCCATAGATATAGAATAACTACAACTTTATAACTGCACCACCACGACTAGTGCACAGTGCACTGGTAGAGCAGTTATAAAGAAAAAGGCCACTTCTTTGTTATTCGAGTCTGTTCATTCATCTCTACTCTTAAGCCCGGGATACATCGGGCGACTAGTTGCGCGACCAGACCAGGTGTATGCAGATATAAAGCCCGGAACACACCAGATGACTTTACTGCATACATTTATCTGGTCGCCCGGTGTGTCCCGGGCTTTAGTAAAATGCGACGATTGTTGTCGACCGAAAGGTATGAAGGGGCATATCTATGTATTCTATATCTATGTAATCAACTCTATATTAATTGTGGAAAAACTGTAACGAAAACTTGTTTTGAAGGCAAAAAATTTACGGAAACAAAAACGTAACTGACGCAACTTAAGAAGTCTTTTCCAATTAAAATTAACGAAATATACCCCCAATTAAACTTCTAATTTAATTTATAGTGATTAATAAATCATTAATATTTCTTCATATTTGTATGTATGTCATTTTAAATTTTCATTTTAAAATTAAATTTTATGTGCATTTAATCCCAAAAATTCACACTTTTTTTAAAAAAATAGAACACTAGCAATATTTTAATAAAATAATTCTCCATTGTAAGTATTCATAATTGCAATCAATTGTGACTAGCATACACTAGGCGATTTCGTATACTGCAAACATTTGCTGTGCGATTTTAGTTATATCCGTTACATGAATAAATGTGAGAAAAAAACATTTGATTGAAAATGTTTGATCGTATTCTACTCGGAGGAAGAATAGTTCTTAAGTACACTTGAATTAAATTAAAACTTACCAAATTGAATTGGAAATTCTGTCGCCTTCACAAAATCCTCAGTAGTTATATCTTGTATGACTTCAGTGGTAGTTTCTTTGATGATTGTGTGAAAAAGGGAGTCAACGCCATTTCCCGATATCGCATTTAGAGCACCATCGACAGATCCAAAGTCATTATTGAATTGGCTCTGATCGATCGACGTTGAAATTGTAGACACGGCTTGCGATGCTTCGTTAACTATACGGCTAACAGCATCGACTATGTTTTGCTGATTGTCGTCTTCGTATTCGTATTCTTCATACACAGTTTCGGAATTGTAAGTCGGAGCGTACGGGGCCATTGTGTATTCCTAAAATGAAACTGTACTGTAAATTTTTGCACTTTGTATCCAAAAACTGATTTTACAATGTTATCGTAAATATATACGGATAGACACTCACTAGTATTCGATATCGGAATCGCTTGGAAACTATTGCTCTTCTCTGCGATCAAAAACGGAATCATGCAATATGGTAATCGCGGTAGCGTTATATAGTTGGGAAGTGTAGTGTGAATATTATGACCGCAAACATCCTTTTTGATATCGACGGGACTACCACTTCCTTTTGGAAAAGATGTTACGTACATACGTTTGTTTCCTTCGTTGACGCATTGCTGTTTCCTGTCGGGACTATTTTTTTTTAATTCCTTATCAAATACGACAGATAACTTACGGAATGAATAAATTATTTAATAATTTCTCTTTAAATAAAAATATGCAAGCAGGGTTGCCATATTTCCAAAATCACAGATCGGGGCAGTCATCATTTCGAACAATAAAAAAAAAGTTAAGGAATCAGGAAGGAATTAAGAAAAAATAGATCATTTTAATTAAATTGAGCAATCTGCATCCACTTGACTCCAAATATTCTTCTCAATTCATCAGCTCACCGTCTACTCGGTCTACCTTGCCTCCTTCCACATCTCTCGGATACCATTCCAGTATTTCTCGCTTCCATCTGCCATCCATTCTTCTCACTGTGTCCACTCTAACTTTTTTACACGTTTTGCTATATCTGCCACCTTGGTCATGCTTCTTACCCATGTATTCCTCTTACGATCTCTTCTCGTTATACCGAGCATGCTTCTCTGTGTGCACTGGATCTTGCGTAATATTCTTGAATTTAGCATCCACGTTTCACATCCATACAATCAAGGAAGAAATTAAGAAAAAATAGATCATTTTCAGTCGCTCACCAATCTTCCATTCTTGTCTGTATTCAGCAATCTCCATCCACTTGGCTCCAAACATTCTTCTCAATTCATCAGCCCATCTTCCACTCGGTCTACCTTGCTTTCTTTCACATCCTCTTGTATAGAATTCCAATATTTCTCGTGTCCATCTGCCATCCATTCTTCTCGCTCTGTGTCCAGTCCATTACCACTTTAACTTTTTCGCACGTTCCGCTATATCTACCACTTTGGTCATGCTTCTTACCCACATATTCCTCTTACAATCTCTTCTTGTACGTATTCCTCTTGCGATCTCTCCGAACATATGTACATCTTTCCATGCTTCTCTGTGTGCACTGGATCTTACGTAACATTCTTGAATTCGGCATCCACGTTTCACATCTTCATATAGAAGTTCAATATTAAGCGAGCTTCTTTTAACTAGATACAACATTTTTGTTAAATCGAGATTTTCGGAGGCAATGCGGGACTCGGGATTTGTCTGTTGAACTCGGGACGTCTAGCAACCCTGGCTGCAAGCAGTTGCACATTTTCCACATATTTATATTGATATCGATTTTCAATCTGTCATCAGCCGTGATCATCAAAAAAAAAAAAGCAACTGTAAAATGTATTCTGCAGAAAAGTGCAGAGAACGTAAACAATTCAGCTCTTATCATTTTCTAAGCCCCGCCTTTAGAAATTTGTGGTTACGGAAGGTGTATCCTGCTCTACTAATATAATTATGTATGCATGTATTTGATGATTGAAACATTTCACACAAATTGTCTATGTATGTATGTAATTCAATTAAAATGCGTTGAATTTTTTTTTCCACTATAAGCATTAATTTCCGACTTTGCGGTTATGATTATATATCCTATTATGATAAACCAAACGGGGAAAACGTGTGATTCATGTAAAAATACTGTTTTTTTGAACCTAGACGCTGACGTAATAAATCGCAAAATGAACAAAATAGCGAGAACAAGTTGAAGCACATTCCGTTTATGAAAATTAATGAATCAATTATTGACACATTCTTTTTGGATTTTAGCTGCATTTGGGACACCGGCTTTCTCGTTCGGTTCCGCTGCTACGTCAGCTGCTCCGGGAGCCTTCCAGGGGTTCGGCGGTGCGCCGGCGACTACTAATCCAGGATTTGGAAACTTTGGTGGTGCACCTGCTACGACTAATACGTCGTTCGGAGGATTCGGCACCACGCCAGCCACTACAAATACTGGATATGGATCTTTCGGTGCCGCTCCAACATCGACTACAGGTATAGTTGATTGGTTCAATTTTAAAAAACATTGCATCAAGCCAAACGATACCTGCTTAAGTACAAGTGGACTATGTTTAAAAAAAAATTATAATTTCGAGATACATACATATATTGAGTTGTGTATTCCATCTTGTTTCCCCACAACATCAAAACTTATCTAAGCTTTGATTAAACCACTTTTTTTAATTTGCATATTTTCATAACACTTCTAAGATTGGAAAACCATAGTCTGTGCAAGATTTTTGATAATTCTATAGATGATACTACATATTGGATAAGCAGATTGATCCAATTTCTTTGGAAAGTTACCAATTATTGTTGACTATTTAGGTGCAGCACCATTCGGTGCTTTCGGTGCTCCACAAACAACGACCGCTGCTCCGACTTTTGGAGGATTTGGTACGACTACTGCTTCCGGTACGATGTTTGGCACAAATACTGGAACTACTGCCGGAGGTAATTATTATTTTTCATCTGGCATTATCTGTCGTGACAACTAAAAGAGGATGTAATTCAGTTTTAATTGTAAATATTCTCATCATCATCATTTTCAGCCATTCACCATCCACTGCTGGACAAAGACCTCTCCAATCCTCTTCCATTCCTGCCTGTCTTGGGCAATCTGCATCCACTTGACCCCCACTTGGTCTACCTTACTTTCTTTTACATCCTCTTGGATACCGTTCCAGTATTTCTCGCGTCCATCTGCCATCCATTCTTCTCGCTATGTGTCCACTTTAACTTTTTTACATGTTCCTCTTACGGTGTCTTCTTGTTATACCAAGCATACTATCCATGCTTCTCTGTGTGCACTGGATCTTATGTAGCATTCGTGAATTTAGCGTCCAAGTTTCACATCCATGCGTCATAACTGGCAGTACGCACTGGTCGTACGCCTTCTTTTTTAAGAAGCATAGCTATGAATATTTCATTCCAACCTTGTTTTCCATGGAATTTAAAAAAAAAACCAATAATAAATTCAAAACTGCATCATATCCTTTTGATTGTCGTGTACATCCCACCCCTCAGACAGGAGATTGCTTTGTAATTTAACGAGGATTTTCTGAACTGGCAGTACTCGACCGACTGTTTCGACCGACAAAAATCCATTTTTCATCAATCATAGTCAAGTCATAGTCTAGATACGCCCTCACGCTCTAAAAATGTTCCGACTCTAACCAGTTGGTTTAATAACGTCATCATTTGACTATGAAATTGGTACATAATGCCGTCTTGTGTAATGAAATTTTGCCACAATCATAGATGTAGAATAGTCACTCAGGTATAAAAATTCTAGTTGTGGGAGTCAAAGGTCACTCCTTTGTTATTCGAGTCTCGGGTCCATTCATCCCTACTCTTGCGACGATTTTTGTCGACCGAAAAGTATGAAGGGGCATTATCTACATATGTATTCTACATCTATGACCAAAGTCCTTAAAAGAAGACTGTATTAATGCTGGGCAGTCAGGGAGCTAACTGTTGCTTGAATTACCTAGGTCTATTTGGTGCTGGAGGTACTCCTGGATTTGGCGGACCTGGATCGATGTTCGGCGCTGGATCAACCGGCTTCGGAGCCCCAAACACCGGTTTCGGAGCCCCAAACACTGGCTTCGGTGTTGGATCTGCACCGACATTCGGCGCAAACACTGGCTTTGGCACTAATACTGTTGGAGGATTCGGCACTGCATTCGGTAGTAATGTTCCAACGTTCGGAGGTGCGACGACAGGATTGGGCGCCAGTTTCGGTGCCAAACCGCTCGGAGCTGGAACCACCGGCTTTGGCGGCTTCGGAGCCGCTCTCGGCGGAGTGCCGAACTTCGGACAAACGCAACAAGTACAGGTAAATTTAAAGTAACAAGTAAGTTTTTGGATAAATCGACCATTATATTTTGTTAAACGACTCGTATTTTTTTCGTTTCAGCCTCAAACTGTCAATCCGAACGAGGCTCTTATGAATTCCGTATTCAATTGCAACATATTCGGAGATGAGCGTGATCAGATTCTCGCCAAATACAATTTTTTACAAGCCAAATGGGGATTTGGTATGTATGAGATTTATCTTTGATCGTTTGTTCACCATCCACTGATGGACAAAGGCACATTCTTCTCAATTCATCAGGCCATCGTCCACTTAGTCTACCTTGCTTTCTTTCACATCCTCTCGGATACCATTCCAGTATTTCTCGCGTCCATCTGCCATCCATTCTTCTCGCTATGTGTCCACTCCGACTTTTTCACAGGTTCCGCTATGGTCATGCTTCTTACCCATGTATTCCTCTTACATACAATCTCGTTACATCGAGCATACATCTTTCCATGCTTCTGTGTGTGCACTGAATCTTGCGTTACATTCTCAAATTTAGCATCTGCGTTTCGCATCCATACGTCATAACTGGCAGTACGCATTGGTCGTATGCCTTATTTTTTAAGCATAGTGGAATGTTGGATTTAAAAACAATGTTCATTCTTCCAAATGCACTTGACTTTATTATAATTCATTAAAATTTTTAGGCAAAGCGTACTACTCTAACAATCAACCTCCTATAGAATTGACGGAACAAAATCCTCTGTGTCGTTTCAAAGCTATCGGATATAACTGTTTCTTGACCACTTCCGATAAAGATGGACTTGTACAACTTCTATTCAATAAACCAGAACAGGAACTTAAGTATGCATATTTGACTAAATAGTACTTTTTATTTGAAAATTTTTCTTTTACTTACGTACATTGGTATTTTTTTCAAGGACTCAACAGCAGCAACTTCAAAATTCACTAGTCGCAGTTTTAGGAAATAAACCCACGTTGACCATTACGATCGATTCTATAAAACCTGTTTCAGAATCGAAAACACGGGTACGTTACTTTTGCCCCATTTTACGGTATCATCCTTTTTGTGGTCAAGTTTTTAAACAAACAAAAATTCTTTCAGGTTATTATATTCGTATTAGAGAAGTCGGCCACTGGTGGTGTTGGATCGAGAATACCGGCGTCAGAATTGTCACAATACCTCAACGGAACGTTACAAAGACAGCAATTGACGTCACTCGGTGTAACTTCGGCTTTACCGCACGCACGCCCCGAGCCCAGAGAGCTTCAGGAATATTTAGAAACTCCTCCGCCGGGTAATTTCACCGAGCATTTTCACGTGTTCTCAAACAGTGTATTGTTTTCTAACCGCCTATTATTATTTCAGGTATCGATATTAGATTGTGGAAACAGGCTCAAGCGGACAATCCAGATCCTGAAAAATACTTTCCCACGCCGATGATCGGATTTTCGGAGGTTAAATGGCGGATGCGTTCTCAGGAAGAGGAGACTCAAGTGCACGCTGAGTTTTTAGCTAAAGCCTCCAACGAAATTACAGATTTTAAAGCAAAACTGGCCGCAGCCACTGCAACTCTTCAAGAACAAAGGAGACGATTTGTTCATTTGCATCATAGACTACTTACGGTTAGCTTTTTTTTTTATTTAGGACAGTTCCACGCAAAGAAGGTCATTTTATTGTTATTCAGTATTTTTTAATAATATATTGCTACATTTGTCATATAATTTACAAGCAAATTTAGATTAGTAGCATTTAAAGTACTGTCAGTAAACTTGAGGAAAAAATTTTATCGATTTAATTATCCCAGTAGGATAAAAACAGTTAAATTGACTGTTTTTATTACAATATCCTTAGTTTTGTCATTTGGAAGACATTTGTAATTAAAATTGATACTGAAATGCATATTAACTTCGTAATTTGATTCTGCAATAATTTGTCTAATTTTTTCTTCAGGTTGTTGTGCGGCAAGAAAGTACTAGAAGTGCTGGAGCCGCTATTACACCAGAAGAAGAAGCACTTCGTAGCCGATTGGAATCTCTACATTCTCAACTTTCAGCACCCACACAATTCAACGTACACTCTCGCTTCTACATACATATATTGCAAAATTAAATTCTAACGAACCAAATGTATTCACTTGAACTATATAATTTACAGGGAAGACTCAGCGAACTTTTATCTCAAATGAGAATGCAGAGATCGCAAGGCTTGTTGCAGAAATCTGAACGTTATTCCATGGATCAAGGTAAGCTTGCAATTTTCAATTGAATTTGTCAAGTTTAGTATTTAGTTGTGTATAAAATGTTATTTTATTTTTAAGGTTCTCAAGACGATATAAAACAGTTTCTGGCTATGCAACATAAAGGCATGACTCATTTGATTGAGACGGTCAACGCCGACATTTCTCACCTCAAAATGATCCACGTGGGAATGAACAAGATCGTACACGAAGCGGAGTAAATTTAGTGAAATGATATTGTATCTAACATATACGGAACGGTGCCTTGTGAACGTTTTTGTGCGTAAAACTGTGCATACAAAATATTATTTTCAATGATTTCTTTTGATTTTATATTTTTTTTTTAATTAAAAAATGTATTTAAAATATGTAAATTTATTTTTCTAATTATTTTCTATCAAATGGTATAAAATATAACGATATCAAACAAATCACTCAAATATTAAAAATACTGCTTCACATAATCAATTAAGTCATTGTGTTTACTCCATGTGTCATATGGATATGACTAGAATATATTTTTTATATAAAATTAAATGTCCTTATCACAAATCATGAAAAACTTTTCCGTAAACTTAAATCTAACGGTATGTCGGCTAGCGTGTGATCGATGAAGTAATCGGATCGTTCACCTTTTCTACCTAAATTAAGAACGCCATTTTCATACACGTCGGTAGCGTACCGTTTCAAATCCAACGGTTCTTCCGAATATTGATAATTGAATTCGCTACCGTGTGACACGTTGCCGCCATTTTGATTCTCCTGACATTCCATCTTTTCTATTAAGAATTCACCGTCGACTGTAAACTTCGTATACGCTTCCGGTGAATGATTCAATCTGACAGAAGACGACGCTTGCCTTTTATTCAGACTGTTCTTCGTGAAGTATACGTCGTTTTCCGAATACGAATACTTCCTCTTGCCAAACTTGACATCTCTTTCGGGCACGGTGACACGTTCGCTCGGATCGTACGCAATATCATCTCCGTCGGTGGGTATTTTGTCGACGGCTGGTGAGGTAACGTGCTTGTACGTTTTGACGTGTTTGCGGAGGCTGGACGGATCCGTGTATCTCTTTTGACAGCCGGGTATTTTACAGCAGTAGGGTTTGTCGACGGCGTGCGTTCTCGTATGCTTGAAACGATCGCTCGAATTGGAGTACGCTTTGTTGCAACCCTGAAAATCAAAAAAAAAAAAAACATTGAAAATTTAGACCATCGTACGACGTTTCATTGCAAGTTTTAAAAAGAAAATTCACCTCTACTGGACAAATGTATGGTTTTTCGCCCGAATGTGATCTGGTGTGAATCTTTAAGTTTTCCGCTCTCGAAAATGACTTGTCGCATTGATTGCACTTGTGCGGCTTTTCGTTGGTGTGAGTTCTGACATGTACGAGCATCTTATATCTGTGAATAATGAATTAATTAGTATAAAGTTGTAATAAACTTAAAATCCACTTTCATTTGCATTTAAAATTGTAGTATCCCTCTTAAGATCTGCAAAGTTTGGTCCCGTTTAGTCAAAATTGGTATGAGAATGTATAAAAAGCAGACAGATACATACGAATTCAATTTTAAATACTTGTGGAGATTTGTAGAGATATTTGATAGTTATTTATACCTAGGACAATTGGTGAATATTATGGTTGTAAAGAAAAAGAAATGAAACTAGGATGGAGTGCTTTTGGAAGAAGAGGAATACATGTGAAAGACGTATGACCAAAGTGGCAGATATAGCGGAACGTGTGAAAAAGTTAAAGTGGACGCGAGAAATACTGAAATGGTATCCGAGAGGATGTGAAAGAAAGCAAGGTAGACCGAGTGGATAATGGGCTGATGAATTGAGAAGAATGTGTAGAGTCGACTGAATGGAAGAGGATTGGAGAGGCCCTCATCCAGCAGTGTATGGTGAACGGCTGAAAATGATGATGATGCGTGGTATTTTCAAAAATTTTGTTTACCTTGCATTGAATCCTTTGTTGCCTCGCGAACATCCTTCCCAACCGCAATAGAAAAGTCCACCGTTAGCGTCGGAATGAGTCGTCGCCACATGATTAGACAGTGAATTCAATGTGTCGAGAACACTCTGGCAATTCTTCCAACGGCATTTGAAGTCTACGTGAGATGTCCTATCGAATTCGTTGTCCGACTCGTTACTTTGAATCTTGAACGATGCGTAGTAATGCTCCGACGTTAGACCGTCGGATAAATTGCTCGAGTTTGTCGAATCGTTGTCGCTCTGTTGAAACAACAAAAAAAAATCGAAATGTTATTAGCATGTATGTATGTTATGTGTGTTGTTTAATTAGTTTATTCGAAGAATTGTACCTGGGGAGAGCTCGGAGCTAGACTGTGGACATCGTCGACAACTTCGGTCATGATTGGATAGTGGGTTTGAAACCAATGCGGCGGCTGCGGTGTCCAATATGAGTTTTCACAGGCCGCAGGTGAAAATACCGGAGCGGAGTAGTGCGGAATCCCCATTCTGATATTGTGGAACATCAACATTTTTAACGAATACCCATATATGTATATATAAAGTACGTTTTCACAGCAGTGATGTGTTCACCGTAATGAGCACATTCTATCGACATCGTAAGCTTTTATTCATAGAGCTGTCAGTCTCGACTTTGATACGTGTGATAAGACATTGTCTTCACCCCCTACAGTCTCACTTGTCGTACGTCTCACTCTAACAAACAATCAACTGACTACTATTCTCAACTAATTGACATCTAAACTTATCATTGTAAGATGATAAGTTTAGATTTCATATGATTAAGCTTACAAAAATACCAAAATAAAACTAAAATATCGATGAAAATCTGTAAATAATATAAAAATACAGTACGCCGATCGTATTGCTTTCCCTCTCTACCGTGATTACATTTAATGCTTTTTGTTTCAAATTATATAAAATTAGATGTAAGTGAATTTGTGCCTTGTGTGTGCTTTGTTTAAGGGTCAGATCTGCTTGAAGTTGGACGCTGTTCGTTATCAGTGTTGTGACGACTCCGGTCAATAAGATCCAGTTTGAACTGGACGTACATTTTTGGGTTCACGGGGGCCGTTGATAATGGACCGTCGCGCTGATATCATGACCCATAACTGGTAATGGCCGTATCTCGCCGTCGTGCTAATCTCTCAAACGCAAGCCTTTGTAAATCAGAACGCATACCTCCTTGTCTTTTACAATTTTAAAAAAAAAAAAAACTACAAGTAGACTGATGATTTAATCCAATTGTTTAAAACTGGACAATGTTCAATTTCCTAAAAATTTCAACAGATACGACCAATGTGTACTGCCAGTTATGATGTATGGATGTGAAACTTCGACGCTAAATTCAAGAATGCTACGTAAGATCCAGTGCACACAGAGAAGCATGGAAAGATGTATGCTCGGTATAACAAGAAGAGATCTTAAGAGGAATAAATACATGGGTAAGAAACATGACCATAGCGGAACGTGTGAAAAAGTTGAAGTGGACACATAGCGAGAAGAATGAATGGCCAAGAGGATGTGAAAGAAAGCAAGATAGACCGAGTGGATGATGGGCTGATGAATTGAAAAGAATGTGTGTAGTCAAGTGGATGCAGATTGCTCGAGACAGACAGAATTGCAGAGGCCTTCATCCAGCGTTGGATGGTGAACGGCTGAAAATGATGATACAAATCTAGTATTTTCTCAAAACGCAAACATAGTCCATAGTTTCAAAAAATGCGATCGTCTATTGAAGAATTGATGTTAATACGGTACAAAAACCGGCTCTCGAAAACTTTTAATCGGACTACTAGGACCACTTTTGAAGTTCACAATCAAAATTCGGTATACTAACATAATACTTTTCTTATATGTAATAATTAAGAGTCGAACATTAGCATCAATACATTTTATATGTATGTATTTATACTAAAATGTTGCCCGTTGATGTGCTAACAATAACGGTCACTATTGGTTATGGGAAAGAAATTAAAACTTATAAGAATATTATGATAGCAAAAGAAGACTTGACAGACTTGATTATATGTACATATGTATGTAACAGGCAAAGTGTGAAATCACGCATCAATACTCAAAATGGCCAAGCAAAGTGTACATAGATTGTACTATGGTTCATAAATTGAATTAAAAATAGCATATATGAAAATTTAAGTTTGAGGAACAGTGAATGAAAAAAATTACAGAGTTCAAATTGTCCTTCAGAATCTGTAATTTGGACAACAAAATTCACTTATCTCAAACTTGGGCATTTTGTACAATGCGGGAATTACACACTTTTCCTGTATGTATGTATATAATCAGAGCCTTTACTCTAGTCTCTGAACGATAGCTTGGTGCTTAAAACTGCTTGGTATTTACTGGGCTAACGCTCACTCCAACGTTACTCTTATATGTACATATATGTACACATTTCCAAAAACTTGGCAACCATCTCCTTTATTACAAGAAAAAGGATGTACTTACCTGAAATATTTAGAAAAAGAGAGCAAACGACTTGCAATTAACGAGATTTGCACAAATCCAAAAGTTCACAACTTTGAATTAAAGTGCGAGACACAGATCGTATCATCCTCGCCGTGTGTTTTCCATTATATAATAAAATAATAGACATTAGTGAATTGATATTATTAGTTCGCGGATCCGTGTTTCGCATATCTATAATTATAATTGCGCAAAGAAGATAAGGTTTAATTCTTGGGTGCGAATTTGCAAGAACCGGTTTCATCCAGTTGTGCATATAAATATTTTCTCGCTTGTTTACATTGTTATTATCGTCTTTAAATTGAGGGGAAATTGGGCTATTATCTTTCAAAAGCCATCACGACTCTAATAAGTGACTGTTGTCTGGTATTTGTACTATATTTTATATGTTAAATTTGAGGAATTTGATCACTTGTATGCTACGCTTGGATCTCACAGCTAAGCTAGATAAGTTGAAGAATTCTAACAAAGAGAGGACCAAACTGGATATTTAAAAGATCGCACACCTATCAACATACGGGGATCCAATGCTGTAACAGTGTAACCATTGAGCTATCGCCTGACTGATGCTGCTAAAGAAAGCAATATCTAACTGATGATTGTTTATCAAAATTTAGTAGTGATAGTATTGCAGTGTTCATAAATACATCAATATCATTCGAAAAATTGAAATTTCTAATTACAAAACTATTTATTGTGCACATTTCGATCTTTGCTCCCCCGCTTGTTCTTTGTATTGATCGTCTTTGATTTAATCAACAATTATTATACTGGTTGTTTGACGTCACTGAATGTAAACATCATTTCTATTTAAAATTGATAAAAACGATTGCCTCAGTTCGCGGGTGGTAATAAGAATATAGGAAAAAAAATCATATCAACGTACGAATGTGTTTTTGAGTGTATGTATAGGAAAAAAAACCATTCGAGGTTATCTCTTTTAACTTTATCTCTTTAAAAAACAATCCTTTATTTTTTTTTTGTATTTATTAATTAACTGGTGATGTATGTGTTTCAAAATACTACTGTTTTTCCAACACCTTTTACAAAACAGGACCTCATACGACTAGAAGCAAGAGCGACGTCACATTGTTTTTTGTAGCACGCGTGTTGTGTACAAAGCTGTTTGAACAATATGTATGTAGTGTCTTAGGCCCAGACACTGCAGGAAAGGAGAGTTTGAACACTAATTGCGAAGGTCGTTGTACTATTCTGCCGTCCTAAGCCCACTTAACGTAACTGACAAAAATTACGAAAATTAGTTCGATGTGTTTTAGGGGGTGTATTCTTGCGATTTTTCATATCAAAATTAATGTACATATCTTCATCCAAAAGTGACTTTTTTAAACTATTAAATCTAACGCATCTGCATGCGCAGAGAAATAGTATCACCAATACTTGGCGAAAATAACGTATCCAATATTTATTTTTTAGGAGATTGAGAGGTGATTTAATTGAAGTATTCAAAATAATTAATAATCATTATTCATGTGAAATGACCAACCTCATTATGTTCAATGAGAACCCTTATCTAAGAGGTTATACTCTTAGACACCGAAAAGAAAAATCAAATAAGATTGTTAGAGATTCATTCTTTTCAAATAGAGTGGTTGAAGTTTTGAATAGTCATATGTTAATAATGAATAATAAAGTGACGTAACTACTAAAGTATTCATTCAAAAAAAAGTTTAAATAAATCAGTAATATCTATATGAAGAAAAACACAAATTTAGAATAAAACTTTCAAGTCCATTTATCTCGATATTGTTGTTTTGTCAGTTACGTTAAGTGGGCTTAGGACGGCAGTATTGGAGTGCTCATCGCAAGTTACATAGTTAGTACATATTACGCATTAAGGCGTGGACAAAATTAAGCTAATCTTTACGAACAGCGAGAGCGAATAGACACACCCTTCCTTCTGAACAATCGGTTCATTCGCACCGATATAATTCGCATTGGTGCGATTCAACGACGGTAGGGGGTTTCAGTCGCTCACGTCAAGCGTCAAATTATTCGCTCGGATTAGTGGGGGCCTTTAAAGGTGCTCACACACACCTTAGCGGTATAGCTGCGTCAAACTGACGCCCCTAACGTCATCCCATTCGCACCGATATTATTCAGATTGGTGCGAATCAACGACGATTGAGGACGAATACTTGACGCAGCGATATCGCTCGGGCTTGTGAGAGCCTGAAGGCGTTCACATACCTTAGCGGTTTCGCAGCGTCAAACTGACGCCCCCATCGTCGTACCATTCGCACCGATATTATTCGGATTGGTGCGAATCAACGATGATTGAGGACGAAAATTTGACGCAGCGATATCGCTCAGGTTTGTGAGGGTTTCACACATGAAAGCGCTGCGTCAAGCGTCAAACTGACATTTTCGTCGTTGATTCGCACCAATGCGAATTATATCGGTGCGAATGGGACGACGATAGGGGCGAAAGTTTGATGCAGCGATTTCGCTAAGGTGTGTGTGAGCACCTTTAAAGCGAAAATTTGTTCCCAGTTTGTTGAAGTCTTGTGTGGTTTTAATTACGTATGTACCCTACATCTAAAGTGTAATAAATAAAAATAAATGTTTACACGGAGACATTCGCACCGATATAATTCGCATTGGTGCGATTCAACGATGATAGGGGTTTCAGTCGCTCACGTCAAGCGTCAAATTATTCGCTCGGATTAGTGGGGGCCTTTAAAGGTGCTCACACACCTTAGCGGTATCGCTGCG
The DNA here is from genome assembly GCA_022651745.1 of Parapsyche elsis. Lineage (NCBI taxonomy): Eukaryota > Metazoa > Arthropoda > Insecta > Trichoptera > Hydropsychidae > Parapsyche > Parapsyche elsis. The sequence goes on from JAGVSN010000037.1 coordinate 1,308,061, forward strand.
TGCGTCAAACTGACGATATTATTAATTGGTGCGTCATCCCATGAGGACGAATACTTGACGCACCGATATTATTCAGATTGGTGCGAATCAAGCGACGATTGAGGACGAATACTTGACGCAGCGATATCGCTAAACTGTTCACCCCATCGTCACCATTCGCACCGATATTATTCGATTGGTGCGAATCAACGATGATTGAGGACGAAAATTTGACGAGCGATATCGCTCAGGTTTGTGAGGACCTTTAGGAGCTCACACATTAGCGGTTTTCGACATCCTCTATCGTCGTTGATTCGCACCAATGCGAATTGATGCGAATGGGACGACGATAGGGCGAAAGTTCGATGCAGCGATTTCGCTAAGGTGTGTGTGAGCAGCTTTAAAGCGAAAATTTGTTCCCAGTTTATGAAGTCTTGTGTGGTTTTAATTACGTATGTACCCTACATCTAAAGTGTAATAAATAAAAAATAAATGTTTACACGGAGACATTCGCACCGATATAATTCGCATTGGTGCGATTCAACGATGATAGGGGTTTCAGTCGCTCACGTCAAGCGTCAAATTATTCGCTCGGATTAGTGGGGGCCTTTAAAGGTGCTCACACACCCTTTAGCGGTATCGCTGCGTCAAACTGACGCCCTTTAACGTCGTCCCATTCGCACCGATATTATTCAGATTGGTGCGAATCAACGACGATTGAGGACGAATACTTGACGCAGCGATATCGCTCGGGATGAAGGCGAAGGCGTTCACAGGTTTAGCGGTTTCGCAGCGTCAAACTGACGCCCCTATCGTCGTACCCATCGCACCGATATTATTCGGATTGGTGCGAATCAACGATGATTGAGGACGAAAATTTGACGCAGCGATATCGCTCAGGTTCCAATGAGGACCTTTAGGAGCTCACACACCTTAGCGGTTTCGCAGCGTCAAACTGACATCCTCTATCGTCGTTGATTCGCACCAATGCGAATTATATCAGTGCGAATGGGACGACGATAGGGGAAAGTTCGATGCAGCGATTTCGCTAAGGTGTGTGAGCAGCTTTAAAGCGAAAATTTGTTCCCAGTTTATGAAGTCTTGTGTGGTTTTAATTACGTATGTACCCTACATCTAAAGTGTAATAAATAAAAAATAAATGTTTACACGGAGACATTCGCACCGATATAATTCGCATTGGTGCGATTCAACGATGATAGGGGGGGTTTCAGTCGCTCACGTCAAGCGTCAAATTATTCGCTCGGATTAGTGGGGCCTTTAAAGGTGCTCACACACCTTAGCGGTATCGCTGCGTCAAACTGACGCCCCTTAACGTCGTCCCATTCGCACCGATATTATTCAGATTGGTGCGAATCAACGACGATTGAGGACGAATACTTGACGCAGCGATATCGCTCGAGCTTGTGAATGCCTGAAGGCGTTCACATACCTTAGCGGTTTCGCAGCGTCAAACTGACGCCCCTATCGTCGTACCATTCGCACCGATATTATTCGGATTGGTGCGAATCAACGACGATTTAGGACGAAAACTTGACACAGCGATATCGCTCTGGTTGTGAGGGCCTTTAGGGAGCTCACACACCTTAGTGAAATCGCTGCGTCAAACTGACAGCCTTTATCGTCGTTGATTCGCACCAATGCGAATTATATCGGTGCGAATGGGACGACGATAGGGGCGAAAGTTTGATGCAGCGATTTCGCTAAGGTGTGTGTGAGCACCTTTAAAGCGAAAATTTGTTCCCAGTTTGTTGAAGTCTTGTGTGGTTTTAATTACGTATGCACCCTACATCGAAAGTGTAATAAATAAAAAGAAATGTTTACACGAAGACAATGACCAGGCAGCGCGTTGACGCAAACGGTCTGCAGAAGGGTAATAGTTTTAATTGTTTTTCAATGTGGGTCGGTTCGCTGTGCGCATCCGGCTTTAACCGGTTTCGTCTCGCCCTTATCAGTCCCCGGCAACCGGCCTTATCGGTTACAGCCGAACAAAACAACCAGCTCAGACACACGTAAGCCACAACCGTACTATCTGTCTGTGTCTGTCGTACCACTTCAGCTTAAATCGACTTTCAGCTCATTTTCAGAGATAAAAATAGCATGGCTAACTAATTGCTTGATCGTGGATTTTGCCATGCTATTGGCGGCTTATGGCCAAATGTTCATGATGGCGGCAAATATTAAGGTTTCAGCTGAGTGACGTCACGCAGAACCTAAAACAGCTTTCAGTCGACTATGAACTACCAATCTAACAAAATGGTTGCGGACAGGGTTGCCAAACGTCCCGATTTGATCGGGACTGTCCCGAGTTCAACGGACAAATCCCGATTCCCGCATTGCCTCCGAAAATCCCGATTTAACAAAAATGCATGGAAAGATGTATGCTCGGTATAACAAGAAAATATCGTAAGAGGAATACATGGATAAGTAGCATGATCAAAGCAGTAGGTATAGCGGAGCGTGTGAAAAAGTTTAAATGGCAATGGGGCTGGACACATAGCGAAAAGAATGGATGGCAGATGGACGCGAGAAAGACCAAGTGGGGGTCAAGTGGATGCAGATTGCTCAAGACAGACAGGAATGGAAGAGGATTGGAGAGGCCTTCATCCAGCAGTGGATGATGAACGGCTGAAAATGATTATATCATTGATAAGGTGTTTTCGATAGAAACATAATAATAATCTACATATGTAGGTTCAAATTGCAACAAATGAAAAAGACGTCCGCGAAATTTTACGTTTGACAGATATGTGAGATATTCAGATATGGCTGCACTGGCTGGCAATAATGGAATGGTATCCGAGAGGATGTGAAAGAAAGCAGAAGAATGTTTGGAGTCAAGTGGATGCAGATTGCTGAAGACAGACAGGAATGGAAGATTGGCGTGCGGCTGAAAATGATCTATTTTTTCTTAATAATTGACTTCGAAATGGTAACTGTCCCGATCTGTGATTTTGGAAATCTGGCAACCCTGGTGCGGAAGGAATCCTATTGGCCGCGTACGAAGCACCGCGAGCCTCAACATTATTCTATTTGTTGACTGCCACTGCCACGCTAATACTAGTGGAACAATGGTTAACGCCGATTGGCTATTTCATTATAATTCATCGCCCTATCATGCTATGAAAGTTTTACAGCAGGCAGCTCTAAGTGTGGCGTAGGTTATAGATATTATAAAGAAAGGTTCATTTTTAAATTCTAATCCAGAAGACGTTTAAAGCTGGGTCCACATCGGCGAACCGAACAGCGAAAGATGAAGGGCGAAGACGAATTGTTATTGTGTGGACCGCTTCACACAATAACATCCGATGATTCATGAACGTTCACACAATAACAATTCGCCTTTCGTCGTTCGCTGTTCGGTTCGCCAATGTGGACCACCTTAATACAACATAAGTGAATTCTCAACAACTTAAAATGAGTCAACTATGTATGTCGATCTCGTTATAAATATTATTGATGACTTTAGTTTTTTTCGCACGTGTTGCTTATGAACTTTGTTAAAGTGTTGACCCTTGTAATACAATGACCCATTGGTAAATTAGCAATCTTCATAGGAAAATTCCCTCTCCTGTTCTAATAACTAAAAATTTTGAGGGCGAGGGGCGGTACGGGCCGCGGGTAGCTATCTCTGTCTCGCATGAAGAACAAGAGAGACGGCAATATCGTTCCAACTTTCGTTCGGTCAGTTTGTATAGAAACGAAACGAAACTATTTTCACTACCGTGCCAATAGAAGTTTTACTTCAATAACAAAGTCCGGTACACACAAACGATATTTTATTCGAGTAGCACTCAATGAATATATAACATCCGAACACAATAATTTAATCGAGTGGGTACAGCAAATTAGCAATACAAATCACTCGACCTTCTCGGAACTGGCTGCGTGTATACCGAGCTTTATAAACCAATAACGTCCGATGATGATTAATGAACTTCCACACAATAACAATTCACCTTCGCCCTTCGTAATTCGCTGTTCGGTTCGTCAGTGTGGACGCAGCATTAGAGCGAAAATGTCGGAGACAGCTGAAACTTTGGCATGGCGCGATAAACAGATTTTGAAATTTTCGAAATAAAACACACACACATGCACTAAGTTTATCATTATCATTTAAAAATCATTTAGGATAAACAAAATGGTGTCTCCTCAATGTGATAACTGATCTGGTGATAACTGGTGAAATAAATTTTTCAATGAAACGTCAATCGCGATCATTAGATATGATTTTATTATTGCATTGATCGACAATACGCCTGTAGCTTATGCAATTTCTACTACATGATCTACATAATTGATACGAGGCTATCAAAATATTTCACGTGAATACCCAGTTACGATTTCAAAAATATGAAAATATTTCAAAGAAGGAAAATCAACAACACAATTTTATGGAAGACATCTAATGGTTAAAAATAAAAAGAGTAAATATATATTTACCGGTTGATTGTGTTTCATCTCTTATCGTATTTGATAACAGTAGCTTGTAGAAAGTTTCCACGGCTTAGCTTAAATTAGCACTTTTTAGCTTAAACGATGTTGCTATTCGTCTGCAACAAAAGTACAACAATGAGAAACATGTAGCTACAGCGTATCTCTGTGTATGAATGAAAGCGTGGAAATGCCACCACGTCGCGAGTGTTCGTGGGGGTCCATTTCAAAATTAGTACACGATTGCACATGATCACTTCATTTCAATATTTTCTGTATCGTAAGAATTATCAAATAAAAAAAAAAAGAATACCGATAAAGAAGAAAATGTTAAATTCTATAACATTTCACCTGAAGAAATTTCATGAAAAACAGAAATTTTTGTTTTTCATTAAAATTGCTGCTTTAATGTATTATCATGATTATTTTATTAAAGTATCGCTACAATGCTACATTTTCTGTGACTATTTTTTTTAGATTAGTAACAATATTTACAATCATTTATATACTTTGAACATGAGGCAATATGTTTAGCTTTTGATTTGTTTTAATTATCCCAAAAGAATTCCGTATTTATATGTTTGTATCACATTGTCCTAAGTTTATTAATTTGGAGGATGTTTGTGATTGAAATTTGTATTGAAATGTGCGATTTCTTCAGTTGCGTTAGTTACGTTTTTGTATACTAAATTTTTTTGCGTTATAAACAACTTCTACAATAAATATAGAGCTATTTGAATCGGTTGATGATTATAATAAAAGTTATCAACTGGATAGTTCAACTTTTATTCACAACAAAGTATCAAAGTTTCGTGGACGTAAACTACTTATACATATATACCAAATTACTCTGTGTTTAACGAACTATTACTACATATAGATAATGCGCGCTAAATTCAAGAATGCTACGTATAACAAGATATATACTTGGTATAACAAGAAGAGATCGTAAGAGGAATACATGGGTAAGAAGTAGCAGATATAGCAGCGAGAAATACCAGAATGGTATCCGAGAGGATGTGAAAGACAGCACGGTAGACCGAGTGGAAGATGAAATGAGAAGAATGTGTGGAGTCAAGTGGATGTAGATTGTTCAAGACGGACAGGAATGGAAGAGGATTGGAGAAGCCTTCATCCAGCAGTGGATGGGAAACGGCTGAAAATGATGACGATGATGTGATAATGCACATCGCGTGCATAGTCTAGTTATCGCATTCTAATTTGGCACTCTCAAAAAAATTGTTAAGGCTAATGTACTGTGTATGCATGCAAACTTTTTTATTTTAGACTTTTACTCCTCTTTTTTCAAATATTTTTATTTTTATTTTTGATGTGCTTACAAATTAGCGTTCTCTGACGCAACCCGTTCAAACGTGATAAATCCCACAGTTTTATTTATTTATGTCTAATAACTACTGTCGTCAATTGGATGATCCTTTCAAATGGACAGTGGTCGTTTTGGCTTCGGATGAATGTATCTTATCCTCCCCATTTTTAAACGATTTGACCGTACTTTTTTAGTTACTTTTTGTAACCAGTGCTCGAATTCAGCGGGAGCGGCAGGGAGCGGGCGTTCCCTTTCGTGAAATCTGTAAATTTAGCGCTCCCTTTCGTAAAAAACCAAAATTTCCGTGCTCTTTCAATTATTATTGCCGAAAAATGTTAGACGGTGAATTTTTTTTACATTTATGACTCCTAAATCACAATATTTGACTGGAAGTTACATTCTTTACATTTCAATTCCGATAAAAAGCCATTTAAAATATTATTATGTTTTGAAAAAGCTGGGTGCACGCGTTACTTGAAGATAACATTTCGAATTCTATTATATTCCGAGGGTTTTTACATTCTATGTCGGCTTTGCGCAAAAAGTTTAATGACTTTATAGCCGGCAATCGGCATTTCGAACTGCAACGTGCCTTTTCGAGCCATCGGTCATTTTAATGATTTACGATATCTTTCTTTGAATTGTCGTGTTGTACGGCGACCGCCACAAAAATGAGTAAAAAATTGGTTAAATATCTCACAATAATAAAATCGGCCAATAATAATGAAATGTAATAAATTTGTACAAAACAGTCAGAATGCTCATATTTTAACCACTGAAAGAGTTTTCAGAAAAGTATATAGGATAGTAAAAAATCAGAGACCATTTTCAGATCTACCTGTTGAAGTTGACTTACAGACATTAAACGGTATTAATCTCGGTAAGATTTTGCATATGTATACATATACATAATTAAAAAAAAGGTCGTTTGATATTTTTTTTAAATTATCGAGCGCTCCCATTCGTGAAAATTTCCATTTCGAGCACTGTTTGTAACTAACTACATACATATGTAGGTGTATAATAAACGATGAGATCGAGAACCCTACGATTTGCATTTTATATTCAGGAAGGTTGAACTACATACTATTGAATGAACTACGAAAGAAAGACAATAGGTATAAGGAGCAAGAATTACCTGAACAGTGAAGAAAGTGTTGGGTCTCGAGCGAGACCTCACGTGTGACTGATATTCTGTTATTGTCGTCGTGTCGTATTGACCAATGAAAAACGAATTTGTCGGTGGGGTCGGGGTGAAAAAAAAAAACTAAAAAAGTAGTCTGACCGGTAGGTGATGGTCTCTGCCATGACAAGGCAACTGTCGACTGAGACTGCGGGGGGGCAGTCGCTCTGCTGGGGGCAACTGGCCCTACGCGAATACCCAAAACAAGTGTGAGCTCAAAATATCAGATAGATCCTTGGTCTAAGAGTCTTTTTCCTAATATTTAGCTGAAATCGGTCGCCAGCCTTCTTTTCGTGACCTTATAATTGTTAGAATTAAAGCGTTTTACTATTTACTAGTGTAAACCCGTTGAATATCAACACCCGCTGAATTTTAAATATCGTAAAGCGCTTTTTTAATAGAGATCACCTATCGACATATCGAGCACGGTATCGAATCCCTAATCCCAATTTTTTTTTTACTTTACTATTTATATCATAACTAGCTTTATTACCCGGCTTTGCCCGGGGTGTAATTAATATAATGTAATATAGTGTTTGTTTAGTAAATTATTTCGGGAGCCCAAAAAAGGGGCCGCTGGGACAGGAGGGGGGTCTGGGGGGGGGGTGGTAAGTTTTAATTAATATAAAAAATAATTTACTAAACAAACACTATATTACATTATATTAATTACACCCCGGGTAATAAAGGAGGGATGCGGGGATGTGGAGGGGTGGGGTTAGGGGGGGGGGGGGGGGACGTACGTACTTAAATCTGCCGAAAACATCTACTATCGTGTGTACTTCGTCGTTTCTATTAATCGCACCCGAGCAACGCCTGGTAATTGACGAATGACCCATACGTACATACAAACTCAAGTGTTTTATATATTAGATTATTAATTATTATATAAATAATAATTATAATTTTGTAAAAATCAAAAAATAATAGTTTTTATAGTGCCATCTATGGATTATTAGCAAAGTCACGATCCCTTGTATAGGTAATGTTTAAAAAAAAAAAAGGACTAAATTGGCCAAGGGCGATAGCGGATAGCATTAGTGCGAGTCCTCTCGAGCCTGCGGTCCTGGGTTCGATCCCCCACTCGTTCTGGTTTTTTAATTATTTTTCCTCAGCGAGCGTTATCAGCAGACAGACAGACAGACGGATTTCGGCTATTACATATATAATTGGTCTTCCTCATCCTCTCTTTCCTTCTATGATGTTGGCTAAAAATTCAACATGGCACATAGCTTGACCAATGCAGATTCCTCTTTGTCTCAATGCATCCAATTATTTATTTGCCTTTTTTCATTTATCTGAGCTAGTGCACCTTCTTTCTGTACAGCTTACCTTCAATGTGCTGGACCAGCACCACATTTCAAAAGGTTCCGTACGATGTATTATCTTTTGATTTTATACTCTAACCATCACATGCATAAAAGGCTGAGAAAAATGAATGTTTTGATAAATAAATTAATAGTAATTGCCTTATTTCTTTTTCGCAGAGCGTTTTTCAAACTTTTTTTACTACGATCTATTACAAGAACTGTATTTTGCATTGCGATCCAGTATTCCAAATATATAATAATATATCAAACACAAACTCTGTCCATTATGTTCCTTTATTTACTATTGACACGTGATATGTGCATATTTATGGATGAAACTACATATGTACATACATTGTTTTCAATATTAGAAACTTTGCTTTTAATTGAGATACAGTGGAGAATCCTAGTTCACACAAATAAGTTGAAGTATAAATATTTTTTTTTTTTTACTTAATAGTGGAAATTCTCTCTTAACCACAATTCAAAATGATGAAAAATTTAGTGCTGAAAATCATCATTCAGTGTAAATTAACTAATAAGGTGCAGAAATTTAGCCTCCTCCTCAGTATCAAAGTTTAACTCAATTATGTACACTGAGCAACAAAAAATCACGTTTTTTAAAACCCAGAGCGGAGATTATTAAATCTTTACTAAATTTGACCCACTGAATTCGAATCCGATAATGATTTTTGTTGAAATGCTTTCGTTTATGAGATATTCGCGATTTAAAAAATGTAAAAAATATCCATTTTTTTGGCTTTTGCGGTCTATAACTCAAAGTATAGTATCGCTGTGCTCAAAGTGAGTATTGAAATCAATAGTCGGATATTTTTCCTATTGATTTTGATTTTTTATTGCTTTGAAATACTTATAATTAGTTATCTACCGAATTTTTAAAGTCAAAAATATATTTTTTTTTACACATTTTTTTCCCCTGATTCAGCCCTGAATCAATAATTATCGATTCAGGGCTTTCAAAATCAGATGGATCTTTTATCCAAAGACTATTCTTTACCGTTTCAAATTTCTGCACTGGAAAATAGTTGTCAAAGCTTTGGGATAGAGAAGTGACATGTGAAAATATTTTGATTTTTAATTATTTTAAAATATTTTCATTATATGACCATTCCGTTTGTCGCGACCCATTTTATTGATTTTGCGACCCACCAATGGGTCGGGACCCACAGTTTGAAAAACCCTGCTATAGTGCATTGTTATTTTTTTAATTTCTGCAAAGGGACAAGAAACCTAAAAATAGAAGAAAAAAGAAAAAAGCAAAAAAAAAAAAACCAGTACAATTGAATGAAATACATCACCTGCCGGCAGTTTTGATGTCGTGCAAATATTAAATAAAAATGTCAACGACTCGGAAAAGCTTTGAAATATTATTTAAGGATTAGTCAATTTCGAGTCACGGTGTAGTTTGTCTGTGTGGGGTTTTTTAGCCCAAAGCCTCCAAAGCAACAAGTGAGACCTCCACGTACGACGCAACTTTGATACAAAAATAAACTGTTGAAAATATTAAATCGCTTTTTGTTAACCTTCGATTTCCCGAGTGGGGCAAATTTTGGACCCCAAAACACGATAACAAAGTGATGAAAGGTGAAATTGACTATAGTTAAAAATTGTACTTCTTTTCAAAAATGATCGCATTGGTAAACTTTTACGTACTATTAGTGCATTCAATGCAGGGGGTTCAATCTTACGAAACGTTGCGGGAGTCCATTCTGTTGTCATGTGAACGCGCTCAATTGAGAAGAATACTGTAGAAAAATTACAACAATTGTACCTACAAATTAATTTTTTCATGTTATAGTAAGTTTCAGTTGGTGGCAGATGTAGCAGAACGTGTGAAAAAGTTGAAGTGGCAATGGACTGGACACATAGCGAGAAGAACGGATGGCAGATGGACGCGAGAAATACTGGAATGGTATCCGAGAGGATGTGAAAGAAAGCAAGGTAGACCGAGTGAACCAAGGGGGGATGAAATGAGAAGAATGTGTGAAATCAAGTGAATGCAGATTGCTCAAGACAGACAGGAGTGGAAAAGTATCGGATGAAAATGATGACGATGAAGTTTCAAATTTAAAATGGTTTCACTATATTCTATATTGTTTGTGACATTTTTATATCGCGGTTTTGGCTCGCTTTCTGTTAAGGAAATTCCCTTTTTTGTTTAGTTTTAGTTTTGGTTCTCCCAAATAACTGTCGACTAGGCTCAAAACCAGTTTGCATCTCTGCTCTGTTCTGGTTTGAAAAGCTGAAACTTATTAAGCATTTTTAAAGAGGGTGCAACGCCTCACTGCACAAACTTCGCCAAAAAAATACATTAAATTATACGAATACGAGAGAACCGGGTATTTTCATACAAATTATAACGTCCTTGGTCAAAATCGTTTCCAAAGCGCAAAGTGATTTCCATACAAATAATTAAATTTCGTGACGTCAGAGCGATACGTCAAGTTTGAACATTCGAGCATAAAGGCCCTCACAAACCTGAGCGGTATCGCTGCGTCAAATTGACGCCCCTATTGTCGTCCCATTCGTACCGACATAATTCGCCTTGGTTTAATAATAAACCGACATAATTTTTTTTTACTTAATTCGCTAAATTTTATGAACGGTATGCCGTGTTTTGGAAATAAAATATCGTCTACAGCGCTTTTTTTTTTTTGTTCTATACAAAATCTAGCGATTTTCTTATGAAATTTAAAATAATTTAAGTGCAAAATGTTCCTATGTACGAAAATATTTTTTTTGACGTGAATACGTCTATACGCGGACCAGTATGGGGTACTAGTACGGAAACGGCGGTGTTACGTTTGGATGGGCATACATTCCAACACTATAACTTCGTTACTACTGCCGTCCTAAGCCCACTTAACGTAACTGACAAAACAACAATATCGAGATAAATGGACTTGAAAGTTTTATTCTAAATTTGTGTTTTTATTCATATATTACTAATTTATTTAAACTTTTTTTTTAGTGCATGAGGTTATTTTCTATTGTGTTTTGATAATTCTAAGAAAAAATAAAAAAAAAATGAATACTTTAGTAGTTACGTCACTTCATTGTTCATTATTAATGTATATACATATGACTATTCCAAACTTCAACCACTCTATTTGAAAATAATGAATCTCTAACAATCTTATTTGATTTTCCTTTTCCGAGTCTAATGTCCGCGCCACACATGTATTCAAAGATGTGATCAAATAAGTGTTCACATGTGAGGCACGGGCATTTGATACTATTGTCACATATTTGATCACTCAAGTGCGCTTTGCCATTCCGTGTCGGTTTTTTAGCGCACATCAAAGGGATAAAAGTCCAAATGTTTGTGTGCCTGCCACACTGCGCGAAACCCAGTTGCGCGAGCGTCGCCGTGGAGAGCTTTGAACACATCTGGCAGATACAACAATATGTGAGCAAAGTCTTCAAAGAAGTGATCACTTCTCTGAACTTACATATGTCTGGCGCCGGCATAAGAGTATGACCTCTTAGATGAGGATGCTCATTTGAACGTAATGAGGTTGGTCATCTCACATGAATAATGATTATTTATTATTTTGAATACTTCAATATTAAATCACCTCTTAATCTCCTCGTCTCCAATGTGGAGAGATTCAGTCGTTTCAATTTTTCATGATAAGGTAGTGCCCGAAGTAAATATTGGATACGTTATTTTCGTTAAGTATTGGTGATACTTATTTGATACGTTAGATTTAATAGCTTAAAAAAGTCACAAGAATACACTCCCATACGGGTCGGAACGACCCTACCCAAATCGCATATATTTTCTCAAAACGAAAATAAAACAAAATTCGATCAAAATCATACAGAAGAACGCCGACTGATACCAAAAAAAATGAAACTCCGAATTAAAAACACCGACAACGGTCACACGGAGCGATAACGCGAGTCGTGAATCGTGAGTCGTGTGTAAAAAAGTGATTTGGCAATGGCCGTCAATCGAGTCGTTAGAGTCGTCTCGTGTTGGCGGGCGTGGGGCGCGGCGTGCGAGCGCGCGGGACGACGCCGATATCCTCACACTTCACTCTTCACTCTTCACACTCTTCACACTCTTCACACTCTTCACACTCTTCTCGTCTGCCGATTGCTCGTCTGTTGACGTTTACACGCGTTGGTGTCACGACACGTTCATCCACAAACACTCAACATCCTCGCCATGGTTCCTCTGGGCGCCGGAGTCGGATCCGGCGCCGGATCGGGAGGCGGAGCGCCGACCGCTAATCCGCAACCGCAACCGCAACCGACGCACGCTTCTCATCCACAGCATCAGCAGCACACCAACAAAGCACCTCAGGTCAGTACAACGACTAGAACTTGTGCATCAGCGTAGTAATGCACCCCGCCAGCCATGCCTTTCGGTGCTCATTCCCATCATCTGTCAGACGCACGCGAGCGGATGTGCGGATCCGCACATCCGCACATCCAAACATCCGCGCGCCAAACGTACCATGCCCCGGTTGCGTATTTTGTTTGTGCGCACATGGCCGACACACACACCAGGCACACACCCACGGTTGCGTATTTTGTTTCACACACACACACACACACACACACACACACACACACACACACACCCAGGGCTGCCGGACGTCCCGATTCAACAAATTTTGACCTTCTATATGAAAAACGTACTCACTGTAGATAGGCATATTACATATATAGAGATAGTTGATAGTAATTTATACCTAGGACAGTTGGTGAATATGACGCGTTGTTAGGATGGAGCATACTGCCAGTTATGACGTATGGATGTTGAAACGTGGATAGTAAATTCAGGAATGTTACGCAAGATCCAGTGCGCACAGAGAAGCGTGGAAGATGCACGCTCGGTACAGCGAGAAGAGATCGTAAGAGGAATACACGGGTAAGAAGCATGACCGAGGTGGCAGATATAGCGAAACGTGTGAAAAAGTCGGAGTGGACATGTAGTGAGAAAAATGGTTGAGAGATGGACGCGAGAAATACTAATAATACTAAGAATGAACGTGGTTTTTAAGTCCAACATTCTGCTATGTTTAAAAAAGAAGACATAACGACCGATGCGTACCGCCAATTATGACGTATGGATATGAAACGTGGATGCTAAATTCAAGAATGCTGTGTAAGATCCAGTGCAAACAGAAGCATGTAAAGATGTATGCTCGGTATGATGAGAAATATGTACATGGGTAAGAAAAGTATGACCAAAGTGGTTTAGCGAAACGTGTGAAAAAGTTATGAGTGGACACAGTGAGAAGAATGGATGGCAGATGGAAGCGAGAAATACTGGAATGGTATCCCGAGAGGATGTGAAAGAAAGCAAGGTATACCGAGTGGGCTGATGAATTGAGAAGAATGTGTGCGAGTGTAGTGGATGCAGATGGCTCAAGACAGACAATGGAAGAGGATCGGAGAGGCCTTCATCCAGCAGTGGATGGTGAACCATCTGTGATTTTGGAAATCTGTATATATGTAGAATGCGTAGATATGCCTCTTCGTACTTTTCAGTCGACAAAAATCGTATCATTTTACTAAAGCCGGCCACACACCTTCAAGTATATCGTCCAATTTGCATGATACTTGGTAAATATTAGTTGGGGGAGGTGGTGGTGGCCTCATGTGAGGTTCTCGAGGACAAAGAAGTTGGAGACGTTCTCCCCGAGGCGGCTTACACTTTTTTCTATACCATTGAGTAGTTTGAACATGTCTTCATTGTGTGCCAATAAACACAACTTTGAGTCGCTGTACTACCACTACTAGAGTATTTCAAGTCTAAATATCTACCGTGTACTAGTTGAGTATTGCCCATTTAGGTAAATGCGTAGTACAGCGTATTCTTTGAGATCGGCTGTTTTATTTCAAGTACCAGGCGTTCACTCGTACGAGGTACTGTATTGTAGAAAGTCTGCACTTTAGTTTCTGTCAAACGGTCGACGGGTTTGCAGGACAAATATAATTTAATTAGAAATATGTACTAGAGTGTTGCCCGTTGACGATCGACAGCTATGGTTTGTGAGAAATAAATTATTTTAAACATTTTCAGTGAAGAGTGTGTCACTAGTTTTACCCGTTGAAGATTAACAGGTTTGCATTATATCGACTAACTATACACGGGTTACAGAAACTACGAGCCACTCCTGAAACAAAATTTCAAGGCAATTCCTGATAGACCAATTTACGACTTTTCGATATATTTTGACGATAATGTAGATTTAGATAATAAAATTTACAATTTTAAATTGTCTGCAGTGTGTAAGAACACCTGCTTCTTTTTACGCGGTTTTTCGTGAAATCGAGATCATTCTGCATAATAAATATGTACTTTTTGGTTTGAAAATTTCCCAAAACATACAGTGTTGCATCAGCATTGCACAAATACAGCATTAGACGATATATGTAGGTAGCGTATTGCACCATCGACGATGATTCTTATATAGTATTTCTTATCCATCTATCTAACCGTCTAAGTCCACTATCATTTATATAATGACACTTTCTAATAATTCATACTTTACAATTTGACGCATCTGAAATTATCAAGGAATATTTTCGATACACAACGGCGAATATTTGAACAAATTTTATCCATTATAGCCGATATATGTGTAAATAATTGCGACATCTTTCAAAATATTTTCTCACTTTGTATTTTTATATAATAGACATTACATCACGATTTCATCATAATATATTCTGAATAACCTCACTCGCATATATATTATTAACTCTCTTGTTGTATACTGATTTGATATTATTATGTATTGTTAGATTCATTGAATTGTTTGTTTTAGAAGCCAAACTACACGTTGAAGTTTACCTTAGCTGGACATACAAAAGCTGTTTCGTCGGTGAAATTCAGTCCCAACGGAGAATGGCTGGTCAGCTCGTGTAAGTTGCATTCCTAGTATAACGTATCCAATATGCGTTTGTATAGTTGTTCATTTCGTCTCGAATTTTTCCATAGCTGCTGATAAACTCATAAAAGTTTGGGGCGCGTACGATGGCAAGTTTGAAAAGACTATTCCGGGACACAAGATGGGAATCAGCGACGTGGCCTGGTCGTCCGACAGTCGACTTATAGTCAGTGCGAGCGATGATAAAACTTTAAAGGTTTGATCTCAGTAAATTAACGCTATGCAATTTTTTTTTTGTATGCTGTACCAGTTTATTTTTAATCAATTGTTTCAATTTTAGGTGTGGGAATTGAGCTCGGCGAAATGTTTGAAAACTTTAAAGGGGCATAGTAATTATGTCTTCTGTTGTAATTTTAATCCTCAAAGTAATCTCATCGTATCGGGAAGTTTCGACGAGAGCGTCAGAATATGGGACGTTCGAACGGGTAAGATTTACTCGTGTATATATATCTATATGGAGATTAAAATGCAACATTTGCAATGAAATGAAAATGCAATGCAACATGAAAATTAAAGCATTTTGTCCTTTTTCTAAATAAATTGATATGGTTCTTTTTTGCCAAACAGATAAATTACTAATCAACTTAATAGTATATTGACGCATGGATGGTTTTTATTTGCTCGACAACTTTAAAACAGTTCTAATATAGGCTGAAACTCCTGTGCAATGTTCATGACCGCTATATACGCCATACATTTATGACTAATAAAGAATGACACGTACACCTGTACATAATATTTATTCTTGACTTGCCACAGATACGGTTCATTCTAATATATGCATTTTTTCTGAAAATAATTGTTTATTAGTAATCAGTTTGGCACAAATCACCATATCGTTAAAAAGAGGACAATATAAGTTTTATTTTGATCAGTGGTGTTTGAAAAATAACACCGGCTTTTAAAGTCAACTCGTGGTAATGTAATATTTCTGTTTAATTTAAGGTAAGTGCTTAAAAACCCTACCGGCGCATTCGGATCCAGTTTCGGCCGTTCATTTCAACCGAGACGGCTCTTTGATAGTCTCTTCGAGTTACGACGGCCTATGGTTCGTGTATTTACACAATTCAGCACTTTTTTTTTTATATTGTCAGTGTTTATAATAAGAGTAATATTAATTTATTGTTTAATATTTATTTCAGTCGCATTTGGGATACGGCTTCCGGTCAGTGTTTAAAAACTTTAATCGACGACGACAATCCCCCAGTGTCGTTTGTGAAATTCAGTCCAAACGGAAAGTACATTTTGGCGGCAACACTCGACAACACTCTGAAGCTGTGGGATTACAGCCGCGGCAAATGCTTGAAAACATACACGGGCCATAAAAACGAAAAGTATTGCATATTCGCCAACTTCAGCGTCACCGGGGGCAAGGTCTTGATCATTTTCAATTTTATTACATTTTATCCTTATACAGGGTGGCACCAAACCTGACTGACACATTGTAGGGCTCCACCATCCACCGCTGGATGAAGGCCTCTTCGATTCCTGTCTGTCTTGTGCAATCTGCATCCAGTTGACTACACACATTCTTCACAATTCATCAGCCCGTAGTCCACTCTGTCTACCTTGCTTTCTTTCACATCCTCTCGAATACCATTTCAGTATTTGACAGGTTTCTCTTCTTACCCATGTATTCCTCTTACGATATTTTCTTGTTATACCGAGCATACATCTTTCCCATCCTTTTTTAAGCATAGCGGAATGTTGGATTTAAAAACAATGTTCATTCTTCCGAAAGCACACCATCCTAGTTTCATTCTTCGTTTACTGTTTATATAAAGAACTAAAATCTTGTTTGCTGGGTTAAACCTTAGTTACGCAGCTATACGTCAGTGATAAAACTTCCTTTAATTTTTCGTAAGTTTAATATGTATCAATCTGAACATTAACTCACCAGAAGTCATCTCTTCGAGAAGCTCGAGCAGCTTCTCTTGAGTGTCGTCAATTAAACGCGTCCGCTGAACTACGAGTCTACACAGAGATAAGTAGCCTCCGAGTACGGCACTCATTAACCGGCCTTTGTATGCACGGCGAATTCCAGCATCTTCCAGAAACATGGCCAACCATTCCGTCAACCTCTTCAAAGCGTATCCTGGCAAAACATAAAATTTACATTGAGATGAATAAATTGCAGAATGAATTAAAAGCACACCATCCTAGTTTCATTCATCGTTTATGAAATTAAAAACAAGTTAGATGTTAGTTAGTGGTCAGAGCATTGCTCCCTCAAGTGAAGGTCTGGTGTTTGATCACTAGACATCGTCATAGGCCAAGATCTGAATCCAGATCGGCCATCTCCTGTTAGAATTTGTCAATTTATCTAGCATAGCTCTCTATGTGGAGTCACATTCAAGTGATCGAGGCAAAATGACATATAGCCCTCGCTCACTTGTAGTGTAGACGTATACTCCGATCCACATCCCTCGAGTAGAGTATTTTTAAATGTGTCAGTCGAGTCGTCGTCGCCACCTGTACGATACGATGATTAATGTATTATATTTGAATTTCAGTGGATAGTGTCGGGGTCAGAAGACAATTTAGTGTACATATGGAATTTGCAGTCTAAAGAAGTGGTGCAACGGCTAGCCGGTCACACGGACACGGTCTTGTGCACGGCGTGTCATCCGACGGAGAACATCATCGCGTCGGCCGCACTCGAAAACGACAAAACGATAAAACTATGGAAAAGTGACACCTAGACCTAGTGTGCGCTCGTCGCGCCTCAAGACTTCAAAAGAATGTAAAGCAGTGTGTGTGATTTTTCGTAAAATATAGATGAATATATAAAAAAAAAATACACGGTACAATGTGCGGTCTTCCCTTGCGGCCACGTTCTCACGAGAAGTATATAAATATTGTTATGAAAGAAAAAAAAAAATGTTATACGAGGAGTTCATCAAACACACACACAATCAAAATTTGCGCTTTTATAATTAATTAACCCCTATCACGGTCTTGGCTATCGTGTCCCATAATATATGTATTAGTAACCATCGGACGATGAGACGTGTCGGTAAAATTTCAACGATAAATGTAAATATCCTGCACGGAACACACTCGCGGTTTCGGTAAATGTATACTATACCGCACCTAACCGACATCCTCTGGTTTTCTTCTTTAATGTGGTGCTGAATTTTGACGGTAGTATTTGGTTGTATAACAGTAGTATAACGCTGCTGTCGCTATTATTACACAAACCTCAAAATATGTACTCAAAAGTAGCAAACGCTCTAATCATCATTTACACACTCAAAAATGATCGCCATTGAACAGTACAATTATTGAGCACACAACAAAAACACTGAGGTTCAAGTTCAGTACCATATTCACCGTTGTAAAGAAGAAAACTGAATGATTGTGTCCCAGTTGGGTTTAAGTATACTGTACATTTACCACAGTTTCTTTTGACGATAAGATTTCACTTTCTTTTAATTATGTGCTTAAAAGATTTTAATACAGCACGTTTCTAGCTGGTGGTACCTAACCGTAAAAAAAGTTCTGTTTTCTGAAGTTCAGTTCAGAATATTTTATAACTAACGACAAATATTTCACTACTAAAGTCTGTTTTTCTTTTTTTTTTTTTTTTTTTTAACAAGAGCGTATGCAAGTTGTGGATCCGTTTCTTTCTAAACGCGTGTGTTAAAAAGGGACAAAAGTTTGTCTCTCTCTCGTAAAGAGACCGTTGGAATTTTTGTCCCCGGTCAAAGCACGCGGTTCGAGTGAATCCGATACTATCTTGACAGACTATTGTACTTGAGACACTTTTGTCATTACTTTTCCCCCGTTCAGTTTTCATGTGGTGGTTGTTGATGATAACGCCGTGTCATTAAGTTCAAAATACACGCGTATCGAATACTGACAGGAGAGTGTAGCTTTCACTGTCACGGTGCTATGGTATATGTATGTATAATATATATATTTTCAAAAAATGAATTAATGTGTTTTTTTTTCATAGTCGTTTAGTCTTTAGTATCCAAACAAACATTTAAACATAATATTTTGGGGATAATAAAATTCGATTCCTTTTACTTTATTTTGTTTTCTAATTGACCATATTCTGTTTTCAATAGAATTTTATAAATAATAATAAATAGACCGTGTGTGTGTGTGTGTGTGTGTGTGTGTGTGTGTATGTGTATACTATACTATGTTTTTACCTTTGCGTCGTAACAATATATATATTTTTTTTTTTTTGACGAGTGTACGTTTAATATTAATCTCGCTGATATGAAATAGGTACATATTTACTCATTTAATGTTTTCTTTCCTCCACCTTGATAAATTACAACTTGGCCTTCTTCAGTACTTTTATTAATATAAATTCATACCTCTAAATGCATTTACGATATTTAACGGTTTTTTTTTATTATTATTATTATCAAGTTAAATAATATATAATGCGTCACGACATTCATCTCCTCGCATCGGTAAAAAATTAAATAATTTTTTTCGAATAATATTTTTAACGGTGACTTAATTGTGTATGAAGTGAAATAATTTTATCATTATTTTCTTTTTTTTTTTTTTCTTAAGTTAGAAGTTAACTTGGAAGGAAGTTTTTACTTAGTTTTGTAGATAGAGTTTCTCTGTTTGCAAAGATATAAAAATCAAACGATAACGTTTTGTATACATTTCTAAATAGTTAACTATTATTATATTATTATTATGTACATTATAAAAATTGTTATACTTTTTGAGGAAGTATGCGCGTTTTTGTGTATGGTGTTTTGTTTAGATCGGTGAGTTGTTTTTTTTTTTTTACTTACGCATTGCAAAATCTCACTTTCAAAAGTTAATGTTGTCTAATTTAGCGTAGTCTAGTCTCACTGTTTTCTCGCTAAATTTTTATAAAATACAGTACAGTTTCGTTCGATCCATTTAATATCATCATGATGTATGCAACTAAACAAAACCATATACGATTTGAGATAATTTGTAGTTACGTTTAATTAATGTGGTTTTTTTTTTTATATATATACATATAATTTTAGTTTTTCCTATATGTAAATAGATTAGTTTTAACATTAGAATAAAAAAAAATTTGCTTTTGTAAAATAAAAGTTTTTTTTTTAAAACATTTCCTTTAATTCCAGCCTAAAGCCAAAGTATATTTTGAGGCCCGAACACACCTAAGCGAAATCGCTTGCGAAAACTTTCGCGCTCTATCGTCGTTGATTCGCATCAATGCGAATGGGATAACGATAGATGCGAAAGTTTTCACAAGCGATTTCGCGAGCGCCTTTATACTGGTGGTCCTAATGTTTTTTTCACTTATATATGTATTAATTTTTTAAATGAAAATTAGTGTTTTTATTGTCTTGGGTACAATTAGGATTAAAATCCTACTTTTCTGCAGTGTCTCAGTTCAAGGTACTGGTCTTACTAAAACACCTTTCTACGTAACATGCAGAGGTATGCATCAAACAAACAAAAAAAAAAGTGAGTTCTCTCATGTTTTTCAATTTGTAAGCCATTTAAGGCAGAAACATACATACCCCATGTCTTCTGATGAGATCCTTAACATGAGTCTATCGTTTTATATGGCGTTGAAACATATGTACATGCTGTAACAAGCTTATGTGAGCAGTCTAGCAGTTTGTGTCGCGTCACGTGGGGCTTGTGTGGTTCTAACAGCCACACGCGAAGGCCGTAATCAATAAGGTTTTAGAGGAAACGCATAATCTCCCACTATAACGTATTAGATAAAAAGCTATGCCCGAGTTTTACGTACAAGTAGAGAACAAATCACATGTATGTATGTTTTTTGACACTTAAAGCCTTAAACATCACGTCACGTGGGGTGTGGTATGTATGTTGCATCCTTAAAGCTCACAAGAACATACCACACTTCTCTTTCGATTAATTTCTATAGTTTAATATGGCGTAGAAACATATGTGCAACACCCCACTCCACGTTACAATTAATAGCAATAGCGTCACATCATATGTGGTGTGGCTAGTTTGTCTAATTTTAGTTTTTTTTTTTTGTAAATAAAACTGATGGACATCAATAATAAATATATTAAGCAAATGAATATTTTGGTACAACAGTATTTATTTGTTTACATTAAATATTTTTATAATTGTAAGAATGAACATAGTTTTTAAGTCCAACATTCCGCTATGCTAAAAAAAGAAGGCATATGACCAATGCGTACTGCCAGTTATGACGTATGGATGTGAAACTTGGATGCTAAATTCAAGAATGCTACGTAATATCCAGTGCACACAGAGAAGCATGGAAAGATGTATGCTCGGTATAACAAGAAGAGATCGTAAGAGGAATACATGGGTGAGAAGCATGGGCTGGACACATAGCGAGAAGAATGGATGGCAGATGGACCCGAGATATACTGGAATGGTAGGTGTCCGAGAGGGTGTGAAAGAAAGCAAGGTAGACCGAGTGGAAGATGGGCTGATGAATTGAGAAGAATGTGTGGAGTCAAGTGGATGCAGATTGCTCAAGACAGGGATTGAGAGGCCTTCATCCAGCGGTGGATGGTGAACGGCTGAAAATGATGATGATAATTGTATTAAAAAAATAAAAGATGCATTTTGTTGTAAAAAAAATTTCTTATTTAATTCAATTTCATTTAGAGAAGCATTCAGCTATAAAAAATGAGCTGCCACAAAAAAAGTAGTGATGTGAGAATTGTCATGGATTAAGTAAAAGTTCAATACACAATACATAATATATATGTACATACAATATATTAATATTACAATATAAATAAATAGAAAAGCTTCGCATTACAGATAAGTATACGTACGTGCGTGTATATTAGACAAATGTTTTTTTTTTGATATGTTACAGTAAAACATGTTAACGATTGGATGACTCAACAAAGCAGTACTGATTACATTAATCTACCCGTGTTATAAATATACAATATTACACTCGGTTTGTTTTTATACATCAATCGGCAAACGTTTGGTTAGAATCATCATTATCATTAAGGTGAAGTATGGATAAGCCCCCCATATTTTGTTAGAAGCTTCTAAAACTTATTATTGTATGTACCAACTATGTAGTTCCAAATACCCCTTTTTATCAATAAAAATTTTAATCATTCGTAATTTATTAATGACATGCTGAACTAAATTAAATGTAATTAATTTAATAATAAATAAGTTTACTTAAGAAAAATATTCGTTTGAATCTGGTGTCTTCATCCATCAATCTCTTTTCTTATTAAATAAGAAAAACAATAATGGGGCATATGATATATACATATCCTTTTGGAACGGATAGACAGACATATGAAGCATTTAATAACAATACAAAATGCTTTTTAGGTTGTATGTAGAATATAATTTATTGCAACGTTATCCAAATATTGAATGTGAGGCAATTCTCCCTACTTTACCTTAGTATGTAAACTAGGTGGACAAACTAGTGTTAATATTATACATCGAACTTATTGATTCGTTAGCTAAGTAGTACAATATGCATGTAGACCAGTATATACATAATATGTAAAATAATAAATTTCCGTTTGTACTACAAATTAAGTAACTGTAGTAAGTCATGTAACATTCCTCAAAGAGTACTTTCCGACACCGAAATTGTGTTACGAGAGCTAATTCTTTTGTATACGTGTCTAATAATAAAAATAAAAAGTTTACAATATTTACAAATTCAGTGAGTTTAATAATAAATAAAGCTGCCTTAAAAAAAGCATTATTATATACTTATATAAATTACGCTAATTAAGTTTTGCTAAATTAATATATACGAAATTTGCTAAAAATAATTATATATCGCATACACGTGGGCATATTTTTATGTAAAATACTAAGTAGCAGTATCATATCTTCCAAAGTAAATTCTTCACTACCATATAAACGTATACGTTTATATCATATTATATGCACATACAAGTACATAAATACACAATGCCAACAAAGTATAGTAAAAAAAGAATGATATTGTTTTGTAATAAATAATACGCTTGCAAATAAATATAAAATGCAAATTATTCATAACATTTTTTTTGTATATAAACGTTCCAGATATTAAAATAAATTAATTTAAAACATACAAATTGAAAAATGTTATTAGACATCAAAATATTTAAAATAATGCTTAAGTACAATGATTTTATAGTTATTATTTAAAATGCCAAAGTTAAAAATTAACAATAAGTACGAATGTTGAAAAAAAAAAACACATGTAAGTTTTTTTCAAACAAATAGAACTATTTATATATCTGTTAATATTTAAAAATGTGCGAGCAATTTAATAATCAAAAGTTAATTTTTACCGCAAAATACGATTATAATAAACGATTCAAAGAATCAAACGGTGTTAGTTAAAACAAAAAAAAATAAAATTCATTTTAATACTACATACATACATACATACTTGTATCTTGTATGCATTTTGGATACACCGATTTCTACTTACATATTTGTAAATTTGATAATTATTTAAAAATGATATTAGGTAATAATTTAGAAATTATAAGCATTATTTTGAAATACTTTTATCCACATGTAAAAAATTGGCAAATTTTCTACTCGACAATAATTAAATAAATAATGTTTAATTTTTATAAATTTAATCTAACGAACGTGAAAATTGAAATGAGTAGAACTCGCTTATATAATATATGCAAAAATATAATATGTATTATTATAAAATTTCAATTGTAAAAATAATATTTATTGCTTTAACTATAAATAAATTTCAATAATGTACGTCTTGAGATTCCCAATTTTTTTTCTATAGTTAATCGCATTTTATGATAATTATTATTGTAATATTGTAATCAAAGAAAGCGAAGGTAATTTGTACTAGAATTTAAATTAGTTTCCTGTCTCGGAAGTGAAAAAATTACATTGATGTAATTTGAGATGCCGAAAAGAAATACAAAAAAAAAGTAGTAGTAAAGAGTATTAGGGCTAGTTGTAGACATTCTTGCGTATCTACAAAAAAAATTTAATACTTGATAACTTGGGTATGTATAAAAGATCTAAATCACTCAATTGCACTTATAATGCGGTCATTACACACGAGACGGTGAAAAATATATTTTTTGAACATAAATGTACATATGTCACGGATATAATAGCATCTTCGTTCAGTTCAATAATTTCTAGTCTCCAATTTTCTGACTACGCATTGTATTGCTTCTTCTAAATCGTCGAACACTGGCACACCTTCTCGTTTGGCCAAATCGATTAGGTACATTCTACCTCTATTGTAATCTTTGACAGCTTGCTCCGACAACTGAAAACAGAAAAGTGGCAATGATGAATAATGTACATAGTTGACAATTTGAAGTAGAATTGATGTACTTACACCATCGGTTTTTTTGATTAGTTGAACGCACAGCACAACGGAACGTGGCCTCAAGCCGATGCAGTGCGATGCCAAAACCATGGGTGTGAGACAACGTGTGTCGCTGGTCACGCCGAAGAACAGCACTCGACTTCTCCACAGTTGACGCTCATCGTACATACCTATGTACATTCAACATATTAAAACAACTATTCCATCTATCTTGGTTGCTATTATGCTGTTTCTTTTCCTTTCCCCGCGGATGACTACTATAGACGTCACATGCGAGCAGCGCGGATGGCGTGTATAGCAGTCATGAACATTGCACGGGAGGATGGGCCTATATTACAGCTATTTTAAAGCTCAAAACTGGTTGAATACATTACTAAATATATATTTGTTAAATGGCATCTCTTGGATTTACTTAAAATCTTAAAACTGCGCAGTATTATGTGGCGTCAATGTCGGCGAACGTCTCAGTTGTATGAAGAATAATTATTTGAAAACAAGTGTAAGCCCGTTAAGTGATTTTTAGCAAAGTCGTGAACCTACTAAGGATTAATATTGTCAAATTGTAGCAGGCTCGTCATCATCGACGTTGGATGAACGTGTTGGCACTAACTCAGACAACCTGGTGATGACGGGTTCAAATCCCACTCGTGCAACGTTTGGGTTTTTTTTTTTTATTTACCGAGGCGAGCGTTATCAGCAGACAGACAGACAGACGGATTTCGGCTATATATATATATATATATATATAATAGTGTAAGCCTGTTGAATATCAACGTATGTTTGCGTGGGTGAGTATATGTGTATTTAATAGTTTTTATACTTTTATCATAGGTGGCGCGTTATAATACAACACTTAACAATTTAGCAAAGTCGCGAGCCTATTAAGATATTAATATAGTCAAATTGAAGCGAGCCCGTTATTATCTAGTTTGGATCACAGTGTAAGCTCACTGTCTCGAACTGGTGATACCGGGTTCAAATCCCATTTGCGCAACGTTGTGGTTTTTTTAATTATTTACATCGGCGAGCGTTACCAGCAGACAGACAGACGAATTTCGGCTATTACATATATAACTAGTGTAAGCCCGTTGAATATCAACGTACATATGTTTGTGTGGGTGAATATATGTGTATTTAATAGTTTTTATAGTTGTTGCATAGATGGCGCGTTATAATACAACACGTAACAATTTAGCAAAGTCGAGAGCCTATTAATATTATATAGTCAAATTGAAACAGACCCGTCATCGCCTCCGTTGAATGACACGACTCTTCCGACCTGGTGATACCGGCTTCAAATCCCACTCGCGCGCGGACAGTTCGTGTCTTTTAATCATTAACCGAGGCGAGCGTTATCAGCAGACAGACAGACGGATTTCGGTTATTATATATATAATAGTGTAAGCCCGTTGAATATCAACGTATGTTTGCGTGGGTGAGTATATGTGTATTTAATAGTTTTTATAGTTCTATCATAGATGGCGCATTATGATACAACACGTAGCAATTTAGCAAAGTCGCGAGCCTATTAAGACAGACAGATGGATTTCGGCTATTATATATTGTATAATAATATATTAAACCCAAACCACAAAATATTTAATTATTTAAAAAAATACTTTAGGTGCCAAATTGACATGTTTGGTTACTGGAATAAATATTAAAATCTGTATTTAAGGTCTTTAAACTCGATTAACAAATTCGCTAAAAAGGTGCTGCGTACGGGTGTTGTTTTCTATATGTATTTGTCACCGCGGGCAAAGGGTTAAAATTAAAATAAATACCTCTAAAGGGAGCCGGCGACGCGTTGTCGGATATCTTATAGAAATCGGATGCACTCAGCCGATTACTACTGCTCGCTTGTTGTAATGAATAACCATTGGCGGACAGGCCCTTGCTGCGAAACTCTATATCCTCGTCGTCGTGCGTTTTGATAGGAGATTCGTCGCTGGAGAGCTTCGGTTTCTTTTCGGGGTGACTTCCCGTGATCGGCGATCTTTCGTGTTTGTGGATAGCTCTGCCGTTTTCCGCACCCGCATTATCACTACTTGAAATAATCCTTAATTTACTGTCACGATCTGTCATGGTGTGATCCGAACTATTTACACTATCGTCCTCCATCACGCTGTGCATTTTATTGTTGGATTTTCCCGACGATAGTCCGTCGAATGTGAACATTGTCCCGCTAGCCGGAGTGTACGGCGGCGCCGAGAACATTCTATTGTAATCGTTCATGGACGGTTTGTAATAAGTGAGGTTGTGCGTGTCGAGTATCGGGACGACGGTCTCTTCTCGCCAGTTACTTCGACCCTATAACCAATAAAATTGCAATAAATACATTGATCACTGCTCATAGGTCTGTCTGTTTGTACATACATCGGGAATTTTATTGTAATTGTTTCACACACACTTATTTTTATCTGTAACCACACCCACATAGCTATTAATAGTCCACTTATGATATATGTCAGTAATAAACACCTATTGGTCGGGCAATACTCTACTACACATCATCATTTTCAGCCGTTCAACATCCAATCCATACCTGT
The DNA here is from genome assembly GCA_022651745.1 of Parapsyche elsis. Lineage (NCBI taxonomy): Eukaryota > Metazoa > Arthropoda > Insecta > Trichoptera > Hydropsychidae > Parapsyche > Parapsyche elsis. The sequence goes on from JAGVSN010000037.1 coordinate 1,335,091, forward strand.
CACACATTCTTCTCAATTCATCAACCCATCCTTGCTTTCTTTCACATCTTCTCGGATACCATTCCAGTATTTCAACCATCCATTCTTCTCGCAGTGTTTTTCGCACGTTTTGCTATATCTGCCACTTTGGTTATACTTCTAACCTATGTAATTCCTCTTACGATCTCTTCTTGTTATACCAAGCATACATCTTGCCATGCTTCTCTGTGTGGACTGGATCTTGCGTAGCATTCCAGAATTTAGCATTTCACATCCATACGTCATAACTGGCAGTACGCATTGGTCGTTGCCATCTTTTTTAAGCATAGCGGAATGTTGGATTTAAAAACTATGTTCATTCTTCCAAAAGCACTCCATCCTAGTTTAATTCTTCTTCTTTACAACCAGTCATATTTACCAACTGTCCCAGGTATAAATAACTATCTCTACAATATGCTTATCTACATTGACTACATTTTGCGTGCAAAATTCATTAAACATAATTTTAGTTTTATTAAAATAAATTTTTAATTCTACTCTCATACTTTCGTTGCTTAATTGTGTTAATCTCTCTACTACTATGTAATAAAAGCCTTCTTGTTTATCCCTCTGGTACGCTCGAAATACTACTATTGTTTTTACAGTTAATTTAAATCCTTTACTGTAACTGCTACTGTTAGCCCACTCGTATGTCGATAATAAACACCCGTCGATCTTCGACGGACAATACTTTATTAATAAATGTCAAATATTGATTGGTAATATGTATGTAATAAATTATTACATATTACCATTATTATATTTATTAGGCATATATGTACATATTATTACTAATAATGATACGCCTAAGTAAATGAAAAGAATATAATTTTAAGCTTACAGCCGAGGAACCGCCGAGGTATACATCACGCATCGCCACTTCATCTCGTAACGATTCGGCTAAGCCGTCGAGTCTGCGACTGGACTGAGGAGTCAAAACTGCCGAGCCTGGATTATCGGTGGATCCGCTCAAACCGTTCTCGTCAACCATCGGCTAAAAGTGAACGAAACTCAATTATCTACATACCTTCAATGAACAGATACTATAAAAATAAATAAATAATAAACTAACCTTAGGAATAAATACGCTTAATTTCCTCGCCGGTTGTTTTCCATTGGAGTTGGACGACGAATCGCTTTGCTTTTCAACGTTTGAATTGTTGCCATCGTCTAAATTGACATCGACTGATTCCCGATATTTAGATTTAAAATGTCCTTCTTGTTCTTTTCTTCTAGCGTATGTCATAGAGTTGCCCGAACTGCTTTTGCTAAGACTGTCAGATCCATTATTTGAAAATTTCTGTTCTTGACAATTTGATTTTTGAGTGCTGGACCGTGTTGAATTTGTTTCTACAAAAATGAATACACACGGTTAAATACATTTGCAAGTAAATTAGCCGAAAAAATTGAACGAATATACGAACGAGTAATGAATATACAATACGGAAATAAAAAGAAACAATGAACATGATAATAAAATTATAATTCTTAATAGAAATTAGAGTTTATACACATATGTTATATTATGTAGAATTACGGGCAAAGTGTAAATCCTTGCGTTTTAGGCAGATTATGCAATAAATCAATTTTATCTCATCAATCTGTCCGGTGGTTGATCACGAAGAAAAGAATTTGAACCACCTTTTTTTCATCTGGTCTTCTTAAAACTGCCTAGGCAATTTATACAATGCCCAAATGCGGGATTTCACACTTTGCCTGTGACATATGTATACATACATACATACATAGATAGTTAGACTTTCTTATTACATAATTAGTTTCAATAATTCAATTGAAATATTAATATGTACATACAACTTGTTCACAAACATTTTTATTAAATTAAATGTTAAGCGACAAAAACTGCTTATTTAATATTTGATTGAAAGTGGTTAAAAATCCATTTAAAAACTTTAAAAGGTGCAAATAAATATAAATAATCTAGCTCTGATTACAAATTGTGGTAAACAATAAGACTTTGTACAAATATTACACATAAGCGATATAGACATAAAAATGGATATGATGTATAATCGATGAATAAAAAAACTATTTTACAATATAATATCTGTGCGCAAGTAAAACATGAAGTAGACTTGTAAAAAAAAAAAAGAAAAATATGCCAAACGTAAGTGCAAATAATATGAAAAAAAAAAAAAAAAATTGCTTTGATTATAAACATTGATAACAATCGGTACCTATTCTTGAAACGAAATTCAAGATGGCAGCTTGGACACAGCTAAACAGCTGACGCCATTTTCCGGTGCCGATTGCTTCGTTACTAGACCGATCGTTTTGTTTTCGACCTCCGCGGAGGTTCTGGCACTTTTGCTCGTCGACATCTTCGATTCGATCGAACGGAGAGCACGGTGAAATCGCGTCCAAAGTGCCAGACTCCATTCTCACTAATACTTTTAATCGCTTTTCTAAATCTGTTACATTCGTGGGTGATACCGCTGCAAATTGGAGACAGTGATGTACACGACAACGCACACACACACACATATAAAGTACATCATAACATAAAGTTACCTATCGGGATATTATATACGCTTAAACTGTATTATAGACACTACATACATACATACCAACTCTCATTTATTTAGTGCACAAGTTCCCAACCTTTTTCGAGTGGCGACCCCTTTTTATAAAAGCAAAATGACCCGCAATACCAAAATATTTGAAAAAAGGCAAAAATATTATTCAAACATCAAAACACCGATAAAAAATTAAAATTGCATTCATCATCATTTTCAGCCGTTCACCATCCACTGCTGGAAGAAGGCCTCTCCAATCCTCTTCCATTCCTGTCTGTCTTGAGCAATCTGCATCCACTTGACTCCACACATTCTTCTTAATTCATCAGCCTATCTTCCACTCGGTCTACCTTGCTTTCTTTCACATCCTCTCGCATACCATTCCAGTATTTCTCGCATCCATTTCACACGTTCCGCTATATCTGCCACTTTGGTCATACTTCTTACCCATGTATTCCTCTTACGATCTCTTCTTGTTATACTGTACATCTTTCCATGCTTCTCTGTGTGCACTGGATCTTGTGTAACATTCTTGATTTTAGCATCCACGTTTCACATCTATACGTCGTAAGTGACAAAAAATTGCATCACAGTCAATATATTTTTTTAGTTTACTGTTTCAGTTGGTGACCCCACAGAAAATCCTTCGCGACCCCATTTGGGGTCGCGACCCATAGGTTGGGAGCCCGTGATTAAGTGAATACTTTTGACAATATTTTAACCAGAGATGCAAACCGGTTTTGAACCAAACCAGAAAAACCAATAAACCAATGCAATTTGGGCGAATCAAAAGCCATACTATGTAGTATAAAAAAACCATCAATCAAGTCAATCTTTGCCAACAAAAGTTGGCATTGAAATTTTTTGACCCACAGTGACCAGTTAGTCGGTGCTATTGTTAGTCCACTCATATATCAATAATTGATTGTCAACGAATAATACTTTTGTTTCCAAAATAAATGCACTAAAACTACGTAGTTGTAGTTTCTTTTGACTAAGAACAATTTTTGATGTGATGATTGGTTTGAATGGAATGGAAAACCAAAATTTGAAAATTCATAGAACTAGGAAAAAAGTTCTGGGCCAAAAACCGAAGCTCGATAGAAATACATATGTATGTATGTTTGAATTGTTCCATTCCGATTTAGCACATGAAAATTACAAATAGTCTCATATCCGAAATAATAGATTGTGTTGGGGTATTGGGATCAAATTATGCAAAAATAGAATTAGAAGAATTCACAATAATAAAAATGAAAACATTAGTCAATTTTCAATATAAATAAAATAAACAAAAAAATGAAAAAAAAAAACTCACTAAAATCATCAGAACAGCCGGAATCAGCGCTAATCTCCGCCATTACTGTACAAAATGCCTCATAATCCACTAAATTACTCCTTGTTTCGTTATTTGACATATGACTATTAAAATGTAATGACGAGCTAGATCTACAGAGAGTGGTGGTTTTGCTCTTGGTCGCACCGTGTGCGGCGATTATACCCTCTAACGTTTTTACAGACACGCTAACACCGGAAAACGACTTGATAGCACTAATAGTTTCGTTTAACGTTAAGCTGCCTGTTTTCTTTTCGTCCGCTGCATCGAAAGCGTTTTTCAATTTCCTGTTCGAAAAATAAACGATTGTCCATTGTATCACCATTGAAATAATAAAAAAATTTAAAAGTTGACACTATCTCAGACAACACAAAACCAATACTAACATGATGTGATTGGATATAGCGGGTGCAGGAGGTGAATTTCCGGGGAAGGATTGCGACGTTGATAATTCACCGCCTCGCAAGAGTAACTGGGTACACTTAAGAGCCGCTTGGAGCTCGTTGAACACGGGCAGTTCTCTTCTTTCAGCTACCTCTTGCAATATTGCCTGACCTCGTGAAAGATCCAAATACTCTCTGAAACACCAACAGAACAAAAATTAATGGTTTAAATATGCATACGGGTACAAAATTAATGTATTCTTGTCGAATGCCGTCTACCATTGTTTATAATTAGGTTAGTACATATATGTAGGGTTTCGTTTGTTTGTAATTCGTGTTATGTACAAAGCTGTTTGAGTTAGACTAGTGTCTTGAGCTGAAACACTGCAGGAGAGGCGGGCTAAATTTGATTAAATTGAATACTGTCAGTATGATGTACGCATGTGAAACTTGGACGCCAATTCGAGAATGCTACGTAAGATCCAGTGCACACAGAGAAGCATGGCAAGATGTATGCTCGGTATAACAAGAAGAGATCGTAAGAAGAATACATGGGTGAGAAGCATGTCCAAAGTGGTAGATATAGCGGAACGTGTGAAATGTGTGGGACACATAGCGAGAAGAATGGATGGCAGATGGACGCGAGAAATACAGGAATGGTGTCCGAGAGGATGTGAAAGAAAGCAAGGTAGGCCGAATGGACGATGGGCTGATGAATGGAGAAGAATGTGTTGAGTCAAGTGAATGCAGGTGGATGCAAGTCCTAGGTATGGTGAATTTTTGTGAATATGACTAGTTGTAAAGAAGAAGAATGAAACTAGGATGGAGTGCTTTTGAAAGAATGAACATAGTTTTTATATCCAACATTCCGCTATGCATACGACCAATGTGTACTGCCAGTTATGACGTGAGGATGTGAAACTTGGGACGCTAAATTCAAGAATGCCACGTAAGATCCAGTGCACACATAGAAGCATGGAAAGATGTATGCTCGGTGTAACGAGAAGAGAAATACATGGGAAGAAGCATGACCAAAGTGGCAGATATTGCGGAATGTGTGAAATGTGTGGGAGAGGATGTGAAAGAAAGCAAGGTAGACTGATGAATTAAGAAGAATTTGTGGAGTTAACTGGATGCAGATTGCCTAAGACAGACAGGAATGAAATAGGATTTGAGAGGCCTTCATCCAGCAGTGGATGGTGAACGGCTGAAAATGATGACGATGAAGTTGGATAGACAGGAGAATTTTTTCAAACCCATCTAGAGGGATGAGTGATAGGTCGTTATACTCAAAATATGGCTGTTTCTTTAATTTTTGTTGTCATAATCCTAGAAGACACGCTTAACATTGAAACATTGTAACAAAGAGTTGATCGGTGTAACCTAGTATGCGACATAATACGACAAAAACACTAAAATGAATAATAGGTATTGAGTACTGACTGGTCGGGAACCAATTCGCCAGCGATTTGTTGTCCACGACGATAAGGTTGAAGGACCAATACCAGATGACGGGATTGGATTGAAGCCGCCAGATGAGCGACTTCGATGGCAGCGGCTGCCGCACGAGTCTCAGCATCCAGGACGAAGAATAGCACACGTGCCGACTCCTTCGCTCTGTGCTCTATGTCAATCAGGTCCAATGTCCAATTTTTGACTTGCTGTAAAACATAGACGTTAGTCAAATTTAACTATACAAAAAAAAAACAGGTATTTAGTTATAAAATAACCAACTAATTCACTAAGTAGTAGAACACTTTTGCATTTAAAAGAGGTAAATTACAATAGTTTAAGTTCATAAGGAAGCAAAATTTACATGATCACCGTTACAAGTAGGCGGAAAATTTTACTCAAACCAGGAAATTACTATAAATTTAATTTACTACGTGCTAATTTACTTTTTATTTACTAAATATAGTTATGTACAATTGTACATACATCTATTCATTTTCAATATACTCAATCCGTATATGTATGTATGTATGTACATAGTATATAAGTATTGTGGTCATGTTTATATACATCACAACAAGTTACACCCAAGTTCAATGGTCAATAGATAAGGTCATCTACAGTACGAAATCTTTAACTCCATACAAATACTCGATCTAGTTCGACTGGCAATACTATATGTATATGTCGAATGTCAAAAAATTCGCATTCCAGTACCCGATAAGATTGGCAGGATCAGTACCTTTTGCAACGTTTGACTCCGATGTTATTTACATGATGTAGGAATGAGTAAAGAACAAATAGTAATATTGATTTATTAATCAGAATGATCTCATCCATTGACGCTTATCATATGAAACGATCTGTACGTACATACATATGTATGTATTTTTAATTTCACTGTTCAAACTCATTACTTACAGGATTATAATATGTGATTCCCATTTCATCGAGGGTAGGTATGGCAATGTCTGATCTCCAAGTGGTTGGATTGCAGGATCCTCCCAAAAACACTTCGTAAGGAGGCGGTTCAGAATTTTTTCCTGGGTAACAAAAAAAAAATATTACATTAATACCAAATCACTCACTAGAATAGAGAGAATACATACACTTATAGTTTTAACTTACTTATTTTAATACAACCCATACTGGCAAAGTTTTTGTACGAAAGCAATGAACAATCTGCGAGTTCACTTCACGGGTTCCATTCACACGTTTGAATTTAGTGAATTCATTGAGAGTTGTTTACCGGAAGTGAAACTTGATTTTGAAAACAACAACAGACAGTTTGATCGGTTGGATCAGATCAGAGAGATCAACAAGGGAAGGTCAGAACGAGCCGGTGACCAATGACAGAGTGGGCTTCCTTGTGTTAGTATTCGATCTTATATTGGCACGAGTCAACCGGTCTTTATAGCGCTCGCGAAGGTCTGATCATCATCACGATGATGATGTTCTCTCGTCGTGGAAACTGGCTGACGTCTCTGCCAATTTGTACGCGTCTATCTGCGTCTCATTTGCAAAAACTTCTGACGCGAAAACAGTTAAGCGACGCAGGTCAGTGTTTTGTCGAGCTAAATGAAAACTTCTCGAAACTACAGATAATTTCGAGCATTTTCCGGCAGAACGATTTTAAATTAGTGTTGGCCTCATGTGAGGATCGCGTGTGATGACTAATAAGGTTGGAGGTGTCTCTTCAAGGAAGGCTTATAATATATTGTATGATGATTATTATTATCCGTCCAGTATTTAATTCGGTTTTGTTCAATATCATATTCGTTTTTGTCACGAATTAAATGGTTTGTTAAAAGTAAGTACCTACTCAATGTGCGTTTAAATTTTTTTTGTAATACATATTGAACATTAAATGAGTCATCATCATTTTCAGCCGTTCAACATCCACTGCTGGATGAAGGCCACTCCAATCCTCTTCCATTCCTGTCTATCTTGAGCAATCTGCACCCACTTGACTCCATCCATCCATTCTTCTCGTTTTGGTCATACTTCTTACCCATGTATTCCTCTTACATACATCTTTCAATATTTTTCTGTGTGCACTGGATCTTACGTAGCATTATTGAATTTAGCGTCCAAGTTTCACATCCATACGTCATAACTGGCAGTACGCATTGGTCGTATGCCTTCTTTTTTAAGCATAGCGGAATGTTGGATTTAATATGTTTATTCTTCCAAAAGCACTCCGTACTAGTTTCATTCTTCGTTTTATTAAATGAGTAAATATATAGAAATAGCATAAAACTGAATTATGAGAAAAAACTGCTTTTCACACTGCCAAAAACTCTCTGGCATTGTATAAAATAACTAGGCATTTTACACAATGCCAGTTACATTTAAAATTTCATATTAATTCAGTCCCATGTGATTGGAACAAAGGTGGTTCTCAATATTTATTTATTTAAACTGTCATTATTATAGTGTAAGCATTCGTACATGTGCGTAAATCAACCAAATTTATTTATTTATTTATTAAGATAAATTATTCGAAAATAGAATACTATATATGTATGTAATATACAATCGGCGACAAAAACTACATCCTTTCGGGTTTCGAATTTGAATTATCCTTCAAATACAAATTATCGCGAATACCACACGCGATTCTGCGAATCAAATATCACACATGACGTTTAACATCGTGACGCCTCATTCCGATCAAAAATTTAATCAAAAAAAAAAACCAAAACTGGTATTTAAACGAAAAATTGCCTAGAAGCGTCGACAGTGTTCGCATTGTTCGTTGTAAACAAATCGTGACTCACATTGTTGATAGTAAAACGAAAAAAAAAATAAAAATGCGCGAAATACATAGTAACATATGTATGTAATATATTATGTACAATAATATCATATTTAATACATAGTGCATATGAGTAATTTCTGAGAGAATTAGAAAAGGGATAAAAATTACGATGATCAACTCGCGACTCATGTAATGCTGCGTACACACCGACGAACCGAACAGCGAACGACGATGGGTTGCTATTGTGTGGACGTTCAATATCACCGTTCGACATTTGTAGTACTTTTCAGCTTTCAGATCTTTCTAAGTAGTAGAAAGTAGACTTTCTAAGTCTACTTAGAAATATCTGAAAGCTGAAAAGTACTACAAATGAAAGATAAAATACCCAACTATAGATTCTAATATTCATTTTGAACAAGCAATTGACAGATTTTGAGACATCGAACGAACAACACCAAGAAATGGAAAAATCGCGTGATTTAAAAAACACATATACATATCTCCGAATCTCGAGCCAATCAATATTTTTTTATTACCAGATTCGTGTTCACTGGGCATAGATCTATAAGAAAAGTCATATCTCGTCTCGGAAGCATTTTTCGTGTCGAACAGTGTGGAGATTGGTCAATATTTACTAAGTTTAACCCACTGAATTCGAATCCGATAATGATTTTTGTTGATATGCTCTAGTTTATGAGATGTTCGCGATTTAAAAAATGTAAAAAATATCCAATTTTTTGGCTTTTGCGGTCTATAACTCAAACTATAGTATCGCACAATCAATCATTTGAGACCAATCTCCGCTATGGGTATTGTTTTTTGTTGCTCAATGTCATCGGACCTTATTGTGTGGAACGGTTCACACAATAACAATTCGCCATCGCTCTTCGTCGTTCGCTGTTAGGTTCGTCGGTGTGTACGCAGCATAATAAGAGCACGTCACACGACAAGATCGATTTATTGCATGTAATTCTTTTACTGACCGTTTTCAGAAGCCGTTTTTGCGGATTTGCTAGCTGTTAAATTTTCATCTGACGAGTCTGAATTTGGCGACGTTGCATTGGTTTCTTTTGACTTTGACGCTAAACTGTAAAATAAATTCAAATTGTAAAATGACATTTGTGTACTTGATTAATAATGGGAAAATTTAAAATAACAAGGATTCAATACAAAATATCCTTGTTTATGTACATATATGCGTGAAAGTGGACCGATTACATTCATGGTAAACAAATTGAGTGAACTCTTGGTTTGACCGAAAAAACGCTTTATTGTCATGGTTACTAACTCATCATCATCATCATCAGCCATTCACCAGCCACTGTTGGATGAAGGCCTCTCCAATCCTGTCTGTCCTGAGCAATCTGCATCCAGTTAACTCCACACATTCTTCTCAATTCATCAACCCATCCTTGATTTCTTTCACATCATCTCGGATACCATTCCAGTATTTCAACCATCCATTCTTCTCACAGTGTTTAACCTTTTCACACGTTTTGCTATATCTGCCACCTTGGCCACATACTTCTTACCCATGTATTTCTCTTACGATCTCTTCTCATTATACCGAGCGTCCATCTTTCCATGCTTCTCTGTGTGCACTGGATCTAACGTGGCATTCTTGAATATAGCGTCCAAGTTTCACATCCTCACGTCATAACTGGCAGTACGCATTGGTCGTATGCCTTATTTTTTAAACATAGCGGAATGTTGGATTTAAAAACTGTTCATTCTTCCAAAAGCACTCTATCCTAGTTTCATTCTTCTTCTTTACAACTAGTCATATTCACAAAAATTCACCATACCTAGGACTTGCATCCACTTGACTCAACACATTCTTCTCCATTCATCAGCCCATCATCCATTCGGCCTACCTTGCTTTCTTTCACATCCTCTCGGATACCGTTCCAGTATTTCTCGCGTCCATCTGCCATCCATTCTTCTCGCTATGTGTCCCACACATTTCACACGTTCCGCTATATATCTACCACTTTGGTCATACTTCTCACCCATGTATTCTTCTTACGATCTCTTCTCGTTATACCGAGCATACATCTTTCCATGCTTCGCTGTATGAACTGGATCTTACGCAGCATTCTTGAATTTAACGTTCAAGTTTCACATCCATACGTCATAACTGGCAGTACCCATTGTTCGCATGCCATATTTTTTAAGCATAGCGGAATGTTGGATTTAAAAACTATGTACATTCTCAAACACGCGTCAATCGTCAACGGATAATATATGTACTAGTAAAATGAACACAAATACAATTAAAAAAAAATGGAATCGCTCCACTTTCGATCATGTACATACATAGTAAGTGTGAGTAATAATGAATAAAAGTTAAAACTCACTTTCTACATCTGGCCCTTCTCCTGAGTTCTACGGCGAACACGCAGAATTCACCGAACGACAGGGAGAACTCACCCCTGCTGGCGCAGCGTCGAGCGCACGCCATCATCTCGAACACTGCAACAAACACAAAGCGAAATTAACAAAGGAGGAAAATCGAATATGATTATCATGAATGATGTTTATTATGTGTAATGTTGAGAAGCGGGGATCGACAATGGTGGGCGTGGCAAACGCGGATGTCCGCTTTGATCCGTCGATAGTCGCAAGTGGCACTCGTTGTGCAGTTAACCTTTTCACTGTTTGTCTCAATCAATCGGGACTCTACATAGAGCGTCACTTCAATGGATCATTTCAACGTAGCGTAACGTACATACATACATGCATTGTTGAATAGTCAATGAAACGAGTCATTATTGTGGTCCTTTTCCCGCCAATACTACGACGCTCGATCAACTGTCGGATCATTATCTTCTAATATATAAAACACTTAAGTTTGTATGTATGTATGTACGTATGGGTCATTCGTCAATTACCAGGCGTTGCTCGGGCGCGATTAATAGAAACGACGAAGTACCTCCACATCCCCGCGTCCCTCCTTTATTACCCGGCTTTGCCCGGGGTGTAATTAATATAATGTAATATAGTGATTGTTTAGTAAATTATTTCGGGAGCCCAAAACGTCCCCCAGACGTCCCTCAAGCCCCGGCGGCCCCCTTTTTGGACTCCCTCAATCCATGCCGGCCCCTTACCACCCCACCGGACCACCCTCCTACCCCGGCGGCCCCTTTTTGGACTCCCGAAAAACAATGCCGGCCCCCACCACCCCCCCAGACCCCCTCAAGCCCCGGCGGCCCTTTTTGGGCTCCTAAAAGCTATGCCGGCCCCTCACCAACCCCCCCCAAACCCTTCTTTACCCCGGCGGCCCATTTTGGACTCCCGAAAAGCAATGCCGGCCCCTTTACTACCCCCCCCCCCCCCAGACCCCCTTCCGCCTCGGCCCTTTGGGGCAGAAATAATTTACTAAATAAACACTATATTACATTATATTAATTACACCCCGGGCAAAGCCGGGTAATAAAGCTAGTATTATTATAAAACTATAAAGAATAGCCCAATTCCGTATGTCTGTCTGTCTGCTGATAACGCTCGCCTCGGTAAAGGATGAAATTCAAATTTAATTGAAAAAACACGAACGTCGCGAGTGGGATTCGAACCCGTGATCACCAATTCGAGTTAGAGCTAACGCGTTCATCCAACACCGGTGATGGGAGGCTTCCTATAATTTAAAAATATTAATCCTTAATAGGTTCGCGACTTTGCTAAATTGTTACGTAATCCATTACGCTAAACATTTTTCTATGTTTAAAATCACTTACAAAAACACGTCCGTTGATATTCAAAATAACGACGATAGTTCTAATGTAAAAAAAATTGTTACTTTTAAATAAAACTAAACGAATAAAGATTTACGAAAAAATTTTTTAGGCATTCTTATTTTTCTGAATTTTTCTTTGTTTATGGATTTTTTTTAATGCGGTATCCTGTGGAGCGTATTCAATTTACGATCGAAAGCTTTTTAAAAAAAATTGTGGTTTTGGTTAGAAAAAAATGGGAAAATTTCCCTCGATAAGAAACCAAATAATTTTGGTTTTGATTAACACATGTACATACATATAAATAGTATTCGTACGAAGCGGAAAACAAAGATACATATGTATATTATTCTTTTTCACAGTTCAATTGTATAATTTTTCAACTTAACCTAACCTAACCTAACCTAACATCCGTCTTATTATTTGTATTGAAATGATAAAAAGTCACAAAAAAAACTGTAAACAATGAGCAAAATAATAAACATACAGGTCGCGCAGCCAGAGTTGAAGCGAATCACACACACACAAATTGTGTATCTGCGAATAGGTGAATAATATCTTTTTCGCGCGCGTACACGTTACGAGTGTAACAGAGACACTATTGTTTTGTGAAATACAGCATGTTCTTCAGTCTTCGATTTTTATATCGTTAGTTGATTTAGTTAGAGTAGTTAGTTTAATAGTTTAGTTAGAATTACCGTATCGAGAGAAAAACACAAAGCCCATTTTATATGACATAATGCTAAAGAATAATCCAAATTACCAAAAATTTTGAGGTACTTAACAAAATTCTGGAAGATCACGCAGAACTAAACCCTATAGAGTTACTGTGGGGTATTATTAAGGGTAAAGTTAAAATTAAATATTAAAAAAAAAAAAAAATGTATGTGGTTCGCTTCAACTCTGGTTGCGCGACCTATATGTACATAGGGATTGATATAAAAAATATATTGTTTCAAAAAATAATCGCGTGAGAATTCACCTCAGTAGTGGAGTGTAGTGAAAGGTAAACACACACCAAAATAAATTGCACAAAAATAAACGAATTAGCAAAAAATGGCACCGGTTTGCACGGTCATGGCAACCTTCGACGGTCAACACTAGACAACGCTCAACTGTAATACCATAAATGGTTGTACGGATTGTGGAATCACCTGTAAAAATTCGTCAGAGGACCTTCTATGTACAGCTGCAGCATACAGCATGTCCCAAAGCAAGTCATGTCCAACTTACAGGGTCGATAGGTGAAGTAAAAATTATTATAATACATATTTTGTATTGCTATCCTTAAAGTTAGGTAGCACTCGCTTGAAACATCCTGTATTTCGCGAGCGAAGGCTTTTGCAATGATGAATTAACAAGTCGTCGATCTCGAGGTTAATGGTCTTCACGTAGTAAATATCCTTACATATGTACATACATTCGAATCGTATCGATCGAGAAACCTTAAGGCTTAAGGTTTTAAGTCGAAAGTTCCGGAGCAGACTTGGAAGGAAAACCGGACGGAAAAATTTAAATTCTAACGCAGCGTACACACCGACGACCGAACAGCGAACGACATTGCGAATTGTTGTTGTGTGGACCGCTCCACACAATAACGTCCGATGATTTATGAACGTCCACACAATAGCAACCCTTCGTCGTTCGCTTCGCCAATGTGTACGCACCATTAGAATGTCCATATTGCGTGTTCGTTAATTAAATTGTATCATAACGTTCGCAGACCTTTTGTATTAGTTTTTTTTTTTAATTGAAAAAAAAAATATATATTTTAAAATTTTCATTCATGAGAACACTAAAAATAAAGTAAATATAAATAGTAAAGAACAAAAAAATTTACAACTCGTATGATATTTACAGTGGCCATTAAACCGAAGTTGTTTTAAAAAATTTATATCTTTTTTTTTTAAATAGCGCCGATTTTTTAATGGCCACACTATACTACGCGCAATTATGGGGCAATTATTAATTGTCAGGCGTCCGAATTTTGGCGGGAATGTGCCAATTACATAAAACATTATAATTTTAATTGCAGTTTTTGAATGCTTAGTAAGTGGGCAGCTCTGGTCAGAAATTCCCGTACTCCCAAACTAATAGGCCCGCGTACGCCACGCCCGCAATATTTCAATCTCGCGCTTGTTCAATGTTTTGAATAATTACCTATTTATTTAAAGATTCATTCATTCTATAGTTAGAACAAATATTCAAAATGTCTGATTGTGTGACTCCGAAAACTGTCAAACAGAAATTAATGAAAGTAAGAAGAAAAGGTTAAAGAGAATGGTAAAATTTATGCTATTTTAAAAATCTGGCAACCCAGGGGTTAGTGATTGTAAATCACACATCGAAGGGATACTATCAAAAATCCAGGAGGTATGTACATATGTATTTCCTCTTCTCAATTCATCAGCCCATCGTCCACTCGATCTACCTTGCTTTCTTTCACATCCTCTCGGATACCATTCCAGTATTTTAACCATCCATTCTTCTCACTATGTGTCTACATCAACTTTTTCACACGTTCCGCTATATCTGCCACCCCAGTCATGCTTCTTACCCGTGTATACTTCTCGTTATACCGAGCATACATCTTCTATGTGCACTGGATCTTGGGTAACATTCTTGAAATTATTAGCATCCACGTATCCATCTACTATATAAAATTCAATGCTTGTGTTTGTCGTTCCGCTATGCAAATCTACAGTTTTCAACTTAGAACCGCCAAACTTGATATACTATCTCATGATACCCTAAGAGCGATATTACATTGAGCAACAAAACCAACACCAGATTTTTTTTGGCGGTGGCGAGCATCTTATTACATTGCGCCACTTTTCACTCACCAGCTACCTGCTCATCTCATAATCTTCATACAAAAAAAAATAGGTCTAGGAAGACGTCTATAAAAAGAGGTCTATGTAGACGTAGAAAATATATAAAATTCAACCTCTCGTATTTCTTTCTGAATTTCATTGTTTTCGAAACAATTGCGTTGACGTTGCGTTGCGTTGACAATTGAGTACGACGATGCAAAAAAAAAGGTCAGAAAAGGGTTTTGGAGAAGATTTTTTCGGCGAACACTGACTTCCAAGAAATTTTCAAGCAACCCAGAATCGCATCGTGTAATACATCGGGATACTTACCATTGGAACCTGTATATCTATCTGGTCGCCGAGGTTCAAAAAAAACCTGGTGTCCCGATTTGTCGCTGAATGTAATATCACGCTTAGGGTGATATTACACTGAGCAACCAAACGGCACACCAGATTTTTTTTGAACCGCGACGACCAGATAGATATACAGGTTCCAATGCTACGTATTAGACGATGCGATTCTCAGTTGCATAAAAATAACCTTCACCAAAAACTGAGGCAGCCAGGAAACTCTGGCTGCGCGGCCACAGGTACCGGCTCCGATACGCAGCAGCCAGACAGGCAGCCACTGGCCGCGCAGCCAGACTGCCAAGTGCGTTACGGGCCTTAGGCTGATATTAATTACACTTAGCAACCACACCAACAACCAGATTTTTTTTGAACCTCGACAACCAGATAGATATATATTGCATAAAAATTTCTTGCAGGTCAATGGTTCGATGAAAAAAACCTTCACCAAAACCCTTTTCTGACCTTTTTTTTGCACCGTCGTACTCAATTGTCAACGCAACGCAACGTCAACGCAATTGTTTCGAAAACAATGAAATTCAGAAAGAAATACGAGAGGTTGAATTTTATATATTGTCTACGTTTACATACTACTACATAGTTTTCGTATGGCTTCCTAGACGTTTTTTTTTTGTATGAAGATTATGAGATGAGCAGGTAGCTTGGTGAGTGAAAAGTGGTGCAATGTAATAAGATGCTCGCAACCGTCAAAAAAAATGTGGTTGTTGGTGTGGTTGCTCAGTGTAATATCGCTCTAACTCAGACCGTAGGTTTGTTTTGGAAGGGGTCGGATCAGGGGGTCGACGGGCCCCAATATACAAAATTTTTAATGATTTTTTTTTGAACTGGAGAATAAATATTTTCATTTGTTTCAATTTTTCATTCAATTTTTGTTTGTACTGGAGAATTCTACTATAAACTTTCACCCACCCGAGCAACGCCGGGCAATTCAGCTATACATCATAGCGGTACACATTCTTCTTCTTTACAACCAGTTATACCAACTGTCCTAGGTATAAATAACTATCAACCATTTCTACAATGTACTTATCTACAGTGACGACGTAATATGTATGTAGATATTGTTTGTTTACATTTCTCCAAGTAGCGTATCAACCGATTCAAAGGACTAGGTAATTACATATGTAGTGCAAGTAAATTTTGGGACAGTTAGATTTGCGCTGAAGAGGCAGTTGGCCAAAAACAATCAGTTTGGGCCAGCGATGATGTCAGTGGCCGCGATGACTGCATCGCTCCTTTCAACATAGCACCGGATCGGGTCGGGCCACCCGGTACGATTCTACAGGTGAAAAAAAAAAAAAAAAAAAAACGGATCATTAAATCTCAACTCACGCGATTAATTTTGACCGCACTCTAGCGGATTACATCAACGCGGCCAGATATGGAAAACCGACCAGTGTGCGAAGGTCGCGTGCGAAAACTTCTAAAATATGTACGCATAATCCGGAATACATACAATACGGGTATACAATTCTCAGAGAATTTATCGGAGGAAATTTTGGCTCGCAGACTACCTACGTGGAATCCTTTGAGTTTCAGTTTGATTCATTCATAATCATCATCATTTTCAGCCGTTCACCATCCACTGCTGGATGAAGGCCTCTCTCCAATCCTCTTCCATTCCCGTCTGTCTTGAGCAATCTGCATCCAGTTGATTCATCAGCCCATCTTACACTCGGTCTACCTTGCTCTCTTTCACATCCTCTCGGATACCATTCCAGTATTTCTCGCCATGTGTCCACTTCAACTTTTTCACACGTTCCACTTTGGTCATACTTCTTACCCATGTACTCCTCTTACGATCTCTACTCGTTATAACCAAGCATACATCTGTGTGCACTGGATCTTACGTAGCATTCTTGAATTTAACCTCAAAGTTTCACATCCATACGTCATAACATACATAGACTATCTACTATAAATAATAAAATTGCATGGTTTGTATGCATAATACTTTTGAACCTTACAAGTCACTATTATTCAAAATTATCAATGCTAATAGTACTTCAATACCTACATATGTATTAGTTATTTTCATTTTGCATCAATACCTACATTCAGTAGTTTCCTTCCTTTAGGAAGGAGATCGTTATGTAATAACTATGTAGTTCTCAATCTCAGGATTTACCTTGCTTTCTTTCACATCCTCTCGGAAACCATTCCAGTACTTTTCGCGTTCATCCGCCATCCATTCTTCTCGCTGTGTCCACTTCAACTTTTTCACACGTTCCGCTATATTTGCCACCTTGGTCATACTTCTTACCCATGTATTCCTCTTACGATCTCTTCTTGTTATACCAAGCATACATTTTACGATGCTTCTCTGTGTGCACTGTGTGATCTTATGTAACATTCTTGAATTCAGCATACATACATATACATATATAAATAAAATAACGATCTCTTATCATTATAACGAGCGTACATTTTTCGGTGCTTCTCCGTGTGCACTGGATCTTGCGTAGCATTCTTGAATTTAGCATTCAAGTTTCACAACCATACGTCATAACTGGCAGTACGCATTGGTCGTATGCCGTCTTTAAAAAGCATAGCGGAATGTTGGATTTAAATATTGTCAACAGACCCCGTAAACAATTTAGCTCTGTCTTTTTCTAACATTCTAAGTCCCGTCACTCCGAATTTTATGGTTACTGGTGATGTACGCTGGTGTAGGTGGAGATAAGTTGTGGGCAATATTTAGAAACAGCAAACGGGTACCCTTCCTCCAGGTAAATGTGTTGTAAAAAAAAAATCGACTCGACACATTCACAGAACAGACACTGGTACAGGCTCTTCGATATGTACCGCAACCACATTAAATCAAATCCACACGAACGTTAATACATAATATGTATGTTGGTAATAGACACGACTGTAATATAATATTTTCAATGTTTTAAAATAATTAAATAAAACTCCTTATGATACAATAACCGCGAGTAGATTGTAAAACCTTTTAAAAGTTTTTGCTCATATCGCAAAAAATGAAAGCGTGACAAGTCAGTGCAATATATATGTAAATAGATAAACAAGATCGATAGGATTTAGAATGAATTAAATAGATACGTGTATAATATAATACGTCAATTACCAAAGCGTCAGGTGTGATAAATCACAAAAAATCAAATAAAAAGTTTAACGAAGGAGCCTGTTAAAAATAGCAGGTGGAAAAGAATTAGTGTCGTGACGTACACAAATTTCGTATAAAATCATAATAAAGTCTCAAATGTCAAAGTCAAAGTATCCAGAAGTTTTAGTTCAGTGACGTTAAATTGAACTAAGATGAGCAATGTTAATTCCTCTTCTAAAGGTTGCGTACTTGATATCACCGTCTGTTAGAGTGAAGTTACTAGGGAAAGTTATGTACTCTCCAGTGGTTTTCCATCGCCTTCGTGAGTCCGAGGAAGGAAACTGATTTGGTAGATAGGAAGGAATTATTTGGTAAACCGTCTCACAACTAAGTTAGATAAATTGACACATTCTAACAGGAGACGGCCGATCTGCATTTAGCCTTTTCCCCGCGGATGACTGCTATAGACGTCGTGCTCGACACGCCAGCAGCGCGGATGGCGTGTATAGTAGTCATGAACATTGCAAGGGAGTTTCCGCCTATATTACAGCTATTTTAAGGTTCAAAACTGGTTGAATACATTACTAAATATATATATTTTAAATGGCATCTCTTGAATTTACGTTAAATCTTAAAATGCGCATTGTTCTCAGTTGCGTGTAGCGCCCTTGTTGAGGGAATGTCGGCGAAAGTCTCAGTTGTACGAAGAATGATTATTTGAAAATTAAGCCGAAACTACTAGACATATTACATATGTACATATGTATATATTTCATTATTTAAAAAAATACTTTAGGTGCCAATTGACATATTTGATTTCTTAAATAAATATTACAATCTATATTTAAGGTGCCCGCACACCGCTGCGAATTCATGTAGGAAAACCGCGCGAATTTCGCAAACACTGACCCGATAATCTGCACTCTACCGGCCTTCGCAAGCGCCGGTTTCTGTCACTCTGACATAACCTATCAAACTAACATCTGTCACCTCGCTTTCGGAACGTTTGTATTTCACTCACGATTCTGACACGGACTTCTGTTAGGAAGCTGTTATGTCGGCCGCATATTTATATGAATGATTAGTTAATTTAATTTTAATTGTTGAATGTAATTTATAACGGTGTATATCATCGAGGATCGGCTGACATAACCTATCAGGTCAGATCGTACAGGATGGGGATACTTTTTCACCGTCGCCAATAAATTTTCCACAAACGTCATCGAAATCGAGCGAATCGCCAAAAATATTGTATTCCACAAATTCCGTTGATTTTTCCGTCGTGGTGTAGGCAGCGCCGGCCGCGGCTATGCGATACAACTCCCCACTATACCAACCTTGCGATTTTCCCACCGGTGTGCGGGCGCCTTTATGGTCGAAAGCTCGATTAACAAATTCGCTGGAAAGGTGACGCGTACGGGTGTTGTTCTGTATATTTGTTACCGGGGGCAAAGATTAAGCCAACCGCTCCCCGCCCCGCTCTGCAGCATGGCACTGAACCGCCGGGAAAATCTTTCAAAATATGGGAATCGAAACCGGGACCTTCCACTCAAGAGAGTAAAGCTCTAACCAAAAGCTGTACAGCTGAGCCTTTGTAAAATTTTAATAAATATCTAACTTGAAAGTTTCAAGAGCGTCGTTTTATATATGTACATAGGTAGAAACAGAATTATATATGTATGTACAGGTTGATCGAAAAAAAAAAAGTACATAATAATAATATACAGACGTCGTCAGTTGGGTTACGCTCGTTGAATACTCAATTAATTGTCGTTCGTTGTAACAGTGATAACATTACGATAGGCGATAACTATGCGGTTGAGTTTCACGCTCTATCATATTTCAACCCGATCGTATGATACGCTGAGCATGTCCTTGCTGAATTTTAAATCGAGACCGTTACAGTGCATAAATTTACAATGGAATTCGTAAACACTCGCAATTGCGCCGTTGTCGATACACAAATCGGCCATTTCTCGAAGTGAACAACACGAGAATTATATTATTGTTATTGTCAAAAACACGTGTGCCTAAGCAGCCCATTGACGTGTAGAATTGTGAGAGTGACGTCACGCAAATTATTATAAACACGCAAAGATTGTTTTACGTATAACGATAATATTAATTCGTAGTCACTGTAGATAATCATATCCAATCTGCCATGATACTTAAGATTCTGTATGAAACACTAGACTGTTCTAGAGTTTTCTTCAATTATATGGAGTCCTTGTGATAAGGCCCATATATCTAAACTTGAAAAGGTTCCTAATGCCGGCTCTTCATATAGTACGAGCGCTGACGAGCGGTGCCGAGCGCCTAGGTGTAGGTAAACATTCGCGCGAAGGCCAAAGTTTTTTATAAACATTCGTGCGATGGCCAACGTTTTCGTAAACATTCCGAGCGTATCCGCAAAAATGGAGCATTCGCCGTGCTCGTCCATCGCGAGCGCAACGATCGTGTTGCTAGTGGCGCCACTCTGGTGTCAACTAGGAAACGGCAGCGAAAGAAGTGTCGCATCACTGCCTACAAAAATGTCAATAGCAGCAATAATAGGTCCCATATAGCAGGTTCTTGTTCAAGAAGTTCAACAAATTTTAGAGTAACAGAATTGGTCCACATGTTTCCGCGGGAAACTCATAAACGACACTTAATGTGGAGGGGGAAGGGTTCGTAAATTGATATACAATGGTTCGTCACCTTGTTAAATGTCTTGGAAGCTTGGCATTTTTGTAGGCAGAGACTCGACAATTCGTTCGCTGCCGCTTGCTATTTGACACCAGAGTGGCGCCACTAGCAATACGATCGTTGCGCACTCGCGACGCACGAGCAGCGGCAGCTGCTCGAAATACTACGGCCAATATTTCACGAATATTCGCGCGACCAGTGAAGAGGCGGCATTAGGTATCTCTATATGACAACATATGGACGGTACCCTTGGATGTACCCGAGTGGCTTCCTTCTGGGTGCCCTGTGATTTTACTCTTTGGAATCAAGAAGAAAGGTCTACCTGGGTAAACACTTCTACAAGCTGATAGTTGGTTTGATACACAATCCTCAGGTTCTTATGGAGCTTGAATTGTGGGTACCGAGTCAGCTTAGATGTCCCAGGCAACATCTTCTGCTTTATCCACCGGCGGCACGTACCAATATAATGCTAAATTCTCCGGTTCTATATAAATAACTATCTCTAAATAAATTGTAGAGATAGTTATTTATACGTAGGACAATTGGTGAATATGACTGGTTGTAAAGAAGAATAAATAAAACTAGGATGGACCCGATGGAGTGCTTATGGAAGAATGAACATTGTTTTTAAATCCAACATTCAGCTATGCTTAAAAAATAAGGCACACCTACGACCAATGCGTACTGCCAGTTATGACGTATGGGTGTGAAACGTGGATGCTAAATTCAAGAATGTTACGCAAGATTTAGTGCGCCCAGAAAAGATGTATGCTTGGGTATAATGAGAAGAGATCGCAAGAAGAATACATGTTAAAGTGGACAAATAGCGAAAAGAATGGATGGCAGATAGTAAGGTAGTTTACACTCGCACGATTTTTTTTCGGCCTTTTATATTATGTATGTTGAGTCTTCATAATATTATAAAATTGAAATTATTATAGCAATGGTGAGTTAAAAAAAAAACTCATCAAAATCGGTATACATACTAGAAGTGACGGTTCACCGTGTTTCAGTATGCGTTGAAAATTATGCGTTCGTTCGTTACTCGCTACGTTCGAGGCAAGGCAAGGCTTTTCATGTTTCAAAAATAATTTATAACACGCCCATCTATACTAACCTAAAAATACTACATTCCATTAGTCGTAGATGTCACTAACAGATTAACCAGTAGATTATATGATAGAATTACCAATAACCACACTAACAAATTAGTTAAAGGTCTCGGTGATTATAGCAAGATGTCTTTACCCTCCAGGTATAAATACAAATTACCTTAACATAATTTTCTTTAGATCGCTGACTCTATTTAATTATGTAAAATATATTATAAACATTTGATAAGAATTGTAAATAGGTTTTTGGGATCTTTCTCCTATTATGCTTTAAACACTAACATTAAAATAAAAGAATCTTTATATGTAAATACTAACAAAATGAACAATGTGTAAAATAGATAATGGTCACTGGACCAGTAGCTATTAAAATAGATTTAAGATGTATTGTGAACATAGTATATGAACAATAAAAAGCTTTTTTAAATAAATAAATAAAAATGTTTCAAAAGTTATTTCGTTACTCTTTGCATTTCTCAAATATGTGTATTGATAAAGTCATGGGTTGAACACACCCGAATTTTTTTTACATAATAAATTATATTAAAAACACTGAATACGGATGCTACTCGACTCGACCTTTTGGCGCGCATTGCGCAAAATACAAACAACAACAACTAAAACAAAAAAGGACCACGCCCGATCTGCATTTAACCTTTACGCTGCCGTCTACTACACAGCAATGGGTACGTTACTGGTTGCGAGTTGTGAACCTACGTGAACCGATATACCGGTTTTTCTTCCGCATTTCGTCGTGTTATTTACGTTTTTTTTTTTTTTTGTATCATTACATTAAGAAAACCGCCTACTGTGTGACGTAATAATTTTATATAAAATATTAAAACTACGTCTTGGCTCTCAAAGGGCCCAATGGTCAATATTCTTCTCTCTAAACGTCAAATTTAAAATACAAACCAAAATCAATTTTTTCAACCCTGATTTATTGGAACAAGATATTTTGAATTTGAATTAGAATTAAGCAACAGAAATTCAATGGTAAATTTGAACGTGGGGTTATACAACTTAAATCGATTGAAACATTGGAGAGAATAACTTCAATTCTGGTTAAAGAGTCACTAGGTCAGATTTTAATGGTTTAACTGTAATCGAAACCAACAAAGAAAATCGATTGAATTTGTACTTTGTTCTACATATTTAAACCGATTCTCAAACAACGTCTGTTTTGGATTTAGATCACAGATTCCCAACCTTTATCGAGTGGCGACCCCTTTTTATAAGAGCCAAGTGACCCGCGACCCCGATATATGTACATATATTTGAAAAGGGCAAAAATCATCCGATTAAAAATGAATATTGCATTTCATCATCATTTTCAGCCGTTCACCATCCATTGCTGGATGGATCCATTTCTGTCTGTCTTGAGAAATCTGCATCTACATACTTGAATCCCACTTGGTCTACCTTGCTTTCTTTCACATCCTCTCGGATACCATTCCAGTATTACTCGCGTCCATCTGCCATCCATTCTTCTCGCTGTGTCCACTTCAACTTTTTCACACGTTCCGTTAAATCTGCCACCTTGGTCATGCTTCTTACCCATGTATTCCTCTTACGATCTCTTATTGTTATAACAAGCATACATCTGTGTGCACTGGATCTTGCGTAGCATTCTTGAATTTAGCATCTACGTTTCACATCCACACGTCATAACTGACAGAAAATTGCATAATATTCAATATAGCGACCCACAGGTTGGGAGCCCGTGATTTAGATAAACACTGTTGCACAAAAATGATGACTTCAAAGATGAAAAATACATGATTTTTCTTATCGATTTATGCCCAGAAAACACGAAACCTGAACTAATTTTCGTGTCGAACGGTGTAATTTTGAACTTACACAATTTATTGGTAGGATAGATACAATTTTTTTTTTTGATATCTCAATTATGCTGTAGTTTAACAACCAAATCATGGATGTGGATGATTTGAATGATGAAAACATCTCACGCAGCTTTTCGGCACTGAATTGAACGAATCGGCCTCGTTAGCATGAATTCGGATCAGGGTCGAATAGGTCTCCCCATAAAATTGCACGCAAACTTTCAACGATTCTACCCTGCGACTTTGAACATTAAATAGGTGTTTCGAAGAAAGGATTTGAAACGTTAACAATTACAGAATCATCGCTATTTCGACCAATTAGAGTGCGTTAAACAATTGTACAAAAAATAACGTGTTTGAGTCTCGTTAGTGAATGTGTATTACCTAGATAGGCAATCAAGGAGTACCGTTCACCCGTGATTGATTATTTTCGTGGTCTTCGGATGCTCAATTGTAGTACCAAAAGTAATTATGCTGCAGTTTTAAATACACGTCGGGCGCTGATTGAGAAAAGAGACGTGCTAAACGAATTAAATACAACGAAATGGATATGATAATCATCCTTATGATGAAGAAACGGTTCATATATCTGTGGATTGGCTCGAAAAAAACTCGAATATAGTCAATAGAATTATATTACATATATACATACATATATATATATATATATATGTATATCTGATAACGCTCGCCTTGGTAAATCACTAAAAGACACGAACCATTGTGCGCGATTGGGATTTGAACCCGAGATCACCAGGTTGGAAGAGTTCGTTCGCGACTTTGCTAAATTGTTACGTTGTTGTATTATAACGCGCCATCTATGCAAAAACTATTTAATATAATTTTTTTTACTACACTGAGCAACAAAAAAAAAACTACCGTAGCGGAAACTAGTTTATCTTTACTAAGTTTGGCCCACTGAGATATGAGCGTTTACGAAAAATGGTTAATTTTTACATTTTTTTTACTTTTGCGGTCGTTAACTCAAAATCTAGTATTGCTGTGCTCAAAGTGAGTTTTGGAATCAATAGTCAGATGTTTTTTCTATGGATTGTAATATTTCATTGCTTTAAAATACTCATATATATTTATCCAGCGAATTTTAAAAGTCAAAAATATTTTTTTTTTTGCAGATTTTTTGGTTTTCTATCTCAACATTTTTGGTTTTTATCTAAACGAGCTAATAAGTCAAGCACGTAATAGGCACGAATGCTCTCTACACATTCTCTAGTATACAATTTAAAAAATTCGGGAAAGAAGCTCGTATCAAAAATTTGATAAGTATTGAAATGCACAATAAAGAAGTTACTGCAAATCGATACATTGTTACAAGACTAATAAAGGCAATTTGTTATTTAACGAAACAAGAACTGCCTCTTCGAGGACATTTTAACATAGTGAATCGGAAAAAAGCGCTTCTGTAGAGAGGTCATTTTCTACTATGAAGCGAATAAAGACATTTTTAAGAAATTCTCAAAGCGAAGAGAGACTGTTAGCTCTCGCTGTTATAAAAAAAAACTTATGTTTAATTTAAAAACAAACGAAAAATTGTATGTTGCAGTAATTGATGAGTTTTGTAAAAAGGAGCGCAGAATAAAATTACATTTAAAAAAATAATCGCTTATTTATTTCAGACAGCATGTTTCAGACCCTGTTTCAGAAGTCACCGCCGCCACTGGAAAATATGTACATACATATATATTATTATTAGACAATTGACTAGACCTTTTTATTTTCTAAGTTCTATTTAATCCTATCGTATTTTTTTAGGTACTAACGATCGAATTGATGATTATTGTAATTATAATCTATTACAGTATAATATTACAATGTATGCATGCTGCGTAATTTATAGCATTACTACGCTCTACCTACACGATGATTAATTCCAATGACACTGAAAGGACAACTTCCTTTAAATTTATTTTCCAATCAATCAAACGGGGACAGTTTCCTGTGTAAACGAACCTTAATTGATATGGGGAAGCTTTTAAATTATCCATTTGTCAATTCCACCACATGTGTCGGTAGATGCTTATACATATGTATATTTTTTAAAATATAAGATAAACTTTGCGAGTTTGAATAGCTTATCAAATAAATTGAATTTATTTATTATGTTAATCTAAGTTTATGTGATTTTTAATTCCAATTAAATTGTCTCAAGCTGGTGGTAACTAAACTTCAAAGGTCGATCGATGAGATCATCCCGAGAAAGACAAACTATGGTGTGTAGAGGATTGTTAATCGTTTCGAGTTACAAAAATATTTATTATTATCGAGTACGTGTAATGTGACGGGGCAAGATGGAATTTTAAAGGTTTTTAAGCATCCTTACCGTAGTACAAAGTTCACCAGCAGTAATCACATAATTATTATATGTAGGTATGGCTATAGGCTACAATCTATCCACCTACATACATATGTATGTATGAATGTACATACATATGTACATATGAGTCGCCTAGTTCCAAATCCCGATAAGTCCATAAAACTCACTTGTTCGCAAACGCGGTTTTTCTGCTACAGACTTATTTGCTTGATGGCGTTTAAACTCATTTAAACTTGAAACTTGACAAAATATTGAGATTAGAAACGTGGACTTATCGTTGTTTGTTTCTAAATATGGCTTTTATCAGCTTTTATCATAGTGCAATTGTCAGTTTTTGGAACTAATACTGATTTTCAATATTTTTTTACGGCGCACTTGGCGGTATTTGGAATAATTCAAGTATAAGGCATCGTTTGAAAACATTCTTAGAACCAGAAAATATTTTATCCTCGTTTTTATATATTGTGGACTTATCGGGATTTGGAACTAGGCGACTCATATATTTCGTCTCTTTCTAATGAAAGAGACGAAAAATTCGGGGTGTGGCTGTGTCGAACACGGCCGTGGGTTTTTAGTGGGTTAGCGGCTAATATTTTATTGAAATATGAGAATGAAATGAAAGCATCGAAATGGATACATTAATATGTTTTTATTTAGCATAACGAATAAAGTCTTAACTAGTAATCGGATAAGTCAGATATGTATGTATATAGTAAGATATACTGATTGAAAATTTCCAAAAAACGTCCAAAATAGCCGTTGGAAGATACGCCCCCTTCTCAGCGCCTCGCGCATGCACGGTGCCAACTCAAGGTCATACATGTATCGTAGACGTATACCCGAGCGAATAAAACAACATTCATGTCAATCGTGTTATTAGTAACTAATGTATGCCCATCCAAACGTTACACCGCCGTTTCCACACTGGTACCCCATACTGGTTCGCGTATAGACGTATTCGCGTCAAAAAATTTAGCTCCGTCCCTTTCTAAGCGTACGATGCGTGTTAAGCAGTAGTGTTGACAAGTAATTTGATTTGTAAAATGCAAAAATTTGGACTCACCTAGTGTTTTAGATGGATATAGATGAAGATCATTGAATAATGGTTGCACCGTATCGGCCGGTGCACGATGACATGGCGATCCAACGCGACCACTCCATGCTGCTAAAGCCTCTCTATACAAAAAAAAAAAAAAAAAATCATGAATAAAATCGAAAAACATATGTATATTTAAGTAAAGGCAAGGGCACGAATGCGACATACCACCCGAGTATGTAAACGTGGATTTATTATCTCCCAAGCACGTATTTAGCGAAGATAGACCGACTAATGTGCACATTTACCGATAAACCATGGTAAATGTTGGAATAAGAATGACAAGAGCAATAAATTGAAGCGAAAATGGTTTTCATGACCATCGTCTGATGTTCGCACGCGTATTGAGGGCACAGCGAATTATTATTTATTATATTATAATAAAGAGCTAAAGTCTGCCTGTCTGTGTGGGAGGAAAGCGATTCGAGGGAATAGCACGGGGATAACATTGTGCAAAATAAGAAATCACCAGTAAACTGTGCTCCAATAGGTTTTCTGTAGTAAATTTCATATTCATCATCATTTTCAGCCGCTCACCATCCACTGCTGGATGAAGGCCTCTCCTCTTCCATTCCTGTCTGTCTTAAGCAATCTGCATCCAGTTAACTACACACATCCTTCTCATATATCTGTCACTTATATATATATACTTCTTACCTATGTATTCCTCTTACGATCTCTTCTTGTTATACCAAGCATACATCATTCCATACTTCTCTGTGTGCACTGGATTGCTATAAAGAAAAAGCTGCCATTGCAATAATAATAGTTCTAGCTACAAAAAAACGTGTTAAAAGGAAACGGTGGACTAAAAAATGGCTGCTGAAAAGAGATCTCTATACGCATTTGAACTTATTGAATGAAATAAGAGGCATGAATGAAGAGGAGGACTCGAAAATTATTATCGTATGAAAGATGCCCGTTTTGATCACTTGTTGGAAATCGTTAAGCCATACTTGACAAAACAAGATATGTACATACGTGCATGAGGAAGGCTGAAATTCTGCATCTTATTAGTTCAAATGATTTTCAGCAATAAAATTTTTCATCATTGGACAAATCATGGAATGCGTTACACGCTCAGTCTGTTGTCAATCCATACCAGACTGACGAAAATGATTAAAATATTTAAATATCTGACAGTCTGGGTCATCAGTCCGTCAGTCAACGCATTATTGTACGATCAGTTTGACGTCAATCTCACCACAATCTGTACTGAACTGTACTGATGTCAGACTGAGCGTGTAATGCTGCGTACACACCGACGAGCCAAACAGCGAACGACGAAGGGTCGCTATTGTGTGGACCGCTCCACACAATAACGTCCGATGATTTATGAACGTTGTCGGTGTGTACGCAGCATAACACCTGTCTAACTATGTACATACCTATGTATAGGAAATTGGACGTGCCAATTGAATTTTTTTACCAAACTTAGGCCCGAGCTTCACCGGGCAACTAATCTGCCGACTAGTCTGCAGACTAGTCGGCCTTAGTCGTCGTGTCGTCAAAATGTTAGCGTTTAGACGGAGCGGACCTCACCAGGCAACTCAGTCTCCGCAACTATGGACGACTACCGAAGACTACATGCCGTCATAGCAAATCTGGGAGACTCACGATTTTCACGACCCGAAAAGACGTTTATATAGGCATGGAAATCCAAAACCGACTTCAAATATGGGTTTCTTAGACAATATTGTACAGGTAACACGAAAAAAAAAATGGTTTTTTTTGAAAAAAACACGAAAAACGAAAAAAAAAAAAAAAAGACGAATTTTTCATACTACGTGATAAACACTACACACAGATAGTGATTTCCGAAGAAAGTTTCACCCCAGATCCTTATTTTTCTTCTTATTTTCAAATCTTCGCAAATCTTCAAATTCTTCCCATCATAGCATACAAACATCTCCATAAAAGTGTATAGCTCTGTAAGAGGCCAAAATCGACGAGAATATAATTTGATTATTAGGCAATATTATATAAGAAACATGAAAAAAAAAAAAAGTATTTTTTACTTTTTGAGATTTGTCTATTTTGAAAGTGACGTAAATAAATCATACAGAGGTGATGCACTCGCCGTTGTCTCGCTCGCACTCTATTTGCGTAAGAGAGACGCTCACTCACTCACGCTGCACTCGTCAAGTTTCAGTCGTATCCAAGCCACTTTGCTGCAATACAATACAATGACGTTTGATACCGAACATTTCGAATGACAATTTGACCCTGTAAATTACGAGAAGTGTTTACCGTGACTTGCGGACGACATTTTCACGTTGAAGATGGACGTCGAAGAGGTCGCGCTCATGCTATATTTTCGGCGTAAACAATTAATTCTATACGTGAAACTCGAAAAACGAAAAAAAAGACGAATTTTTCATAACTTTTTTTTTTTCGAGTTTCATTTATAGAATTGTCTAAGAAACCGATTCTGCGGGTCAGTTTTGAATTTCCATAATAATTAAAGATAATCAAAATCGCAATGTGAGCAACTGAGTCGGCGGAGCAAATTGCTCAATGCAACTCGCCGCAGACTAGTCTGCAGACTAGTCGGCAGACTAGTTGCCCGGTGAGGCCCGGGCTTCAGTGATGATGATATTTGAGTTTCACAAATTTTTTTAAATCCCGATTTCAAGGAAGTAGATATTTCTGGACCAAATCACAATAAACTGAATTTAATCATTGATTGTATACAGATCGTATCCATATAATGTACACACCAACGAACCGAACAGCGAACATATATGTACATATACAGTATGTACATACATTTTGTATTTCTATCCTTAAAGTTAGGTAGCACTCGCTTGAAACATCCTGTATTTCGCGAGCGATGGCTTTCGCAATGATGAATTAACAAGTCGTCGATCTCGAGGTTAATGGTCTTTTCACGTAGTAAATATCCTTACATACGTTCGAATCGTATCGATCGAGAAACCTTAAGGCTTAAGGTTATAAGTCGAAAGTTTCGGAGCACAGACTTGGAAGGAAAACCGGACGGAAAAATTTAAATTCTAATGCAGCGTATATGTAGGTCGCGCAGCCAGAGTTGAAGCCAACCACACACAAACACATTTAATTTTAACTTTACCCTTAATAATACCTCACAGTAAATCTATAGGGTTTACTTCTGGGTGGTAAGTGCAGTACACCATGTCCGTGATCTTCCAGGATTTTGTCAAGTACCTACAAATTTTTGGTAATTTGGCTTTAGTGTTATGTCATATAAAATGGGTTTTGTGTTTTTCCCTGGATACGGTATGTTCAACAATTAAACCGACAAACGATATGAAAATCGAAGACTGAATGAACATGCTGTATTTCACAAAATAAAAATATACAAAACAATGGTGTCTCTGTTACACTGTTTGTTCGCTTCAACTCTGGGTGCGCGACCTGTACACACCGACGACGACCGAACAGCGAACGAATTGTTATTGTGTGGACCGCTCCACACAATAACGACCCTTCGTCCGTTCGCTGTTCGGTTCGTCGGTGTGTACGCAGCATTGGGCCATGCTGGTGTTAAATTATACCTACCGTTGCAGCGGGCATGGGTTTATTTGAGATGATTGACCGTGACACTATGGCTTTTTGCGTACATTGTACGTTCAGATTCTCGACCAGCCATGACTTCGCATATAAATATAGGTATAAACACACCTTTGCAGTGTTCGGACGCGGTACAAACAAATTTACGACTTACGTTTGAACGAAAGCGTCAGAAGTCGTCACCACAATCCAAATTGTAATCAAACAGTAATGGGTGAAAAAATGTCTCATCTTCTATGTATGTACATATGTACATACAATAAGTCAGACTTTCACTGTTTTGTATGCAGTGTGAAATCCGCGATACGTGTGTAATTCGCGACAATTGACCGTACAAACTGGCAGCTGTCGCAATTCGCTTTATGGCGCCATAAAATGACGATAAACAGATTGGCGCATTTGAACCACGGCATTGATAAGGGGAACGAGGGTCAACGGTGCAAGACCACTGATTTGACACATGTGCTATTCAATCATCTGTTCGCAGCGACGGGTCACTTTTATCTCTCACTTTTCACAACTCGACTAACATTCAAAACAACCAACTACGAAATTTATTTCAATTACATATGTATGTACATATATTATACGCAGCTTAGCTCTGCGGACGGCTTCTGATTTTAAATTAACATTGCGATAAATCGTGCTAAAGCGTTGAACTTACAAACGAAGGTTGGTGGTATTGATATACATACATACATATGTAGCTGCTGGTGAGATTCGGATGTTATTAAAGTCCAGATCAGCAATAGCTCGTGTGAACAATGCTTTGGATCGTGACGGATAGCGCCGGAAGATCTTACGCTGCGTACACACCGACGAGCGGAACAGCGAACGACGAACGGTTGCAATTGTGTGGACGTTCTTAAATCATCGGACATTATTGTGTGGAACGGTCCACACAATCACAATTCGCCTGCGCCCTTCGGTTCGTGGATGTGTACACAGCATTATAAGCCTTAACCCAGCGCTCGTGGAATGAGGGCACATTTATGCATCTGTAATGCCCTCCCGGAGTGCGTCAAGTCTTCTAAGACCATAGATGTATTCTTGAAAAGTGTGAGGAGACACCTCTGTGAGAGATAGTATTTATGTACAAGTATAGTGTATAATGTGTAATAGATTTATGTAGTTGTTATAAATATGTAATAGATGTAAGTTAAATTAGCTAATATTATATAAAATAAATAAATAAATAATAGATTTAACCTTAATCTTGCCTTTCCGATTCTTATCAATGTCAAGTATTAGAAACCCAATAGCAATAGCTCGATTCAGTAGTGCTTTGGATCGTGACGGATAGCGCCGGAAGATCTTACACGTTGCGTACACACCGACGAACCGAACAGCGAACGACGAATTGTTAACGTCCGATGATTTATGAACGTCCACACAATAGCAACCGGTTCGCCAATGTGTACGCACCATTAGAATGTCCATATCGGGTGTTCGTTAATTAAATTGTATCATAACGTTCGCAGACCTTTTATATAGAGTTCGGTTCGTTGGTGTGTACGCAGCATTAGCCGCATACGTTCATACGGTTCAAAATAACCCAAATATGTAGATCGAGCACCACTGTTCTGTCAAGAGCACGAATAAGGAGATGAATAAAAATCTAGATCGACAATCTCCTGTCAAAAGTTGCAAATTTATCCGACTTTTTATACATTAGCATCAACTTATTGCTAATTTCTTCTTTCATTCTCTTCCCCCCCCCCCCCCCCACAGGAAAAGACAATGGGAAACGACTGGAGAGTGTATTTTCAATATTTATTCACTACAGACAGCAATATATTAACAGGCCAGTATCTTAAATATGATTGAATTTATTTAGCACTGACGGCAAATGACGACCTAGCGAAATTGATGAACTGGCAGCAACTGGAAACGAATTAATGGCCGTGTAATTATAACTTAAAGATGTGTGTTAAAAAGTGAAGAAGAAACTTTTGAAATAAATATTACGTACGCTACTTTAAGAAGAAGATATGTCTTAGAATTTTCAAACTGTAATCTTTATCCTCTTTTTTATATCAAATTAAGAGTAGGTACAGATAAGCATAGATATTGTAGAGGTAGTTGATAGTTATTTATAGCTAGGACAATTGGTGAATGTGACTGGTTGTAAAAAATGAAAAATGAAACTACACAGGACGGAGTGCTTTTGAAAGAATGAACATTGTTTTTAAATCCAACATTCCGCTATGCTTAAAAAATAAGGCATACGACCAATGCGTACTGCCGGTTATGACGTGTGGATGCTAAATTCAAGAATTTTACGCAAGATCCGGTGCACACAGATAAGCATGGAAAGATGTACATATGCTCGATATAACGAGAAGACATCGTAAGAGGAATACATGGGTAAGAAGTAGCAGATATAGCAGAATGTGAGTAGGTTACTTTTGGAAAGATTTTAGATATATGCATGTACATATTATACATTTAGATATTTGTTTTAGACATTTTAGACATTTACCTATACTATACATACATATATACGTATGTAAAATCCAACATTCCGCTATGTCAAAAAAAGAAGGCGTAAGAACCAATGCGTATGAATGGAGAAGAATGTGTTTAGTCAAGTGGATGCAAGTCCTAGGTATGGTGAATTTTTGTGAATATGACTATTTGTAAAGAAGATGAATGAAACTAGGATGGAGTGCTTTTGGAAGAATGAACATAGTTTTTAAATCCAACATTCCGCTATGCTTAAAAAATAAGGTATACGAACCAATGCGTACTGCCAGTCGTGACGCATGGATGTGAAACTTGAATGCTACGTAAGATCCAGTGCACACTTCTGTGTGCATGGAAAGATGTATCGGTATAGCAAGAAGAAATCGTAAGAGGAATACACGGGTGAAAAGCATGACCAAAGTGGCAGTTATAGCAGAACGAGTGAAAAGAATGGATGGCAGACGGACTAGAGAAATATTTGAATGGTATCTGAGAGGATGGTATCAAATCCAACATTCCGCTATGCTTAAAAAAGAAGATATACAAACCGATGCGTACTGCCAGTTATGACGTGTGGATGTGAAACTTGGACCCTAAATTCAAGAATGCAATGTAAGATCCAGTGCACACAGAGAAGCATGGGAAGATGTATGCTCGGTATAACAAGAAGAGATCGTGAGAGGAATACATGGGTAACAAGTATGACCAAAGTGGCAGATATAGCAGTACGTGTGAAAAAGTTAAAGTGGACACATAGCGCGAAGAAAGCAAGGCAGACTGATGAATTGAGAAGAATGTGTGGAGTCAGCTGGATGCAGATTGCTCATGACAGACAGGAATGGAAGTGAATTGGAGAGGCCTTCATCCAGCAGTGGATGGTGAACGGCTGTATGAACATTGTACATATATAGGCGATTTTAGAATGCAAAGTGGATAGCCCTGAAGGGACGCGAGACAGAAAGCAGCCTGCACGACCGTTCCAGAAATAATTGTGATCTGGGTAGTAAGGAATGGTCAAACGACAAAGGAAGAACCAAAACCAGAGGATAGGGATTGCGTCGTCCAACCGGTTACTTGCACACAGCAAACTTATGTACATATGTACATAAATATTAAACATTGAACCGTGGACGAAACTCACCTCGCCGTAATTAAGTGAATAATCCGACTCAGATTAAAAGAACACCACGAAAAGAACACGACAAGAACAAAGGAACGCAACGGGAATGACATCACCATCACCATCATCAACATCATCACTACATTCACATTGCCACTAACACTAGCACCACCCACGTGCTTCATCACCGTCGAACACGTGCATTTAACGACAATTAATACGAATTAACGTATGCA
Source organism: Parapsyche elsis (assembly GCA_022651745.1). NCBI lineage: Eukaryota > Metazoa > Arthropoda > Insecta > Trichoptera > Hydropsychidae > Parapsyche > Parapsyche elsis. Next base: position 1,370,004 of record JAGVSN010000037.1, read on the forward strand.
CGTATAGCGAAATCGACAAACACGACGCCAGAGTAGCGCGACTACTGATGATGATGATGATGATGATGAGAACGCAGATGCTGATCGTTGGCAAAAGAGACCACAGAGCTCAGTTACCTTGACTAAAATTATACCGGGAATATTATGAATGGACAAACGTCTCCGTTTTCCGGTGTGGATGCTCTCGTTTCATACTTTGTCATTCTTTTGCAGGAAAATTTCAAAGTTTTCCCGATTTCATTCATGAATGCCTCGTAAATCAAAAGAACACGATCAGAAAGATTACGACCGCAGATATGTAGAATAGAGCAAACGAATCCATTGTGAATGATGTGTTACGTACAATCATGGCGTGTTTACGTGCAGGTAACTACGGCAGCGATCGAAAACCTTTTCAAATCGAAAAAAAAGCAGCAAAATCATCATTTTGGGTGATAATTTGTTTTTTTTTCTCTCGATATATTAACATAAAAAAATTGCCGGCGCAATATACATATGTATGTACGACGACTGGCTAAATTCCAAATAAACGCCACTGTAATGTCAACAAATCATTCGAATGCATTTTCTCACGTAAACGCCTACGGTTTATATACATCGTAATTGGCATGAGAAATTATTGCAATATCGACATTCGAAATTAAAAAAAAACTTCACAGTACATACTCCAAATACTGAAACGAAATCGCGTCCACTGTCTAAAAAAAGTTAAAAAGCAAGTGTTAAAAGTACTACTTCCGGTTGGAAAAAAATGTTTAAAAATTATATTATTTTGAAGGTCCTTACAAAAAGTTACACAAAAATTTATATAGTTTTTCAAGGGAAGTACTACTTCCGGTTGACGAAATTTTTTTTAAAGCCTAATGGATTGTAATGGCCGGCAAAAAACATATAAATATGAAGATTCAGTGTAATAGGATAATCGATTTTTGAGTTATTAGCGATTCTACACACAGACATACGGAAATTTTCCAGAAATCATGAAAACGTGATACAAACAAGTCAAAATCTCAAGGTCGAATATTTGCACGATAACAATACTACTTTAGAATAAAGTAAAAATTGACGAATCGTATGGCCGCTTCGTGCATAGCACATTTTATACGGCGGGCCTGTGTGTGTAAATACAAATGATAACCACCCGATGACACTGTCAACGGACAGTGGACTAGTATTATTATAACACTGGCCGAGGGGCCTCTCCTATTATATATATGTATGTACAAAACTAAAGTCTGTCTGTGTGGGTAGGATACTTTTGTAATTGACTATATAACTTTATAAGTTATTGCAATAATTGTTAGCAAACTCATACGTGTTGATCTTCAGCGGACACACAGGCATACAGACATTTTCCAGAAATCATGTCAACGTGATCGGGGGACGATACCCGATACAAATCGGTCAATATCTCAAGGTCGAATTTTAGCACGATCACAATACTTAATTCGATTAAAATTAAAGTAAAAACAAATACGTATCGACTATATTATCATTATTATTCAAATGGTCGGTGGTTTTGGTTGAAAGATTTATTTAGCTTTTGGTATTGGTTTTTTACACTTGAAAAATAATAACGTACAAAATAGTGAGATTTTGGAGATAGATTTAAATTTTATGCAATGAAAAATATTCAGTACGATCAAAAAAAAGTTGGCACGCGTACAAACAGTTTGAGTCCACTGGTCCACAACTTCCAACACCGAAATATACATGATGTCATCGTGCTAGAGTAGGAGAGAGCGTCGCGACCGTCTCTCTCTCTCTCTCTCTCTCATCGATTTCCGAAACGAAAATACAATCGAAAACAAGCAGTAGTGCCATGCCAGTGGGAAAAAAAATCTCCAAAATTAATCACACACAATTAAAATGCAATCATACGGTGTCTAAAGCTAATTTACAACGGTGCTTTTGTGGCAATGACCATTCAATTAAACGTGGGAAATAATAAACGGCAGAGTAGTTACGCGATTCCTCAGTAACTGGTCATTTATAAAATATTCATAAAACTTTATTAGTTTCATTAGTACTTTTACCGAGTGATTATAAAATGAGACTTTAAGTATTTATTCGATCGGTGATTTGTCGCGTTAAGGCGCTCACACACCATAGCGAAATCGCTGCGTCAAACTAACGCCCTCTGTCGTCGTTGATTCGCACCAATGCGAATTATATCGGTGCGAATGGGACGACGATAGGGGCGAAAGTTTGACGCAGCGATTTCGCTAAGGTGTTTGAGCGCCCATATCGTCACATACATATTATTTATACACTAGTGTAAGCCCGATGAGTATCAACGGAGCGTTCATCACCCGTACTAAAAAATAATATTAAATTTAATAGTTTTTATAGTTGTTGTATAGATGGCGCTGAACTGAAAACTGAAACGTTGATTTCAACCACTTTTAGACCACTTTTATAATAATTATACCACAATTAGACCACAAATATAATAATTATAATTTTGTAAGCAAAAAAAAAAAAAAAAATTATGTTTTTTATAGGTATGTAGGTAATACAGGTTATATTTAAAACAAAGGACCCTTTTAGCAAGCTGCCGTAGCTGATACGTTAGCGTTCTCAACTACCAACTTGTCGTTCTGAGTTCGAACCCCACTCATTCTGGTATTTTAATTATTTTTCCTCATTTCCTATTTATTTTAACTATAGTAAATTTTAAAAGGACAAATTCAACCGACCGCGATAGAGTGAGCGTTAGCGCTATACCTCTTGAGCGTGAGGTCGTGGGTTCGAACCCCACTCCCACTGCCAAGTTTTTTCCCAATTTTTCCTCAGCGAGCGTTATCAGCAGACAGACAGATAGACGGATTTCGGCTATTATATATTATATATATATAATATAATAGCCGAAATCCGTCTGTCTGTCTGCTGATAACGCTCGCTGAGGAAAAATAAAAAAAAAAAAACCAGAAAGAGTGGGGGATCGAACCCAGGACCGGAAGCTCGAGAGTTATCACGCTAACGCTATAACTCTATCGCCCTTGGACAATTTAGTCCTTTTTTTTTAAAACATTACCTATACAAGGGATCGTGACTCTGCTTTACCTACAAAAGGGATCGTAACTCTGCTAATAATACATAGATGACGCTATAAAAACTATTATTTTTTTGTCACTTACAACCGTGCGATCAATTAGTGGGGGATCTCTATTAAAAAAGCGCTTTACGTAATTTAAAATTCAGCGGGCGTTGATATTCAACGGGCTTACACTAGTGTACATATGTATATCTATAAAATAAATCCGATTTGATGTACAATGATCTCTAAATTTGAATCCACATTGGCGAACCGAACAGCGAACGGCCGAAGGCGAATTGTTATTGTGTGGACCGCACGACACAATAACTCGATGATTCATGAACTTCCACACAATAACAAACCTTCGTCGTTCGCTGTTGGGTTCGTCGGTGTGAACGCAGCATTAGAAAGACTTGAAAGCTTAAAAGTGTTAAAATTAAAGATAAAATAGATTGCAGTAAAAATCTAAATCTCGAACCACTGACCATTTTTATTATCAGATTCGTGTTCACTTGGCATAAATCGATAAGAAAAGTTATATATGTATGTATGTAAATACATACATACATATCTCATCTTCGAACCATTTTTGCTATCGAACAGTGTAATTAATGTATGTATGTTCATTGAAAACTGACGAATTTCCACCTACGAAACAAAGCAAGCAAATTAACGACCTGCGAAAACGAATCATTACCTTCCTAATGCTGCGTACACACCGACGAATCGAACAGCGAACGACGGCGAATTGTCATTGTGTGGGACAGCTCCCACACAATAGCAACCCTTCGTCGTTCGCTGTTCGGTTCGTCGGTGTGTACGCAGCATAATACATGTAAAAATGCGTTTGCATACAGTTACGTTCATAAACATGATCATTATTGACGCACTTTGATCGGTCCAAAAATTCTTAAAGCTCATCTGACCCCTATACTCGGAAATAGAGGATAAATTTAATCAAATCGAGGTACTTGTTGTTAAGCCTACTCACATCAATTTGTAGCAAGCTGCATGCAACAATTGCACTGTGTTGAAGTTAAAAAAGATTCATCTGTAAAATATTCAGATGTGAAAGAGAGGGTTTCGGCCTTCATGGTGAGAATGTACCCATTAATCAGTTTGACAATGCACATTGGCCTAAAGGTCAAAAATTGAGCGAATATTCTCGCTTCCGTTGATCGAGAAGATTTATACACTATTTTGCCGAGACATTTGGAACGATCACGTTCAGGACCGATGCCAAATCACCGATTCGAACGAGGAAAATAGCGCAGATAAGAAAGTGAAAATGTATGCTAAAAGCAAGGGGTTAAAACAGGGATTGGAAACCGTTTGAGAACCAAAAAAAAAAAAATTATAAGCCCAATGTTCAAAATCTCCATTATCCTCTCCTAGGTATATGAAATTGTGACTAAAAAAAAATTAAGTTTTTAAGTTACCGGAGCGGAGACCGAAAAAATTAACACTAATTCTGACTCACTGAATCCGAATATGATAATGAAATTTGTTGGTTAGCTCTCGTTTATGAGATATGAGCGTTTCTAAAAATGGACAAATTTTACATTTTTTTGAACTTTGCGGTCTGTAACTCAAAATTTAGTACTTTTGTGTTCAAAATGAGTATTGGAAGCAATAGTCACATGTTTTTTTGCTATTAATTGTGATATTTGACTAAACGTACAAATTTGAGCTGTAGATGATTTGAAGTTGCGCTTACGTACATATTTTAAAACTTTCAAATAACACAATTAATAGCAAAAGATCTGACTATTGCTTCCAATACTCATATTGAACACAAAAGTACTAAATTTTGAGTTACAGACTGCAAAGGTTAAGGAATGGTAAAATTGTCAATTTTTTTAAACGCTCACATCTCATAAAAATGATCTAAACAACAAATTTCATTGTCATATTCGGATTCAGTGGGTCAAACTTAGTAAAGATTGATTAGTCTCCGCCCCGGTAGTTTTTTTTTTTGTTGCACAGTGTACCTAATTTTATTGAGACTTTTTATTTTGTAAGACAGTTCGCAATAGTATCAAATTTAAAATAATAAACATGTTTAAAACGAAAAAAAGTTTAAGAATCCGCAAGGAAGCAATTCCACAAGAGAATTCGACTACGAATCAAAATAAATTAACCTCTTTTTTCATCACGTGTCATTTCGTCTTTAAACATTAGTCATTTCCGTTTCTAACGCGCCTATATATCGCTATTTCCGGGAAACGTCAAAATATTTCTGACACGGATAGTTAAAAAAAAGTTTCATTTAGAATTCTTATAACAATTAGCGTAATAAGCGATTTAATTGAAACTTATAATTGACACGCGTTTAAACACGAAAATATCCGGAAATTAAACACTACGTGATTATATTATAATTTTTGATAGACACCGTCTATAAAAAAATATATATATATGCATAGTAATAAATACGCCAAAACGTTATCTACATATGTAGGTATATTAAAATATGATTAGCGTATGAACGAGCATATAGTTTAATTAAAAAATTAATCTAGAACGAGTTTTGACGCAAAAAAAGTTTCTGCAACTACATACGTACAAAGTATAATATTTACGATTGAGTTGTGTTGAATATGTAACAAAATAACACTTCCCGATATAACTTTCTGATTTTCCAGACAATACATAATAATGTACATAGATATAGTAAAATAATCAATTGGCAAAAAGAGTTTCTAAAAAGCTCACAAAATAAATATTTATAATTTCCAAGTCATTCAAAAATATGGTTTGATAAATCGTTTAAGCTCAGAACTTACGAAACTTTAAGCTCTTATGAACTAATGCTTGAATTAATTTAAACGCATTCTGCATCGAAAAGGACCAAAGTTAAAATATCTAAAAATCACGGAAATAAGAATTGGTTAAAATTCACTTTTACTATTTTCATTTTGTACATGTACTCATTTTTAAAATGATTCAAAGAACATTTGTATGACGGTACCTAATATAAATTACATCATCATTCATTATTTTCAGCCGTTCACCATCCACTGCTGGATGAAGGCCTCTCCAATACACTTCCATTCCTGTCTGTCTCGAGCAATCTACATCCGCTTGATTCCACACATTCTTCTCAATTCATCAGTCCATCTTTCACTCGGTATACCTAGCTTTCTTTCACATCCTCTCGGATACCATTCCAGTATTTCTCGCGTCCATCTGCCATCCATTCTTCTCGCTATGTGTCCTTTTCATCTTTTTCACACGTTCTGCCATATTTGCCACTTTGGTCATACTTCTTACCCATGTAGTCCTTTTACGATCTTTTCTTGTTATAACAAACATACATCTGCACTTCTTACGTAACATTCTTGAATTCAAAATCCAAGTTTCACATCTATACGTCATAACTGGCAGTACGCATTGGTCGTATGACTTATTTTTAAGCATAGCTGAACGTTGGATTTAAAAACTATGTTCATTCTTCCAAAAGCACTCCATCTCAGTTTTATTTATTCTTCGTTCCATCCGGTCATATTCACCAATTGTCCTAGGTATAAATAACTATCAACTATCTCTATAATATGATTATCTACTGTGACTACGTTTTGCGTGCAAAATTCATCAAACATAATTTTCGTTTTATTAAAATTAATTTTTAAGCCTACTTTCATACTTTCATTGCTTAATTCTGTTAATCTATTTTGTAAATCTATTGAGTCACATGCAACTACACATAACTATGTATGTCGTCAGCGAATCTTAGATGGCTCAAATGTCTTCCTTTAATATAATTTACATATTTACATATACAAAAATATTATAAAAAAAAAATGAAATGACAATTAAATAACATGACGGCCGTTGAAAAATAGTCTCGTCTGGCATAAATTTCGGCGAGTTTCCAGGGCTGAAAATATCGTATGACTTATGTCATTATTTATTAGGACTACTACATATGTATGTATGTACGACGAAACGCACTCGCTCTCGATAGTCAAAATGATTGCAGTGTTATTTGGAGGAGTGTCGCGTGTATCCTAACCGGGTAATTGTTGTCACATCTGAAGGCTGTGATAAATCAACAGATTTGCATAAAAATGTAGTGTTTCGTTTATTTATTATGTCAATCGGAATGCCGTTCGATAGACAAATTACCCCAGTGACGGCAGTCCATTAAATTTCGGCCCCACATACATAATACAATATCAGTGATTGGGTTTCCAATACTTGACATTGATAGAATCGGAAAGGCAAGATCAAGGTTAAATCTATGAACATACAGATGATTCGGCACTTTCGAATTAATTGGTAAATCAAAATCTACCCAACAAAAAATTAGTATCGTGGGAGTAAAGAACGATATGGATGACTTACTTACTTTTGTACTTACTCGGCTTCTACAGATAATATTTAAGTTCAAGCAATAAGCAGAGCAGGTGATTATCAAAAATTAAAGTAGCCAACGGGCAGAAATGATTATTTTACTCACAACTTAAAAAATAATAAAGTAAAAACGGCCTAGTGCGCCCTCATTCCACGAGCGCTGGGTTAAGGCTTATAATGCTGCGTACACATCCACGAACCGAACAGCGAACGACGAAGGGCGCAGACGAATTGTGATTGTGTGGACCGTTCCACACAATAACGTCCGATGATTTATGAACGTCCACACAATAGCAACCGTTCGTCGTTCGCTGTACCTACGGTTCGTCGGTGTGTAGGCAGCTTAACAAAATTTTAGAGGTGAGGAAAGTTTTCCTTAAAAGTCGACAAAATGATTTTTCCAAACCAGAGTCTACACGAAGATTTGACCCGAACCACCATTTAAACGTTTGGTTTGCATCTACATACATAAAGCTTGATCCTAAAAGGACCAATGTCAAATAATGGGTGCATCGATTTGTACATCAAACGTCGATAAGATTATTACAATGATCAAAATTGGACCATGTCAAAATGTATCATCGCAAACCAGGAAGGTTATAGTATTTTTCACAGTTTTCATAAAATAAATTTCATAACCCTTATTTAAAAAAGAAAATATTTCAACAATTACCCTGTCCAAACCAAAGCACGTGATTTCAAATGTACCTGTTCTCTTCCATTCCTGTCTGTCTTGATCAATCTGCATCCACTTGACTCCACACATTCTTCTCAATTCATCAGCCCACCGTCCACACCTTGCTTTCTTTCACATCCTCTCGCTATGTGTCCACTTCAACTTTTTCACACGTACTGCTATATCCGCCACTTTGGTCATACTTCTTACCCACGTATTCCTCTCACGATCTCTTCTTGTTATACCGAGCATACATCTTTCCATGCTTCTCTGTGTGCACTGGATCTTACGTAGCATTCTTGAATTTAGCGTCCAAGTTTCACATCCATACGTCATAACTGGCAGTACGCATTGGTTCGTATGCTTTCTTTTTTAAGCATAGCGGAATGTTGGATTTAAAAACAATATTCATTCTTCCAAAATCACTCCATCCTAGTTTCATTTCTTCTTCTTTACAACTAACTAGTCATATTCACAAAAATTCACCATACCCAGGACTTGCATCCACTTGACTCAACACATTCTTCTCCATTCATACGCCTTCTTTTTTAGGCATAACGGAATGTTGGATTTTACCTACGTATATATGAGTCGCCTAGTTCCAAATCCCGATAAGTCCACAATATATAAAAAATATTTTCTGGTTCTAAGAATGTTTTCAAACGATGCCTTATACTTGAATTATTCCAAATACCGCCAAGTGTGCCGTAAAAAAATATTGAAAATTAGTGTTAGTTCCAAAAACTGACAATTGCACTATGATAAAAGCTGATAAAAGCCATATTTAGAAACAAACAACGATAATTCCAAGTTTCTAATCTCAATATTTTGTTTAATATCAACAAAATTAAGTTTAAATGAGTATAAACGCCATCAAGCAAATAAGTCTGTAGCAGAAAAACCGCGTTTGCGAACAAGTGAGTTTTATGGACTTATCGGGATTTGGAACTAGGCGACTCATATGTATGTATAGTATAGGTAAATGTCTAAAATGTCTAAAATAAATATCTAAATGTATATATACATACATACATACATATATATCTAAAATCTTTCCAAAAGTAACCTACATTATGTCACGTTTGGGCGTTGAGAGCGTATGAGAGAGTTTACAACTCGCAGTTGGCACTATTTTAATTTTGACTAGAAAAGTTAAAGAAAATCGAAACTAACCGCGACACTAACGCGGAAAAAGTGGAACAAAGAAAGTATTTTTTTTTCCCTTCGTGTAATACAAATTTAGCGGTGAAATCGGGGTTACGTGTACAACATGCCACGGCCATACACAAATCGATCCCGAAATAGATACATAGTAGTGGTTTCGTGCATTATGAGATCTGTTAACGAGCGAAAATGGTTCTATGTATGTATGTACCCAACTACCCATGGTTGTATGTGTATTAAATCTACTAATCTCCCACCAGATCCGATAATAACTGTGACATCATTCGTAAAGATGTTGGGCAACGTGTTTTCACTGAAAAGGTTGATCTTGTCGATTGGATGCTTGAACCAGGTCTTTGGCTTCTGGTTTGATTCTAAAAGAGCCAATGTCAAAATGTAATATCTGTATGTACATAGTAGGAACTAACAACGACACAATCCCTAGCTAAATTTTGCATATAAAATATGTTCTCTTTTGACTTTTTTGACAATACAAAAGTCCCACTTCCGGTTAACCTCTATTTTATAATTAAACATTACTCTAAAGATGTACATTTTACAAAATTACGAAGATACTAAATATTTAAAAGGCCGAAAATAATAAAAAATTAAATCTCATTCAAGAGTAAACTGCCACTTTCGGTTGGCGGATTTAAACCAAAATCATAAAGGCGCTCACACACCCTCGGTCCGTCGTTGTGTACGCAGCATTATACATCTTACGCAGCATTATACGAAAACTATAGATTCAGTGGGGAAAAACGATTTTTGAGTTATGTATAGCGATTTTACACATATCCGCCTAACACACAAACATACCCGATACAAATCAGTCAAAATCTCGAGGTCGAATTTTCGCAAGATCACAATACTTATATATATATGTATCCGATATGTATTAAGTAAAAAGTGCAGAAAGCTTTCAACATGGTATACAGATTCCATTCAATAGTGTTGTTTGTATGTAGATAATTGCATTGTAAAACGCATGAAAGTAAACATTTATAAGAAGCATATTTGCTTGAATTAAAAACACAACAATGCTTGAGCTGCGTACACACCGACGAACCGAACAGCGAACGACGAGGGGTTGCTATTGTGCTACCCTTCCTCGTTCGTTTCGTCGGTGTGTACGCAGCTTTAGGAGCACGTGTTCTGTGAATTTTTAAATATCTACGTACATAACTACCCCAAGTAAATGATCGTTGTCAATTTATCGCAAAAAAGGTTGAGAAACGCCTTTATCCCAGACTAGAGTAAAATAAAATAGAATAAAATTAAACCAATACAATCCTTAAGTCACTTATTAATTAGGCTGCGTTCAAATCTTGTCAATTTCAACAGGTAAAAAACTGGTAATGCAAATCGGTGGTCGCAACAATATATTGACAAATCAACATTGCCAAATCTGCGAAGGCTTTGAATTTACTTATTATGGAGTGAGTATCGACTTATTAGATAATAATGACTAGCGAATATTTTCACCATGCGATCACCGGCCAGTGCGTGACCATTTTTGATATGTGGGTTCAAATCCCAAGGATCGTACGCACACGATGACGATAATAATAATAGATACTAATTAATGTGGATTGCGTCATTTGACATTTCGACGTTTGAATCGAAAGTTGTCAGTTAAAAACGAGTGCGTTGTTGTTTTTGTGGTCAGAGCGAAAAGTAACTATTACTAGAAGTGGTTATTTAAAAAAATTGGAACGTTTCCCAAATATTCGAAATCGCACGTATTAAAACACACATTTAAAAATAATTGACATATTGCTATTTCCTTCCACACGACAATACTAAAATAGCACTATCGTTTTCGTTTAACAAATGTGGAGAAGCGTTTCTGTACTGCATATAATTTACAGCTGAAAATAGGTTTATAATTGCATCAAAAGCATAATGAAATTAGTAATTTATATTCACAGTGGCCTTATATTGTTACGTTTGAAGATTGATATCCGTAAGAAAAGAGTAATTTCGACGGGTCTATAATAGTGCGTTTTATTCTAATGCCGCGTACACACCGACGAACCGAACAGCGAACGACGAAGGGTCGCTATTGTGTGCACCGCTCCACACAATAACGTCCGATGATTTGTGAACGTGCACACGATAAGCAACCCTTCGTCGTTCGCTGTTCGGTTCGTCGGTGTGTACGCAGCATAACTGTCTCTTTTTAACACATGCGGTTAGAAGAAACAGCTACGCAAATTTAAGCTGCATATAGCGCATGTTACGCAAGACCCAAAGATGTATGCTCGGTATAACGAGAAGAGATCGTAAGATGAATACGTGGGTAAGAAGCATGACCAAGGTGGTAGATAAGTGGAAGTGAGAAGAATGGATGGTTGAAATACTGGAATGGTATCCGAGAGGATGTGAAAGAAAGCAAGGTAGACCGAGTGGACGATGGGTTTACGAATTGAGAAGAATGTGTGTACATAGTTAAAACTGGATGCAGATTGCTCAAGACAAACGGGAATGGAAGAAGATTGAAGAGGCCTTCATCTGGATGAAGTAGATGTTGAACGGCTGAAAATAATGATGATGATGATGATGATAGCTCATGGGTACTCTCGTATTACAAAAAAAAACGGACTAAAGTCTAAAATACTGCATTACCCCTAAAGCTCAGCACACACACATAGGTTTCCTTTTGTCAACTTCCAACAATCTTCCTTTTTGTTTTGTACATGTCTCAGTTGATTCATTATATGTATGTACATATGCATATGGAACACTTTGTACGTGGAGAGAATGTTCCTACGTTAAATACGATGCACAATACGAACGTAAAGCTGCGTCCGCACCGGCGAACCGAACAGCGAACGATGAAGGGCAAAGGCGAATTGTTATTGTGTGGACCGCTCCACACAATTAAGGATCTCACACACAGCTGCAAAATCGCGTATGAAAACCTAGCGAATTTCGCAAGTCTACCGGCCTGCGCAACACCCGTTTCTGCCACTCTAAAATAGCCTATCAAACTACTATCTGTCACCTCGCTTTCGGAACGTTTGTATTTCACTCACGATTCTGACATGGACTCAAGTCAGAGTTATTTACATACATACAACATATCAACTTTTCCACAAAACGTCATCGAAGTCCGCGAATCGCGGAATTTCGCGTATTCGGTTATTCTATTCGAGCATTCAACTTTTTTTTATTGCGAATTTGTTTCAATTCTATTAATAATCAATTGTTTTTGCACTACTTTACGTAATAAATCTATTAAAACAAATATCTAACAAATATATAATGGACGTATATAATCGCCCCCGAGACCCCCTACGCCCGTTTCAATGCAAACTAAAGCTTTCATCACGTAGTTATGCCCGAATATTTAGCGGTTAAAGCCGACTTTGCTGTCATGCGCGCTTTGCTCTTTACATAGCGAAATTCGCTAGGTTTGCCGCGCTAGGTTTTCATACGCGATTTCACAGCTGTGTGTGAGAGCTTTAACGTCCACACCGCCCTTCGTCGTTCGCTGCTCGGTTCGCCGATGTGGACCCGCCTTAAGAGCGATATTACACTTGGCCACTTCACCAACAACCAGTTTTTTTTTTGACGGTGGCGAGCATCTTATTACATTGCACCACTTTTCAAGCTACCAAGCTACCTGCTCATCTCATAATCTTCATACAAAAAAAATAGGTCTAGGAAGATATACGAAAACTAGGTACTTTATGTAGTAGTATGTAGACGTAGAAAATACATATATAAAATTCAACCTCTCATATTTCTTTCTGAATTTCATTGTTTTCGAAACAATTGCGTTGACAATTGAGTACGACGATGCAAAAAAAAAAAGGTCAGAAAAGGGTTTTGGTGAAGGTTTTTTCATCGAACCATTGACTTTCAAGAATTTTTATGCAACAGAGAATCGCACAATCTAATACGTACCATCTAAACCTGTATATCTATCTGGTTGTCGAGGTTCAAAAAAAATCTGGTTGTTGGTGTGGTTGCTAAGTGTAATTAATATCAGCCTAAGGCCCGTAACGCACTTGGCAGCCTGGCTGCGCGGCCAGTGGCTGCCTGTCTGGCTGCTGCGTATCGGAGCCGGTACCTGTGGCCGCGCAGCCAGAGTTTCCTGGCTGCCTCAGTGCGTTGTCAAACAGGCAGCCACATACATTCTCTAACATCGTTGTGGCCGCCGCGGCTATGGCCGCGCAGCCAGGCTGCCAAGTGCGTTACGGGCCTAAGAGGAAGCCAGAACGGACATTGTGGTTTGTCTGATTTTACAGCGTGGCTCAAACAGCGGATACGTCAAAATATAAACGGAGATATGGGATGAGCGGCGTAGGTAATTTGGAAGCAAGCCAAAGACGAAGTGGCATGCGGAGGTTAGGAAGTGTGTTAACTTAGTTAAGGAGAAACGGGCCGCATCGGTTAAAGTCAAGGCACTTCAGGTCACAGTCACCACGAAATGGAATCAATTCAGATACGATCATATTTTTATATATACATACATCTATTGTTACAGCAACCAAAGCCAGCGCGTCACACGTACTAGACGTATCGGCGCCAACTGGTTAAAATTAAAACGCGAGTTAATAAGTTAATCACACAATGTGTTCCGAGTGTCATCACTAAATTTAGTTTAAAATATGAAGATGGTCGGTCATCAGGAAGACGTTTTAGCGAAAATTCGGCGATGACGGTTACACACGCGAGCTTTTTTTTTTTTTTTAAATACAATGAGACAAATGGGTCATTGGCACTGGGTGGGTCGCGAGCAATGGTGATGTCACTTATACATACATACCTATACATACTAGAAAAACGATAGTATGTATGTAGTACAAATTTCTGCGATTGCGACGGATAATGACCTACGTACGTACATGTCAAATTTTTTGAGACTTTAAAAATATGTACATTCTAAAATAATTAACTGGATTAATCCCATTCGAAGTGACAAAATATCATAATGTGTAAAAGGTCGGGTCGCAAGTTCGCAACCGACCCTCGTCTCTGCTGAAACGAGAGCTTTCAGCAGATAAGCAAGCCGGCTCATAGTCGAATCAAAATAACCAGTGAACCATGTGAGGAAAATTTTCCCCTAAAAAACTATGTCGCCGTCAAAACCTTCAAAGAAATTTGGTTTGTTTGTATCATCAGCATCATTTTCCGTCGTTCACCATCCACTGCTGGAAGAAGGCCTCTCAAATCCTATTCCATTACTGTCTGTCTTGAGCAATCTACATCCACTTGACTCCACACATCAGCCCATCTTTCACTCGGTCTACCTTGCTTTCTTTCACATCCTCTCGGATACTATTCCAGTATTTCTCGCGTCCATCTGCATCCACGTTCCGCTATATCTACCACTTTGGTCATACTTCTCACCCATGTACTCCTCTTACGATCTCTTCTTGTAATGCCCGCGCCAGACATGTGTTCAAAGATGTGATCAAATAAGTGTTCACATGTGTGGCACGGGCATTTGATACTATTGTCACATATTTGAACACTTAAGTGCGCTTTGCCATTCCGTGTCGGTTTTTTAGCACACATCAAAGGGATAAAAGTCCAAATGTTTGTGTGCCTGCCACACTGAGCAAAGCCCAGTTGCGCGAGCAACTGTCTTCGAAGAAGTGATCACTTCTTTGAACTTATGTCTGGCGCCGGCATTATACCAAGCTTACATATGTGTGCACAGTATCTTACGTAGCATTCTTGAATTTAGCGTCCAAGTTTAATTTAAAGTCCATACGTCATAACTGGCAGTACGCATTGGTCGTATGCCTTCTTTTTTAAGCATAGCGTAATGTTGGATTTAAAAACTATGTTCATTCTTCCAATAGCACTCCATCCTAGTTTTACTTCTTCTTATTTACATCAGGTCATATTCACCAATTGCCCTAGCTATAAATAACTATCAACTATCTCTACATATGTATTTACATACATATATTGCGGTATAATCTAATAATATAACCACTGCAACTGAGTGATCAGCATTATATATTTATATTCTATGTACTTTTGGTTAAGCATGTAAACCGAAAATTACATAGATCATTTCAAAGTTCTCAGTATGTACATACGTAACCCCGTATACATATTAAAATTGGTAAAACATCACAGAATCAGCTGTGCAATGATTTTATGGGAGATTCCAAATCAAATTTAAATTTGATTTTTAAAACAAAATATTGTATTTTTCGACATTGACCCAAATGCTTTTCGAACAACGAACGCGAAATGTTGCGGAAAATTCGCACGCGCCCCGGTGGGAGGCCCGATATAGAAATGATCTCAAATTATAAACGTTATAGGCAAATAGTATTCGCGAGATCGATAAGTTTATCGCGACGATGAGGTCGAGTGTGCGAATCTTCTAACAACTTCTAACAACTAAAACAAACCGAAACACACGGTAGCTGTATAGCACACACACACAGAGTACATATTGCAAAAAAATTAGTAGATCGTGTAAATTTTGGCGACAACAAAAACAACGCATGGGCGGTAAGTAATAATCAGAAAATATCATAGAACCGTTCAAGGTTCGATTCCTTAGTCGGTGATGATTTAACGTCATCGGATATTTTTAGAAAACTGTGTGTTTGTGTTGCTTGTTGCGTATCGAACATGCACAATAGCTTTCTGCGTACAACGAATATATTTAACTAGCTTTATTACCCGGCTTTGCCCGGGGTGTAATTAATATAATGTAATATAGTGTCTATTTAGTAAATTATTTCGGGAGCCCAAAAAAGGGGCCGCCGGGGCAGGAGGGGGGTCTGGGGGGTAGTAAGGGGCCGGCATTGCTTTTCGGGAGTCCAAAAAAGGGGCCGCCGGGGTAAGAAGAAGGGTTTGGGGGTTGGTGAGGGGCCGGCATAGCTTTTAGGGAGCCCCAAAAAGGGGCCGCCGGGGCTTGAGGGAGGTCTGGGGGGGTGGCGAGCGGGCGGCATAGTTTTTCGGGAGTCCAAAAAGGGGCCGCCGGGGTAGGAGGGTGGTCTGGTGGGGTGGTAAGGGGCCGGCATGGCTTGAGGGAGTCCAAAAAGGGGGCCGCCGGGGCTTGAGGAACGTCTGGGGGACGTTTTGGGCTCCCGAAATAATTTACTAAACAAACACTATATTACATTATATTAATTACACCCCGGGCAAAGCCGGGTAATAAAGGAGGGACGCGGTGATGTGGAGGGGTGAGGTTAGGGGGGGGACGTACGTACTTAAATCTGCCGAAAACATCTACTATCGTGTGTACTTCGTCGTTTCTATTAATCGCGCCCGAGCAACGCCTGGTAATTGACGAATGACCCATACGTACATACATACAAACTTAAGTGTTTTATATATTAGATATGTACTACATATATGTACGTAGGTACATATGTACGAGTATGTTCATAATTATAGTGGTCTTATACGGGGGTATTCGATACAAGACGCAACGTACGAGAGAAACCTCCAAAAAATTATGTTCTGTATCTATGTACTGTAGGATTTTATTGACAGTTTCGAGCATTGCCATAGTTGCTGGTTAAATTTGAACGTTATTTAAGTCTCGTGTTATACGTACATAATTTTCCACGTAAAGGCGCTCGCACACTTGATCTGATCTGATCAGAGTGTCAGAGTGGCAGAAACCTGACGATTTTGTCAACAGTCAGCCGATCTTTGACGACATACCGTTATTTATTTATTTTACAAATTATACCACAGTGACATTACAGGTTGCCCCAATTCGTCACTATAAATTACATTCAACAATAAAAGAATTTAACCAACCATTCATATAAATATGCGGCCAACATAAGAGATTCGTCGTCATTTGAGGAGTTCATGTCAGAATCGTGAGTGAAATACAAACGTTCTGAAAGCGAGGTGACAGATGGTATTTTCGCGTTTCGACCGTTTAGTGTCGAATGGCGCTGCAGTCGTGCCAAGTGTGCGCACCACAGTATTTCGCTATTCGCCCGTTGAGTATCGAGTGAAGTTTCTGTGTCGAATGGCGCTGCAGTCGTGCCAAGTGTGCGCTGTACAAATCTCAGTACTGGGGAATTCCGCAGAGATGTGCGAGCGCCTTGAAGCACTTAATATTTTCTCTCGTTTCAATTTATTTTCACCTTTAGAAGGCAACCGTCTGTCTGTCTGTTGATAACGCTCGCTGAGGAAAAATAATTAAAAAACCAGAACGAGTGGGGGATCGAACCCGGGACGCTAGCTCGGGAGGAATCGCACTTATGCTAAAAAAAAACACGAACGTCGCGAGTGGGATTTGAACTCGTGATCACCAGGTTGGGCTAGCTAGCGCTAACGCGTTCATCCAACACCGGTGATGGGGAGGTCTCCTATAATTTGAAAATATTAATCCTTAGTAGGTTCGCGACATTGCTAAATTGTTACGTAATCAATTACGTCAAACACGTCCGTTGATATTCAACGGGCTTACACTAGTTGGAGAATAACTTTACTTATGCCAAACAGTAAGTCATTAGCTACATTAATTTATTGATAGAAGTACAGTACTCTATATGTATCATGCAGTATACATGTATGCACAAGGTTTAGGTTCACTATTTCTGTAAATGTATAGAGTCGATTTTATTTTCTCCATTGGAAGGAAAGGTAAACATTCCCCGAAACCACGTACGTACCTAGATGTTAAAATTGCATGGTTTGTATGCATAAAACTTGTGACTTTCGCCTGTACCTTATTTTCCAATGCTACATAATGATTGAAAATAAATAAATCTAAGCAATAAAACGTGCATCATATCTTCATTATATGTATGTGGGTACTAATGCCACCACTTCACCATCGCGCGAATTTTCGTAGAATGTTCGTGAAATGTTGGCCCTAGAGCTGTGGTCAGCTGCCGCTTGCTCGCCCGTCCAGAGCGCTGCTAACGTATCGCTAGTGGCGCCACTCTAGTTTCAACTAGCAAGCAGCTGCGAACGAAGTGTCATCGTGGCATCGGTGTTTTGGATTCCATATCGCGGGTTCTTGGTGGATTTCGAGAAAGTTCAGAGTCCCTGAATTGGTCCACATGATTAGGCACGAATGGCACAGATAACATTGGAGGGGTCCGGGGTGTGGGGAAGGGTCCGCCATCTCGCTTTTTTCGCGGTTCGCTCGCCTTCTTTTGCGGATGTCGCGCGAATGTTATAAAGTACGTTGTCGTTAACGCGAAAATGTTCGAGCGACATACCCACACCTTGGGGCTCGGCACCGCTTGTTCAATATGAAGTGGCGGCATAACAGTTATAAATATCTCCTATCGCCCAGGAAATCGTTTTGTAACATTTGGCGCTGATGAAAGCCTCTCCACTCTGTATCTCTGTAACCTGTTAATTGTTTAGAACACTGCCATTGAGCGATAGGATCGAGTAAAACGTTTGAAATAATATCGTTTGCAAAGGCATACATAGTTACAATATGAGATGGAGATTAGCGATCTCGGGCAAAATAAAAGATGTGTTCGCGTATGCATCGAAAACAAAGAGGACGGTGAGATCACCGTCTGCATCTGCCAGAGAGCATCTCTGACGATGTTGCTTATATAAAAAGTCAACATAAACAGAATTGCCAACTTTTACCAAAAACATACATCCAAACGAGAACAATAGAAAGCCAAATGGGTACGTGGGGTATAAACGTACATACATATAGTTTCTTACTATCCACCTATTTATTTATTTTTCCCCTCTAGAAGGAAACGGGAAAGTATTTTTCCAGGTGACTTCACTAAGACATGGGTACATACATATATTAAAAATGTTTGGCAAAAGTGCAGAGGCAATGGTTTGAATCAAATAGTAGTCCACTTTTTGAAGTTAGGAAGAGAAAGAGAAGGAATGGACTATGATTTGATAGGTAGGTAGGAAGGAATTTTTTTGGATGGTGCCAATTTTGAGGAATTGTCTCACAATGTTAGATGAATTGGCAACTTCTAACAGTTTATTAATACAGTGGAACCCCTATGTATCGTTCTCGCATTTATCGTTCTTTTTTCATAGTCCCGGCCCCTAAACACCCATAAGAACAGTGTTAAATAATCTCGCATTCATCTTTCCCCTATCTATTGTTTTCCACTATTAATCATATAAATATTACGGTTCCGTCACAAATTTTACTCTGATTGATCGTTTTTGTCGTTAAATTTGTCAACCCAGCCATGGCTAAAAGTCTGAAGCACCCCCTTTTTTCTCGATATATCTAAACAAACTGTAGATTGCAATCTACACCACCGTGCTGGAAGATTATGAAGATAATGAACCTGTTCCGACATTCGCAGAAGCATTGATGGCATTCGAAAAAGTGAAATCATTTTTCTATTCTTATGAGATATGAAAAAAGTGAGCGAATTAGAAAGGTCATTGCTTGAATTAAAATGTCAGATTGCAAAGAGGCAACTAGGTAGTTATTTTTTAATTTAACAAAACAAGTTTTTTTTATTTGTGGGTTTTGATTCTTTACCGCATTCATCGGTTTTTTTAGGATCCCTTGAAAAACTATGGATAGGGGTTCCACTGTATACAGATCTTACAAATGACGATATTTAATCTCTAAAACCTTTCGACTTAGGGGATCGAACCCCGGACCTACACTGAAGAGACCAATGCTCAACCACTGAGCAATCGCCAGGCTATATAAATAAACATTAGCATTAGCTTAAATACTAACCTAGATATCTTTCCGTTGAGCCTGACTGCAGCACTGGTGCTTTTGACGACAGCCACTTCCGGTTCGCTCTGCTTCTTGGCCGAAACGTCTGAGGAAGCCAAAGCTTCCATCAGGTCCTTTTTGGCAGACTTCATCGAAGAAGATGACGACTTTCCATTGCGGCCTGAGAACGATCCGGATTTGTGCAACACACCCGGAGCTTTTGCGAGAACTCCGAGGGTAGGACGATGGCGCACATGAAGCTGCTGCATCGATTGCTGCTGCTGCTGCTGTTGATGATGATGGTGATGGAGATTCGACGTCGATATCTTCGGATAAGTATGGTGGTTTTGGTGTTTGGTAGCTCGCATGCAGATCGCACTAGCAGCACTCCTCAATTTGGATCGCAACTGTCCACCACCACCGGGGTTGGTGATCATCAGACTATCCATCTCAATGGCTTCATATGTCCTTTTATCCCTTCATTCAATTGCGGAAACGCAGCAACATTCTCTCCAATCCAAAATTACATAATTTGATGAAATATTGAACGAGTCACCAGTCATTTTTCTGAGTGTGCTCCTATTGAGAGTTGAAGGAAAAAAATAATCACTTCATTTCTCAGTATACTTGATTGATTTAACACAAGAGTATGTGGTATTCCATTTTGATGCAGTGTTTTTAACTGAAGTGAAACGATGTCATTGTAATCTAGTTACTATTGATGTAACAAATCTTTCGAACGATACACTTGAAGGGGTTAAAGTCGGCTTAGTAATCTGTGTGCGCAAACTTAGAACAAATAGGTTTTGCGCTACCGAGCAAAAAGACAGAAGATTTGCAATAGGTACCACACGAATTTTTGTCCTTTTTAACAGATTTGAAAGAGATACTCAAAATCAAAATGCATCTTGTTAAAAAAACAGACTATAACTGTGTGGGAAAAAATGAACGGTTTGAGAATCAATCGTGCCGATGGGCGATCGTCAATCAATCAATCAATTAATGCGATATAAATGTATTCGTAGATCGATTCTGAAAGGACTCGTATTGTTGGTCCTTTGAGAATCGAAACACAGATCAAATTAAGTTAGTTTTTTTTGCAGTTTAGATACCAATTAAAAGAAAAACGGAATTTGATTAATCGTAAGAATCAGTGAAGGGTTGCCAGATTTTGAAAACAGCATATCGGGTCATAATACAGGACAAATAAAAAAATTTCATACTCATTAATGTTTTCTTCTTACTATCATTTATTTCTGTTTGAGAGTTTTCAAAGTCACAATCAGACATTTTGAATATTTGTTCTAGAATTAATGAAAGACTTATCTTTAAATAAATAAGTAGTTATTCAAAACATTATAAAATACAATAAGCTGAACAAGCACGAGATGATTGAAATATTGCGGGCGTGGCGTACGCAGGCCTGGGAGTTCGGGAATTCCCGGCTGTGAAAGATTGCACCTAATGCACCATATGCATTTTTGTTCTCTGAATCTGTCCAGCTGCCCACTTACTAATCATTCAAAAACTCAAAACAATAATCTATATTTGGTTCGATTTTAAATCTGTATGTGCAAATCGGAAATTACAGTTTCTAAATCTTGACATTCCCGCCGAAATCCTGACGCCTGGCAACCCTGCATCAGTGGCGTGAAAAGTCATAAAAATTGTTTGCGTGGACAACACAAATAAGAATAGATAAAGTAATGACCGATTTTAGCATCTGCATCGGGCCAATGCACCGCTGACAGACAGACAGCTATCAATGCACACACCGGATGAATGAAATTATACGAGGGAAAAAATTACAATAAAACAAAAAAAGAAACACAACACCAAACTCGGCAATTATAAAGAGTGACATCATCGGTGTTCGAAGATGACAGCGCCACTTACATGACAGATTAACGACAACAACAATGAAATAAAGCAACATACATATGTATATAATAAAAGGAGACAGGTGTTTCGCGTGAGCAGGTACTCGATTCATAGTTCGGAACTGCTTTTGATAGAACAGATAAAAGTATCAGTGAAAAATCTGTAACTCATCACCGCACGGATGGAGATATGTAGGTTACCGATTTTCCAAAGGTTAGTTTACACACGAAGCTGTCGATTGTGTAAACCATAAATCTAATAAAATGGGCTATGGTTTAATTAAATAGACTCTACAAGTCCGCTCAACATTTTGACTCCATCCACTGAAGTTTGTTATTTTTAATTTATCACTTACAACAATTTAGTGACCGAGTTTTCTTAAATTTACTGGCATCAATTTGGCGCCCCCTATGCTCCTGCAGCGTCTCGATGTCCAGGGCGATCGCCCTATTCGCCAACCCTGTCTGTGGGTCCCACATTAATAAATCCTGTGAGCCATTTGAAAAAAAAACAACTCGACTCTCTTTTGGGCGCTACCTGAGTGCAAAACGTTTGCGTATTGTTCTTATTACCCGATGAAACCAAAATATTATGAAACCAAACTCTCCTTAATTGAAAATCTTAGGATTATAATTTAATTAAAATAATTGATTTGCAATCAATTAATATTGAATGCATCAATTTGTCTTATCCATATAATAAGCAATAAAATTATTTATTTTTAGTTTCGAGAAGAGATTACAAAAAAAAAAAATCAGAGGACAGTACGATGCACTCGACCAAATTCAAAATATTAATAATTTTACAAGTAAAATTGTTCGAAATAATAATTGTCTTCGGGCCACATTTAAATAACCCGCGGGCCGCGTGTTGCTCATCACTGGTGTAAACGAACGTGGAAAATGAATATGCTACTTTTTGGTCGATGATCGGACACGTAGGTGTTAATTGAGCCTGCATCCTTGGATACAGATATATATGTATATATGTACATATATATATTTTAAATCACCACTGTTGGGTTAACGCAAACATTTGTCAAGAAATTTGAATATTATCGGATAGTTTTGAGATTGTTCATAATGACTTTATGAACAACAATAAATATTTGATCTATTCTTCGTATATATTATTATATATATTATATATATAATAGCCGAAATCCGTCTGTGTTCGTGTGTCTGTCTGCTGATAACGCTCTCACGTGTTCGCGACTTTGCTAAATTGTTATTAGCGCCATCTATACAACAACTATAAAAACTATTAAATACACATATACTAAACCACACAAACACTCGGGTACAGTGCGGGTGATGAAAAACCACTCCGTTGATATTCAACGGGCTTACACTAGTATATATATAAGAGCCGAAATCCGTTTGTCTGTCTGTCTGCTGATAACGCTCGCTGAGGAAAAATTATTTAAAAACCACTAGAACGAGTGGGGGATCGAACCCACGACCTCAGGCTCGGGAAGAACGTCCTAAGACTAATCTGCCATCACCCTTGCTCAATTTAGACCTTTTTTTTTTAAACATTACCTACAAAAGGGATCGTAACTCTGCTAATAATACATATATGTCGCGCTTTACGATATTTAAAATTCAGCGGGCGTTGATATTCAACGGGCTTACACTAGTTAATATATAATAGCCGAAATCTGTCTGTCTGTCTGTGTGTGTGTGTCTGTCTGATGACAACGCTCGCCGAAGTAAATAATTAAAAACCCAGAACTTCGCACAAGTGGGATTTGAACCCGGTATCAACGATTCGGAACAGAGCGCTTAGGCGGTGAGCCAAACCAGATGATGCGAGATCCATTTTAATTTTAAACATATATGTACATAAATCGGTTGAAAGTTGTTGTATTATAACGCGCCATAGATGGCGCATTGTTGCATAGATGCAACAACTATAAATTATTAAATTTAATATTATTTTTCAGTACGGGTGATGAGAACGCTCCGTTGATATTCAACGGGCTTACACTAGTACATATACATATATGAGTCGCCTAGTTCCAAATCCCGATAAGTCCATAAAACTCACTTGTTCGCAAACGCGGTTTTTCTGCTACAGACTCATTTGCTTGATGGCGTTTAAACTCATTTAAACTTAATTTTGTTGATATTAAACAAAATATTGAGATTAGAAACGTGGACTTATCGTTGTTTGTTTCTAAATATGGCTTTTATCAGCTTTTGTCACTTAGTGCAATTGTCAGTTTATGAAACTAACACTGATTTTCAATATTTTTTTACGGCGCACTTGGCGGTATTTGGAATAATTCAAGTGTAAGGCATCGTTTGAAAACATTCTTAGAACCAGAAAATATTTTTTATATATTGTGGACTTGTCGGGATTTGGAATTAGGCGACTCATATGTACATATGTATGTGTAAAACTAAAATTTTATAGTTTTTCGTAACTTAAAGTCCCTTCCCCTACAATTCCTCGATATTCTTCAAACACAGCTCGGATTACTGATCATGGATGTAACCCATCAACGGTCCATTAAAAATATATAGGTATGCCAGTAATCAAACGCAAACTGTTTAAGCGGTTAACGAGTTCACGATCAGCCATGTTTCGCCATCTATTATTTGATTCCGAAGCGGATTCGACGTGGGCGTAGACGCGTAAACAAATACATAGAAAATATCAAACTTCCAACTATTGCGTGATATAACGATGATGTCATTAGCAAGTCAGGAGAACCAAGTGCTCCCAACAATGTGCGATATATCTACACATGTGCTAGTATATTATAATATAATATTAAGCATTAAGTGTCTAATCATCATTTTCAGCCGTTCACCATCCACAGCTGGATGAAGTCCTCCCCAATCCTCTTCCATTCCTGACTGTCTTGAGTAGTCTGCATCCACTTGACTCGCATACATTCTTCTCAATTTATTCATCAGCCCATCTTCCACTCGGTCTACCTTGCTTTCTTTCACATCCTCTCGGATACCATTCTAGTATTTCTCGCGTCCATCTGCCATCCATTCTTCTCGCTATGTGTTCACTTCAACTTTTCACACGTTCAGCTACATATGTATGTATGTATATGTATGTGCCACTTTGGTCATACTTCTTACCCATGTATTCCACGTAAGATCTGTTCTTGTCATACCAAGCATACATATTTCCATGCTTCTCCGTGTGCACTGGATCTTACGTAGCATTCTCGAATTTAGCGTCCAAGTTTCACATCCATACATCATAACTGGCAGTACGCATTGGTCGTATGCCTTCTTTTTTAAGCATACATTTCAGTATAAAATATTAAAATAATGTATTGTAATTATAGGGGAGGCAGGAGGATACTTAAAGCTAGATTTGTATTGCAAATGTTCCACTTCAACTTCAACTTTCAACTTTTTCACACGTACTGCTATGTATATCTGCCACTTTGGTCACACTTCTCACCCATGTATTCCTCTTACGATCTTGTTCTACCAAGCATACATATGTGTGCACTGTATCTTACGTAGCATTCTTGAATTTAGCGTACAAGTTTCACAACCATACGTCATAACTGGCAGTGCGAATTGGTCGTATGCCTTAAAAACAATGTTCATTTTTCGTTCTTTACAACCAGTCATATTCACCAATTACATATTGTCCTAGGTATAAATAACTATCAACTATCTCTGCAATATGCTTATTTACAAGTGACTACGTTTTGCGCGTATCTAATAACTATACAGAAAGGAAATGCGAATAAAGGCATGTTTTCGCGCTCGTCGGCACTCGTCGTCGTATTTTAATTTAGAATTTGACAGATGTGACAAGCGCGAAAACGAGCCTGGATGAGATTAGATGACATTCAGAAACGCACGCGAATACGAGAAGAATCTCCAAATATAGACACGTAAAGTTACAAACATAAATTGTAACTTTGAAAATGTAATAGTATGTACAGAGCGTAATTATATTATTTGACCGATTCGTACAAAATTAGACATCGGTCCTTTTGGAACCGAAGACACGCGGAAATTAAACAATTCGCGGTCATGTACACTTCGAATTTTAACACATAACGGTACGCACACGCGCGTGATCTTTTCATCCAAACACATACATACGTACGTACGTGCAAACGTCAAAAAATAATAAAAAAAAAAAATGGCCAGTTATCGCCATTCTATGCACAGTGCCCACTTCCAATGTCGAAAAGATACGAAAGGCGATGATGTCATGGCGCGAGTTCAACACAGCACCATCGCGACTCTATTGCCATATTTATTTATTTATTTATTTATTTGCATAAACAATTTACATAGAATACGTATAAATCATTTTGAACGTAAGCCACTGGCGAGATATCTTCCGGTATGTATTTTGTAAACAGAATGTCCCAAAGAAAGTAGACATACATACATACATACATATGAGGTTATTTTTCATATACTATATGTGCAAATTTTCAGCTTAAACCATTAAGGCGCTCACACACTTTAGCGAAATCGCTGCTTCAAACTATAGACCTCTATCGTCGTTGATTCGCATCAATGCGAATGGGACGACGATAGGGGCGAAAATTTGACGCAGCGATTTCGCTAAGGTGTGTGAGCGCCTTTATATTAAGACAGTGCTAAAAGAAAACTCAAAATGAGGTGCCTTACAAGGGGTAGTACCACTGCCGGTTGATGAATTTTTTTTAAAACCTGATAAATTGTAAAGATCGGTACCAAAATCAAATATTTGAAGTTTCGGTATGATAGGATTAATGGATTTTGAGATATGTATAAAGATTTCACACACAGAGACATTTTAAAAAAATTATAGACGTGGTCGGGCACGATATCTGATACAAATCAGTCAAAATTTCGAGGTCGAATTTTCGCACGATCACAATACGATCCGATATCAATAAAGTAAGAATCATGCTAAGATTTTTGAACTACATATGTACATATGTAATTAATAAAATTTATTTAAAAAGTTGTCAGTTTTTTGTATTATTTTTAACAAAATTGAACACTTTTTTGTGCCAATAATTTGTGGCAAGAAAATTCACTCACAATTACCAAAAAAAAAAAAAAAAAATGGCTATGTCGCTTGGCTATTATCGTAATATTTATCCTGATTGACCGTACAGATAGGTGCAAACTGACGAATGGTTACTCATTGCAAGCTCTCTACCCTAAACCTAATCTAGCCCTATAGACCAGCGGTAGCCAACCTTTCGGACCTCACGGACCACTACCATGATTTTTTCCATAAAAATTCTAAATATGAAATGATAATTATACTTGTTTTGTTGCAAAAAGTTGGATATCACCTTATTTATTCACTATGAAAACTGTGTGAAACTTGGATGCTAAATTCAAGAATGCGTAAGATCCAGTGCACACTGAGAAGCATTAAAAGATGTATTCTTGGTATAACAAGAAGACATCGTAAGAGGAATATGTACATGGGTAGGAAGTAAGACCAAGGTGGCAGATACAGCAGAACGTGTGAAAAAGTTGAAGTGGCACATAGCGAGAAGAATGGATGGCAGATCGACGCGAGAAATACTGGAATGGTATCCTAGATGATGTGAAAGAAAGCAAGGTAGACCGAGTGGACGATGGGCTGATGAAATGAGAAGAATATGTCGACTCAAGTGGATGTAAATGCTCAACACAAACAGGAATGGAAGAGGATTGGAGAGGTCTTCATCCACCAGTGAATGGTGAACGGCTGAATATGATGATGATTATGAAAATGCTGCAGTATAGACCACCCCGATGCTAGTATATTTTATTTTAAAATTATTCTAGTGATGCGTAAAGTTTGATATCACCGTACATATGTAGGTAAGTATGTACATATATATGCGACTTGCATAATTATATTTTTCTGAAGGTACAAATTGGATCTCTGCAGCCGCGATGCACTGTTCAGTATGAATTGTTGGTGAACCATCGAATGTAATGCTGCGTACACACCGACGAACCGAACAACGAACGACGAAGGGCAAAGGCGAATTGTTATGATTTATGAAGTCTCCCCGCACACCGCTGCGAACAGGTACCCTTCATCGTTCGCTGTTCGGTTCGTCGGTCGGTGTGTACGCAGCATTGGAGACACAACAACACAAAAAGAAAACGCAAGACACTCGGAAATACTATCTATATTCTCGAGCTCAATGTAACGATTGAAATAAACTACCCGAGTACAAGTCAAAAACGAGATGTTTTATTGAGATTTAAACATGGACTTGAAATGGCAGGCTCACACGAAGCAATAATTTCAAAAAGTTAATTCTCTAACTCACGCTACATAACCTCACTTTTTTAACCGCGGTGACGAATTGGGGTAACCTGTCAGTTCACCGCGGTATGTTTTAAATAATAAATAAATAAACTCACACAAACACTCATTACTCATGGGGTAACCACTTGATGACACTGTCGACAGGCAGTTACCATTCTAATATGTTCCCTTTCTTTTTGGCTGTATTTCTGTATCAATGAAACTTAATACAAAAGTAAAATGACTCTGGATTTAATCTACACAATCATCTAAACGTGACATCACCAGACTTGATAATAGTTTTGTAATTTTTTGTTTGCACTTGACAAAATGCTACAGAACACTGCACAACACTTCAATCCAAGTGGCCGGGAGTCGTGAGGTACCCTTATGCTGCGTACACACCGACGAACCGAACAGCGAACGACGAAGGGCGAAGGCGAATTGTCATTGTGTGGACCGCTCCATACCATAACGTTTGTTATGGTATGGGGAGTTGTATCGCATAGCCGCAGGTGGCGCTGCCTACACCACGACGGATTTCCGACCGGAAAACCGCTCGATTTCGATGACGTTTGTGGAAAAGTTATTGGAGACGGTGGAAAAAGTATCCCATCCTGTACGATCTGACTTGATAGGTTATGTCAGAGTGACAGAAACCGAACGATTACGTCAACAGTCAGCCGATCCTTGATGACATATCGTTGTAAATTACATTCGACAATAAAAGTATTTAGCTAATCATTCATATAAATATGCGGCCAACATTACAGCTTCGTCTTCATTCAAAGAGTCCATGTAAGAATTGTAAGTGAAATACAAACGTTCCGAAAGCGATGTGACAGATGGTAGAGTGCGAAATGTCGTGCTAGTGTGTGCGGTACAATTGACAGAATTGCGAAATTCGTGCGATTTTCCTACATAAATTTCGCACGAAATCCGCAGCGGTGTGCGGGCGCCCAAGTGTTTATAATATTACATTTTTCCGGGTTACTCCAAATGCGTACACAAAATGTATGTACAGTGGAACCCCGTTGCATCGTTCTCGCTTGTATTGTTTTTTCGCATATATCGCTATTTTTTCATAGTCCCGGCCAAACACTCATAAGAACAGTGTTAAATAATCTCGTTTGCATCGTTCTCCTATATGTATATCGTTATCCTGTATCAATCGTCTAAATATTACGTACTAAATATACTTTATCGTATAAGTCGTTTTTTCTGCATACATCGTTTTTTTTGTACGGTCCCATGAAAAACGATGCACCGGGGTTCCATTGTAGTTCAATTGAAAGTTACAATGATCGATCTTGAGGATTGGACATAGTTATGAGCAGAGAGATAGCGATCGAGTGATGATTTGCGATATTCAACTAATGGAAAGTATTGACTTTTCTTATCGTGTTATCACAAATTTCTGGCAACACCCACAAATGTGTGCGGATACGAAAAGTTAGTCGTACTGCAGACAATTAGTGAACACTTTAACATCCTGGTTTCGAATTTTCGTAGGCGAATTATTTATCATAAACGTACCATTTTTTTTTTATATAACCTGATTTCCGGGAGCGTCCCATAAAAACTTGTGTCGCCAGTACTAACGCCCAAATTCATTTTTTTTAGGATCAAGCAACGTTAAAGAGATGAGTTTAACGTTGTTTAAGTTTATATTAGTGGTTGCCAACTGGTAATCAGCGAGAGATGATTAACGCATTCGATAGAAAAATAAATAAATGAAATTTTAATTCCGGAAATTTAAATATTCTTAATAACTACGTAGGCAAAATTTTCTTTGGTATTCATCACCTTATATATGGAAAAATAAGATTGCACTATTACTAGATATGTAAAAGAACGTTTTTTAATAAATTACTAAAAAAATCAATCAAGCAATAAAGCCCGCGAGCAACGGGTTGAGTATCCCTGCACCAAACTTTCATATATGTATTAGTTTAGTGTCTATTACAAATATTCACTACGTAACAAGAAAATGCGAAACGAAGCTTGCGTACCTACTTGTTGTGAGTGTAAAAGAGACACAAATATTTTGTATGCCTTTCTTTTATGAAATACAGCGTGCTTCTTGATTACGGCCTTTCAGTCTTCGATTGTTATATCGTTTGTTGCTTTAGTTAGAGTATTAGTTTTCAGTATATACCGTATTATTAAGGGTTTATTAAGGGCAAAGATAAATAGTAAAAGAGTATAATTAAGGGTAAATTTAAAATTAAATATTAAAAAAAAATTGTATCAGCCTGTATACTAAAATGCATATGTGTGTGTGTTGTGTGCCATTTTGTTTTTCTGGGCTCCTGGTCGAAAATTTGGACGATTGGGCCGTAGTTTATTTGGGACGTTGTTTTCGTCCCCAACCCCTGATTTCCATACCCCTTACTTTTAAAGCCTATGATGTCATGCATCGGTGTGAACGCCTACTAATGAAATTTATTCCGGCAAGAGGAGAGACGTAGGCGAATCTCAGGTTCTCGTCAAAAGTTCGAAACGAAGCGAAGGTGAGATCACAGGCGGATTTTCGCTATTTATGAGATAAAATAAATAGTAAACTATATCCGTACACGTAGATATAGACATTATTTCAGCGAACTACTTTAAACAATAAGTCTGAAATCAGATCCCCCCAGTTAAGGTATTGATCTATCAAATTTAATTGACTATCAAAATTAAGGCGCTCACAGACCTTAGCGAAATCGCAGCGTCAAACTGACGCCCTCTATCGTCGTTGAGTCGCACCAATGCGAATGGGACGACGATAGGGGCGAAAGTTTGACGCAGCGAATTCGCTAAGGTCTGTGAGCGCCTTTACAAAAAAAAAACAACAATATTTTCGAGACTCTTTATTGGTATTCCACATAGTTTGATATGGGAATCAAACTTAACCCTCAAATGATCTGTGAACTATTTATATACATACATACATATATTGAAATATTCATGCGAAAAAGTTTTAAAATGATAACGTTTTACTCGAGTGTCAAAATTCTAATTCTCGATTGGCATTCTCAGATTGTGACACTAAAATTTAAAATTTCAATATTAAAAATGTGTAGGTACATACAATATAGATCGAAAGCCTTAACCTCAATAGGCAGCAAACGTCTTTGGCCTTGGAATCGATTGCCAATTCTTAAATTCGCACAGAAGCTATCACCGATACGTCCATATATTTAGAATGATAAAAACAGAAATATTTTCAATAGAGGAATAAATAGAATAACGGAGAGAGGGAAGTTTCATGAATGGAAACAATTGAATGAAATCATAAATCACTTGATTTTCTGACAAGCACTAGTTTGACACATCGAAAAATAGTTGAATACCAATAAAAAAATAATATTTTTCAATTAAAACTCGAAGAATGATCGAATGGAACGAATCATCGCGACCCAAATGTGCAAACGAGCGCGAAAATTACGAAACGGACGTAACTTACGAAGGAGACGAGTAACAGATTCTAAAATCATGCAAAGGCAAACGCAAATTTGACATTTTAAAGTAAAAAAGCTAAAAATTTGTACACACCGCTCTTAATTGTGCCAGCGACGTTACAAAATCATTGGTCGTTTTGTAAAAAAAAAAAGATCTTATCTATCACAATAAATTACAACAGTTAAATTGAATAGAACTGATACGTCAACGAGATGATGAAAAAAACAATTGGGTACAAATTATTGTACAAAGTACCTACAAAAATCAGCTTTGCCGAATAAAGGATTCGACCCACAACATAAATACTCGTACTATAACTAAATTTAACGAAATTTTAAAGAATAACGACTAGAAGAATGTATGGAATTAAATGGGTGAAAGTTGCTCGAGACATTGTAAACGAAAGAAGAGTGGAGAGGCCTTCATCCAGCAGTGAATGGCTGAAGACGATGAACACCGACAAATCAAGATTAACCAAATAAAAGACAATGGGCTTTAACGGAAAATTACTATCGCAGATAATACTAGAAAGATACCACGATTGTTTAAAACGCATTAATAGCCCTATTGTCACGGATGATGCACGTATATGATGTTATAGGCGCCGAGTTATATTATTATACATATATACATATGTACATATAATAGCCCAATTCCGTCTGTCTGTCTGTCTGTCCGTCTGCTGATAACGCTCGCAGCGGTAAAGGCTGTAATAAACACGAACGTTGCGAGTGGGATTTTCGAACCCGTGATCACCAGGTTCGCGTTCAACCCAACACCGGTGATGTGATTTGAAAATATTAATCCGTAATAGGTTCGCGACTTTGCTAAATGGTTACGCAATCGATCACGTCTAACACGTCCGTTGATATTCAACGGGCTTACACTAGTAAAAGAATAACGACGATGATCCTCGTATAAATATAGGGGTTAAAAGCGGATCTAAGTGTACCTATATGTACCAAAGAGATCATCATCATCATTTTCAGCCGTTCACCATCCACTGCTGGATGAAGGCTCTCCCAATCCTCTTCCATTCCTGTCTGTCTTGAGCAATAAGCATCCGCTTGACATCACACATTCTAATCAATTCATCAACCCATCATCCACTCGGCCTACCATGCTTTCTTTCACATCCTCTCGGATACCATTCGAGTATTTCTCAAGTCCATCTGCCATCCATTTTTCTCGCTATGTGTCCATTTCAACTTTTTCACACGTTCTGCTATATCTACCACTTTGGTCATACTTCTCACCCATGTATTCCTCTTACGATCTCTTCTTATTATACCGAACATACATATTTCCACGCTTCTCTGTGTGCACTGGATCTTCAACTTTTTCCTTCGTTCTGCTATATCTACCACTTTGGTCATGCTTTTCACCCATGTATTCATTCCTATTACGATATCTTCTTGTTATACCGATACATCTTTCCATGCTTCTGTGTGCACTGGATCTTACGTAGCATTCTTGAATTTAACGTCCAAGTTTCACATCCATGCGTCATGAGGTCATGACTGGCAGTACACATTGGTCTTATGCCTTATTTTTTAAGCATAGTGGAATGTTGCATTTAAAAACTGTTCATTCTTCTAAAAACACACAATCCTAGTTTTATTTCTTCTTCTTTACATCCAGTCATATTCACTACCAAAGAGATAACATTTTGCAATTACATATGTACTCATCGATGACTTGGCGTTATCTTTTACGTCGCATCGTTACAATAAGGGTTGATTGCATACATATGTATGTACATATGCACATGTGCATATAAAGTGCGCGCGAGTGTTAGTAGTGTGTATGTATGAAGTGAGCAGGTGAGCTCACCAGCTCGGCACGCGATTGGTCGATAGTGACAACATCGACAGCCAATCACAGCTCGAGATAACGACCACTACGTCATCGGCTACGATACACGTTCGATTTTACTATGGCTATGGCATGGGGCAACGCATCAGTGGCTTGCGGGCATGCACATGTAAATTAATATCCGAATCGTTTTATGCAGATTTTATTACAATTCTACGGATACGCATGTCACAGGCAAAGTATCAAATTAATTA
Organism: Parapsyche elsis; assembly: GCA_022651745.1. NCBI lineage: Eukaryota > Metazoa > Arthropoda > Insecta > Trichoptera > Hydropsychidae > Parapsyche > Parapsyche elsis. The sequence goes on from JAGVSN010000037.1 coordinate 1,403,519, forward strand.
ATTTTGCCATTCGAATTTTCCTTTTCTCTCACCAATCTGACCGATCTGATCAGCTGATCCCGAAGAATACCGTTTCTCGCGCGTTCTTTTCCAATTTGAGTTTTTAACATGCGCTATTTCTATTTCAACTTATGATGCGTAGTATTGTATATTTTGCAATTTTGAGCAAAATGCTCGGTCATTTCATACAATACGGGACACACTTTCACACATAACATATGTAATTGCTACAACCATTTAATAATGAATATTGCCCATCAATAATTTAGATAGAAATCCTAAAACTTTCACCCCTATCGTCGCTTTTAAGGCCTTTACAAACCTGAGCGATATCGCTGCGTCAAGTTGACGTCCTCCACCGTCGTTGATTCGCACCAATGCGAATGGGACGACGATAGGGGCGTCAGTTCGACGCAGCGATACCGCTCAGGTTTGTGACGGCCTTAAATGCGGTACATACAATGTATTCAATTACTGTGCGTCAGTGTAATATGCAATAGCCTGAGGATTATTACCTGTAGACAGAAGAAATATTGCAATGATGTAATTATTTGTCGATTTGACGATGAGTGTGTGTATTAGTTTTTGTAACAAATGATAATAATTTTAGTTCAACATATTAACATATGTACATATGTACGTTAACGGAATAGAAAAAATCATTCAAATAAATTTTGATTTAAAGATGAAAAAAAGATAACAATGTTATCACAGATTAAAGAATAAATGCATATTGAGAATTTAACAGTCACACAATGTTATCATTGATGTCACACAATTATTTTCAATTGTCTTTTATATTTTTCGATAGAATAGTATTCTAAGTCGCCCAAAACAATTACAAATAATAGTCCCAATGACTTTCAAAAATAAAACATTAACAATCCGGCACCTGATATTTTTCTGCTTAAAAACCACAGTGCGGTCTTTGAAATGATTACGTCGTCGAAAGAAAAACATCAATGAGAGAGCCGTCTAACCGCAAATAGTCGAATACGCATTAATTAAAAAGAAAACGAGAAACACTGTAATGATGTTATGCTGCGTACACACCGATGAACCGAACAGCGAAGGCGAATTGTTATCGTGTGGAGCGTTGCACACAATAGCAACCCTTCGTCGTTCGCCGTTCGGTACGTCGGTGTGTACGCAGCATTACACTTGAACATATTATGAAAAAATGTTGACTATCACCGCTTCAATTATCGCACCGGTATAACGAAAGGTGAGGACTTGCAAATGCAAACCGGCCGACTTCTCGTTTTGACACTTTTGACTAACTGACTGCTTCGAGTCGGTAATAAACAATAATTATGACACCTTCAATGTACATGTGTACATACATCATTTTTAAATTATCAAAAACGTACAACTACTACTACTACTACTACTACTACTTTAAAACCAAATGAAGACATTATCGTATAGGTAGAAACATGGGTATATTAATTTATTATTAAAGGTTTAACAATGGCTATAAAAATACATGACGAGAAATTTAAATATTGTGCTATCTGATTAAGATAATAACCGTGAGAAATTATGATCAAAAGCAAAAAAAAATCATAATCATAAAAATTTTTGAAACAAAACACAATATTCCTGAATTTTTGCATAAAAATTAAATCGAAAAAAAAAATTCACCGTCAGTTTACATATGAAGGATATTTTTGTTGATTTCATACAAGAAAAACAAATCATTAAATATAATTTTTTGAGTAAAACGTACATAAACTACTTACAAATTTCAAACAAAATGAAAAAAAAAAGTTCTTCTGCATTTGAATTTTTTTTAAACATTATCAACTTTGTACAAAATGAAATTCTTTTCCCAAAACTCACGAGGAAGTGACGTGATTGATTGTTCGATCAGTCCCGTGGCACATCAAAACACAAACAAAATTTATAAAAATCATGACAACAACTTGTCATACCTATTTATAACGGAGCCCAAAGTCGATTTGACTGAAAAATCTTCAAAATAGATCAAGTCACCGAAAGTATTAAGCACCGTGTGTACATACATACATACATAGAGGTATTATTATAATACACAAAAAGTAAAAAAAAAAAAAAATTCCACAACACTAGAAAATTTGATGCATTCGTTCGAAAGATTTGACATTTCCGTGGCGTGGTGGTGTTACTTACGACTGTTTAAAAGTGACTACGATACGCGAATAACAACACACGACAAGTTAGCCATTTGTTTACGATCAATTTTTAGCGAATTAGTTGTAATCAAAGTACATGTACACGAGATCAAGACGAGCACAAGGTTTGAAGGCCCGCGGCCAACTGTCGAACTCACCGCGTGTTCACCATTGCACTGCCACTGGCATTTACCGCTTTGTTAACACTTTGTATGCCGGTGAATATACCTACACTTATTACGTATTCGTATTATTTTATCGCCCACACGCTCCGTTCTGCTGGACAAACCAATATAATGTGTAATGTACACATGTGTGTCATTTTTTTCTTCTTCTATGAACTTGAACAAATTCAAAGACTGACGGGTGTTGAAGGTGTTGGACCTGTCACGTGATAAACACTGAATATTCGTAACGTTTGTGAAACAACTGCTAATTACACGCAATGGCACAAAACAGGGGGTCAAGATTAACTTGAGCCATCTAATATTCGCTGACGTCATAGTTATAGTTGCAAGTAACAGAATTAAACAATGAAAGTATGAAAGTAGGATTAAAAATTAATTTTAATATAGTTGATAGTTATTTATACCTAGGGCAATTGGTGAATATGACCGGATGTAAAGAAGTAGAATTATGCTTTTGGAAGAATTAACATTGTTTTTAAATCCAATACAGTGGAACCCCATTGCATCGTTCTCGCTTGTATTGTTTTTTCGCATATATCGCTATCTTTTCACAGTCCCGGCCAAACACCCATAAGAACAGTGTTAAATAATCTCGTTTGCATCGTTCTCCTGTATCAATCGTCTAAATATTACGTACTAAATATACTTTTTTACGGTCCCATGAAAAACGATGCAACGGGGTTCCACTGTATTCCGCTATTGTTAAAAATAAGGCATACGACCAATGCGTACTGCCAGTTATGACGTATGGATGTGAAACGTGCACACAGAGAATCATGGAAAGATGTATGCTCGGTATAACGAGAAGAGATCGTAAGAGGAATACATGGGGTGAGAAGCATGATCAAGGCGGCAGATATAGCGGAACGGTATCCGAGAGGATGTGAAAGAAAGCAAGGTAGACCGAGTGGACGATGGGCTGATGAATTAAAAATAATGTTTTGAGGCAAGTGGATGCAGATTACTCAAGACAGACAGGAATGGAAGAGGATTGGAGAGGCCTTCGTCCAGCAGTGGATTGGTGAACGGCTGAAAATGATCATGAAAAGTCAACGAATAACATTTTTAAGCTAAAAGTTATTATTAGAACTCAAATCGAGTTAACTCTGTGAGTCTACGTAACCTGCTAGATTATATTGTTAGAGACTTAGTGCAAAGATTAGTGCAATGATTTACTTAATTAGACCACGTTGAAATTTAAGAAATAAAAAAAGGAACAATCACACTGTATAATCGCAGTATTTCCATTTTTTTCTGTACTACGACAACAAATCGACGTGGAAGAATTTGAATTGCGTATACAAACAAGGATGTAAAAATTTTCGATAAGCTACCAATGTAAATAGAAGCTTAAAAATCGGTCAATAGATACATATCTCTATCTACACACACACACATACGAAGATAGTGATAACAATAATGTATTCAAATTTATTTATATCGCTGATCAATCGATCGATACACGATTGCGAACTTAATGAGCTACGATAGAACAAAAATTCACTTTAATAAACAACTTTTACACGACACAAAGTCTATTGATAAGCACCGGTGTAAATAAACCTGTACAGTGGGACGTCACGCACCCTATTATGAGGCCTTGTGCTAAAGAAGGTGTTGCTATCGCTAACAGTAAATAAAGTTTTCTGCTCTAAAATATGTACCTACAATATAAACTGAGTAAATATCGATAAAAGGCATAAAAGCATTATTGTACTACGCATTTAGTAAAAAGGCATAAAAATTCATTCAGTAATTACTATTAGGTATTATATACATATATACAGTGGAACCCCGTTGCATCGTTTTTCATGGGACCGTAAAAAAAAAAAACGATGTATGCAGAAAAACGACTTAAACGATAAAGTATATTTAGTACGTAATATTTAGACGATTGATACAGGATAACGATATATAGGAGAACGATGCAAACGAGATTATTTAACACTGTTCTTATGGGTGTTTGGCCGGGACTATGAAAAAATAGCGATATATGCGAAAAAACAATACAAGCGAGAACGATGCAACGGGGTTCCACTGTATATGTACATACATATATATACAATTTGACAATATTAATCCTTTTCACAAAAAAACACGTCCGTTGGTATTCAACGAGCTTACACACTGGTTTTAACATACATAAATAGAGATAAAAATATGTAAAAAATTTCATCTACATGGACATTTGACCTACATTCAGTTAAAAAATTGCAATGAAAGAATCAGACGATTGACCTTGAAATTGTATATTGTGGGAAAATCTGCTGTTGATTGTTCCATTATCCACGCGTTTTATTTTAAAATTCACTGACTATGTAAAATCATTTGAGCAAATTTTGCTGAGCAATCAAACTATGCAGTTCAAATGCGATGTTAAAATATCTATGTATGTATGTATATGTACCTACTCGCATATGATAAAATAGTACATAACCACTTTTTGCAATCGCAAAAAGACAACACATGTATTTTATGAATGAACGAAAACAGTATTTGTATTTGCAACGTGTGTATATGTTTGTTTTGGGAGACATGTTGTAGACCAGCGGTCGGGAACCGGCGGCTCCGGAGCCGCATGCGGCACTTTGTATGAAAATTGCGGCTCTCACCGCTATCCAAACGTTTTGCGTGTAATACAAAATGTCGACACACAGTTTACACAAGATCAAAATGAATTCCCATTTCCACAACGTCGTGGTTATAAAATGCTGTAAGATCGTTTTTTCAGATTAAAATTTATAATAAGTTTTAGTAATAAACTGGCGAACGTTAAGAAATATCACGAGGACAATTATTTTTTACTATTATTAATGATTTACACTGTTCGACAAATGACGACTTTTTTTTGCTTCAGAGACGAGATATGACTTTTCTTATATGTAGATCTATGCCCAGTGAACACGAATCTGGTAATAAAAAATGTTGATTGGCTCGAGATTCGGAGATATATGTGTTTTTTTAAATCACGCGATTTTTCTATTTCTTGGTGTTCGTTCGATGTCTCATAATTTGTCAATTTCTTGTTCAAAATGAATATTGGAATCTACAGTCGGGTATTTCAATGCCTTCTAATTACTTCATTACAAAATTATTTACAAGCAAATTGAAGAAAGTTTCAAGCCACGGCACTGCTCTATTCGTTGTATTCAATGACACACACACACACGAGATACACACGCATTTGATGCTTAAGGCTGCATACATATACGAACTTTTATCTTACTTGGACGAGTTTTAAGCTCGCTATTTTACCGATTTCAAATTCAGCACACTTCCAATTAACCCTTTTAAACGAAAACAACATATAGTGTGGCCAGAACATTATTTCAATAAATATGTTTCAATATAAAACACTCAATATAAAATAGTATTAACAGTGGGAAAAAATCCCAAGTGAAAATACGTACTTTTGACTTTTGATTTGAACTGGACGACTATTTAGAAAGATCTGAAAGCTGAAAAGTACTAGAAATGAAAGATAAAATACCCGACTATAGATTCCAATATTCATTTTGAACAAGAAATTGACAGATTTTGAGACATCGAACGAACAACACCAAGAAATAGAAAAATCGCGTTATTTAAAAAAACACATACATATATCTCCGAATCTCGAGCCAATCAACATTTTTTATTACCAGATTCGTGTTCACCGGGATAGATCTATAAGAAAAGTCATATCTCGTCTCTGAAGCATTTTTCGTGTCGAACAGTGTTATTATTGAGTAACATTTCATTTAATTTTGAATATATAATTAGAAAATAATATGTTGCGGCTCCCAAACTTACCAATTTTGCAAGGTTTTCCCTAATTTGGCTCTTAGTTCGAAAAAGGTTACCGACCACTGGTGTAGACTGTAGATTGTGCTACAATGCGTTGGTCTCGTACTTGAACCCAAAATAAATAAAAGGTTATAAGGTATACTTTAATGTTTCCTCGATTTGTTAAAATTGAAAGTTAACACTGCTTAATTATTCATGCACACAATGCATATACAACACAAGGAAAAACATTCTAAAACGAAAACATTGTATGTCATCCAAAAGGTATGTATGTATGTACATAAATATGTACGTACGTGCTATAAAAGTCTTCCGTCAATCATAAAAAAATCGCTTCATAAAGCCGGAAGGTTGAAATTTTCACGAAGGCCTATTTTCTTCGTGCTTATACATACATATATCTAAAGCTGGGTCCACACCGGCGAACCGAACAGCGAACGAAGAAGGACGAAGGCGAATTGTTATTGTATGGACCGCTCCAATAACGTCCGATGATTATTAGAACGTCCACACAATAACAATTCGCCTTTTCGCAATTCGTCGTTCGCTGTTCGGTTCGCCGGTGTGGACCCAGCTTAAAACGACTACAGAACCAATCGCACGAATTTTTGAAATTTTACCTTCTAACACACAGGTTCCCAACTTTTATAAAAGCCAAGGGACCCGCGACCCCAAAATATTTGAAAAGGCAACACATATTATTCAAACATCAAGACACTGATTAAAAAATGAAAATTGCATTCATCATCATTATCAGCCATTCACCATCCACTGCTGGATGAAGGCCTCTCCAATCCTCTTCCATTCCTATCTGTCTTGAGCAATCTGCAACCACATGACCACACATTCTTCTCAATTCATCAGTCTACCTTGCTTTCTTTCACATCCTCTCGGATACCATTCCAGTATTTGTCGCGTCCATCTGCCATCTATTCTTCTCGCTATGTGTCCACTTCAACTTTTTCACACGTTCTGCTATATCTGCTACTTCTTACCCATGTATTCCTCTTACGATCTCTTCTTGTTATAGCAAGCTTACATCTTTCCACGCTTCACTGTGCGCACTGTATCTTGTGTAGCGTTCTTGAATTTTAGCATCCACGTTGCACATCCATACGTCATATGGGGTCGCGACCCATAGGTTGGGAACCCGTGCTCCAACACTTTAGACGGGCCCTAGACGTTAAGATATATTATATGAAGGTACATACATATGTATGTCCATAAACATAACTGTGCGGAGCTATACTGCCGTCCTAAGCCCACTTAACGTAACTGTCAAAAATTACGAAAATGAGTTGGATGTGTTTTAGGGGTTATGGGAGTGTATTCTTGCAAATTTTCATATCAAAATAATGTATCTTCATCCAAAAGTGACTTTTTTAAGCTATTAAATTTAACGTATCTGCATGCGCAGAGAAATAGTATCACCAATACTTGGCGAAAATAACGTATCCAATATTTACTTCGGTCACTACCTTATCATGAAAGATTGAAAAGACTGAATCTATCCACATTGCACATTGGAGACGTGGAGATTAAGAGGTGATTTAATTGAAGTATTCAAAATAATAAATAATCATTATTCATGTGAAATGACCAACCTCATTATGTTAAATGAGAACCCTCATCTAAGAGGTCATACTCTTAGGCCCGTAACGCACTTGGCGGCCTGGCTGCGCGGCCTGGCTGCCGGCCAGAAAAACGTGCACCCAGTTCAATCAGCCAAAGCGGCAGCCAGAGCTCAGTTCTCAGAAATTTAGCGGCAAGTTCTCAAACAAAAGATGCTCACAAATGGACAGCGATACAACATATTATTTTCAATGCAATATTTGGTTCGTAATCTAGAATCTCGGATCCTTTTGTACTGTATGTACGTATGTAGATGCAAATAATTCGTTGAAAATAGTTTTATATACATTATTTCCAGCGCGCAATATTAGCGATTTTTTTTTTTTTATATTTTTATCTTATTCGTTGAATTTAGTGTAAAATTTATAATGGAATTGGAATTGTTTATTCAGATTTTCAGCCGAAGCGGCGGAAAATCAGAAATGGCAAACGTGAATTGACTGGCTGCACATCTCGTGTTGGCCGCGGCGGCCAGTGGCTGCCTGTCTGGCTGCTGCGTATCGGAGCCGGTACCTGTGGCCGCGCAGCCAGAGTTTCCTGGGAGGCAGCCATGGCCGCGGCGGCCACAACGATGTTAGAAAATGTATGTGGCTGCCTGTTTGACAACGCACTGAGGCAGCCAGGAAACTCTGGCTGCGCGGACACAGGTACCGGCTCCGATACGCAGCAGCCAGACAGGCACCCACTGGCCGCGCAGCCAGGCTGCCAAGTGCGTTACGGGCCTAAGACTCCGAAAAGAAAAATCAAATAAGATTGTTAGAGATTCATTATTTTCAAATAGAGTGGTTGAAGTTTGGAATAGTCATATGTATACATTAATAATGAATAATGGAGTGACGTAACTACTTAAGTATTCATTTTTCCTCAGAATTATCAAAACACAATAGAAAATAACCTCATGCACCAAAAAAAAGTTTAAATAAATCAGTATACATATATGAAGAAAAACACAAATTTAGAATAAAACTTTCAAGTCCATTTATCTCGATATTGTTGTTTTGTCAGTTACGTTAAGTGGGCTTAGGACGGCAGTATAAAACTAATCAATTATTTATTTTCGCAAAATGAAAGAGGATCTTGTGTCAGACATAGCGTGGGATTTCCAATTTGGTAATGAGATGATGTCAAATTTTGATCTGTCCCATGGAAGAAAAAAAAAAGCACCGCTACATTGGAAACCATCAAGTCGAAAATCACGCGTTGCTAAATAATGCAAACCGTTAGATTAATGACATGCACAAATTTGGAACGTGGGCGCCGCACTTACATACATATGTATGTACTTACCGTACACACATTCGTGACGAAAGTGTACCCACGCCATGCCAGAGAACAAACAACCTTAACATTCACGGATCTGGTAGGCAAATTTTATGACAACTTATCGCTTTTCAAAATGTCCCTACACCTTATACAATATGTACATATGTATATGTTATGCCGAATTATTCCAACTCGCTCTTACGCGAAAAAAGCGATATTTTGCCGAATTCGTGAAATTATATATATAACTAGCTTTATTACCCGGCTTTGCCCGGGGTGTAATAAATATAATGTAATATAGTGTTGGACTCCCGAAAAGCAATGCCGGCCCCTTACCAACCCCCAAACCCTCCTTCTTACCCCGGCGGCCCTTTTTTTTGACTCCCGAAAAGCAATTCCGGCCCCTTACTACCCACCAGACCCCCCTCCTGCCCCGGCGGCCCCCTTTTTGGGCTCCCGAAACACTATCTGCTTAAATCTACTTAAATCTGCCGAAAACATCTACTATCGTGTGAACTACGTCGTTTCTATTAATCGCGCCCGAGCAACGCCTGGTAATTGACGAATGACCCATACGTACATACATACAAACTTAAGCGTTTTATATACTAGATAGCCGAAATCCGTCTGTCTGTCTGCTGATAACGCTCGCTGAGGAAAAATAATTAAAAAACCACCAGAACGAGTGGGGATCGAACCCAGGACCCCAGGCTCGGGAAGAACGTCCTTAGACTAATCTGCCAAAACCAGTTGTCGGTTTGGTCTTTTTTTTTTTTAACATTACCTATACAAGGGATCGTGAATCTGCTTTACCTATAACATAAAAACTCTGCTAAAAATACAAAGATGGCGCTATAAAACAAAAACATCACTTACAAAATTATAATTATTATACATATAATAATTAATAATTATAATATAAATAGTAAAGTAAAAAAAAAAAACGATACTATCGATACTACGGGATTGCTATAATACATAGATGACGCTATAAAAACTATTATTTTTTTGTCATTTACAACCGTGCGATCAATTAGTGGGGATCACTATTAAAAAAGCGCTTTACGTAATTTAAAATTCAGCTGGCGTCGATATTCAACGGGCTTACACTAGTAGTAAATAGATAATGAAGCGACCATATTCACGAAATCGGCAAAATATCTGCTGATTGCGTGTAATTGCACCTGTCACATATATGTAGATTTAATTTGAAAAGCAAAAGCCTATAGAAACTGTCATTTGACATGCCAGTGCTACACACTTTTATCGTGCACCGGCAGGGGCGGATTTACCAATAGGCAGAGTAGGCAAGTGCCTAAGAGCGATATTACATTGAGCAACAAAACCAGCACCAGATTTTTTTTGGCGGTGGCGAGCATCTTATTACATTGCACCACTTTTCAAGCTACCAAGCTACCTGCTCATCTCATAATCTTCATACAAAAAAAAAATACTATACGAAACTAGGTACTCTATGTAGACGTAGAAAATATATAAAATTCAACCTCTCGTATTTCTTTCTGGATTTCATTGTTTTCGAAACAATTGCGTTGACGTTGCGTTGTGTTGACAATTGAGTACGACGATGCAAAAAAAGGTCAGAAAAGGGTTTTTGGTGAAGATTTTTTTCGGCGAACATTGACTTCCAAGAAATTTTCAAGCAACCCAGAATCGCATCGTCTAATACATCGTAATACTTACCATTGGAACCTGTATATCTATCTGGTCGCCGAGGTTCAAAAAAAACCTGGTGTTCCGTTTTGTTGCTGAATGTAATATCAGCCTAAGGCGGCAGATTTGAGAGATTTGAAAAAAAAATTCCAGACGTGAATCACCTAGCGAGTCCACTGAAACTTTTTTGACACGTTAGTCATAAAAACCACATTCTATAACTAAACCATTGTTCTTGGCCAACTTAATATATATATATATATATATTATATACATATATAATTATATATCTTTTAAACTTCTCGATGTCAATTTGAAAATGAATGAACCTTTCGGTATGTATCATCACCATTTTCAACCGTTCACCATCCACTGCTGGATAAAGGCCTATCCAATCCTCTTCCATTCCTGTCTGTCTTGAGCAACCTGCATCCACTTGACTTCATCAGTCTACCGTGGTTTCTTTCACATCCTCTCGGATACCATTCCAGTATTTCTCACGACTATCTGCCATCCGTTCTTTTCGCTATGTGTCCACTTTTTCGCACGTTCCGTTATATCTGCCACTTTAGTCATACTTCCTACCCATGTATTCCTCTTGCGATTTCTTCTTGCTATAACCAAGGATACATCTTTCCATGCTTCCATGTGTGCACTGGATCTTACATAGAATTTTTGAATTTAGCATCCAAACATACATATCTTACATTGTACATGTCATCATATGTCGCACTTCCAACTGCCTGATGCAAAATGTTGTACGTAAGCATTATTTCACAAATAAAGGCGCTCACACACTTTAGCGAAATCGCTGCGGTATCGCCGCGTCAAACTTTCGCCCCTATCGTCATCCCATTCGCATTGATGCGAATCAACGACGAATTTGACGCAGCGATTTCGCCAAGTTGTGTGAGCGCCTTAATGGTACAATGCAAGTTTGTGATCACGATGGAGATAGTTATTCAACACAAAAATCACTCCTCGAATATGTAGTCCTATTTAATGTATGCAGTAACTTTTTACACATTCATTCTATAAAAAGTTACGACGTAGATACATATGTATGTGCACGACGTGCGAAATTGAACTGTCAGTGCGGGATAACCAAATTGAACTGCTTCTTAAATAACATGTTAACACGCTTGATTGACATTAAACGCATACCTACATACGTGTGCTATCTATTGTGTAGTATTTATTTGATCGCGTTAAAAATGAGCCAGGAACGCATTTGGCAAAGTGTTAAGACAATTTATTTTCGTGGCTAACACTAATTTGAAAATGATCTAATGAACCGAAATAGTCATCATCATCATAACAATGTGATCTCCACGAACAGTTTAGGGTTGCTATTAGCCACTAGGCGTGCAATATTAGATTGGGTTAGATTGGGGATACGACACTGACAAGAGAGTGAATCACCCTAAAGTGACCCTAATCTTGATTTGTTCTTATTGAAGTACCTATAAAATAAAACAGTAACTTAGATTCAATCAGTCGAATGATGGCGAAGGCAATTGTCACGTTTGTTCGTTTGAAACGAACTACGTCGTATCGCGTCGGTGAGTAGCTTAGTGCACACTGAGCTCTGGATTGACCATAAGTACCCTCAAAATGATCTCATCTATCGATCCTTAAAGTTAGCTTGAAACATCCTGTCAAATAGATAGACGACGAAAGAGACGAAGACCGGTGGCCTCCGAGGCCAAGTGGGCGACAATCTCGAAAATATGTATGGGGAAACAACTGCACTGCACTGGTTAGAATACGTGGGTTTGAAATTCTGCTCTACCAGTTTAGAGGCCTATTTCCACAGATTGAAATATGTCTGTCAATATGTACTACACTATTACACGCCTATCTAGTTTTTATTCGCGTCTGGCATCTAAATTTTTATCCATTTCTATTCTCCGTCACTAGAAATCTGAATCAATGCGGTGCAGCGAGGCAGAAGCGTTCGCGGTTTTGCCGCCACTTCATGGATCCTTTTTTACTGTATGTACATACATATATGTAGATGCAAATAATTCGTTGAAAATAGTTTTATATATGTACATTATTTCCAACGCGCAACATTAGCGAGATTTTTTTTTATTTTAATATTTTTATCTTATTCGTTGAATTTAGTATATGTATATATAATATAAGCCGCCTTGAAGAGAAACACCTCCACGCCATTTCTCCCCAAGACCCTCACATGAGGCCACCACCCCCCCCAACGAATATAGTCTGTTGACCTTTCCGTTGGGGACAGACGGTTGTCCAGTAAGGCCGGAACAACCGCGCATCTCTGCTGAAATAAATAAAATAGTATAAAATTTATAATGAAATTGGAATTGTTTATTCAGATTTTCAGCCGAAGCGGCTGAAAATCTGAAATGGAAAACGAGAATTGACTGGCTGCCGAGCAGCCAGGCTGCTAGTGCGTGCATCGCACAGGCAGCCACATACATTTGCTTTGTTAAATACATCTCGTGTTGGCCGCGGCGGCCAGTGGCTGTCTGTCTGGCTGCTGCGTATCGGAGCCGGTACCTGTGGCCGCGCAGCCAGAGTTTCCTGGCTGCCTCAGTGCGTTGTCAAACAGGCAGCCACATACATTTTCTAACATCGTTGTGGCCGCCGCGGCCATGGCTGCGCAGACAGCCAGCCAAGAGCGTTACGGGCCTAAAGGCACAGACAACACTGGAGGGGTGTGGGGAAGGGTCCGCCATTTTGCTTTTTTCGCGGTTCGCTCAACTTTTGCGGATGTCGCGCGAATGTTATAAAGTATGTTGGCGTTAGCGCGAAAATGTTCGAGCGACATACCCACACCTTGGCGCTCGGCACCGCTCGTCCAACATGAAGTGCCGGCATTAGAGGGCGACCCACGAAGACGAGACAGAGTGACGCGTCACTCGAATGCATAACTGCAGCATTTTGCATTCGATTAGCAGGATTAGCTGCATGCATCATTTATTCCGTGTCCTGTGCAGCTCTGACATTTTTCACTCGTTGTGGACAAGGTTATGAAATTACATTTATCAAACAGCCTATTGAAACTGTTACACTTTAAAAACGTGACTGGGTATTTCAGTGTTTCACAAATGTTGCGAATATAAAATTTATTTTCATATGAGAGGTGACATATCTCCCGCTCTCGCTGTACCGCGTTCGTTTGGGAACACATCATAATACGATCAACACCGTTAAGGCCCTCTCACTAACCCCAGCGGATTCGCTGCGTCAAGTTGACGTCCTCTATCGTTGATTCGCACCAGTGCGATTGGGACAACGATCAGTTTGAGGGCCTTAAATCAACTCTGTTGAGGCATCATAAGTTATGAAAAAAAAATTTTTTGATAGAAAGCGTGTTTTCTTATTAAATAAAAATTTCGCCTGGCGAGTATTTTTCACGGTATGTATTGTAATGCCTTTCTATATACGTATCGTCATCATCATCATCATTTTCAGCCGTTCACCATCCAGTGCTGGATGATGGCCTCTCCAATCCTCTACCATTCCTGTCTGTCTTGAGCAATCTGCATCCAGTTAACTCCATACATTCTTCTCAATTCATCAGCCCATAGTCCACTCGGTCTACCTTGCCTTCTTTCACATCCTATCGGGATACCATTCCAGCATTTCTCGCGTCCATCTGCCATCCATTATTCTCGCTATGTGACCAGCCCATTGCCACTTTTTCACACGTTCCGCTATTATGTACATACTAGTGTAAGCCCGTTGAATATCAACGGAGTGGTTTCTCATCACCCGTACTGTGAGTGTTTGTGTGGGTGAGTATATGTACGTGTATGTACATACGTGCAGTATGTATGCGAGCGATCCAACCAGACAACCGTCCAGGCAGACCCTTGCGCTACTATATATAGTAATGCATACTTCAAACTTGACAAATGAATTAAGTACTGAGCTTAGTATTTATTTCTAATAATAAAAAAAAAATGGCGCGTTATACCTAATACAATAACATAGCAAAGTCGCGAATCTACCGAGGATTAATATTGTCAAATTTAGTGATCTTGGGTTCAAATCTCACGCGCGCCACGGTTCGTGTCTTTTAATCATTTACCTCAGCGAGAGTTATCAGCAGACAGACAGACAGACGGAATAGGGCTATTATATGGAGATTATATATTATATACATACATATATAAAAATTTATCGAAAATAAATATTATCCATATGTACAAATTCTATGCATTTTGCAAGCAGACGTTCATAAATGTATTTTTTTTTCAATTTGTCATTTCTATGAGCAGAAAGTCACTTTCACTTTTGTTTGAAAGATATCGTCTTGTGCATCATCAATTCATCACATTCACCACATAGGCGGGGCGTTGAAGTCACCGTAAATTTTAAAAATGCCGACATTTTTCCGAGAATTCGTGATCGCATTGACTCCGTCAATTATGGAAATAAACGAAAATTATCATAGAAATTATAAAAAAAAATTGAATGTGAAAAAATAAATACCTGCCCATTTACATTAATTTAGATTTATCTGTTTTAATAATGTGATTCAGCTCTAAAGGGGCCAATATCAAAGACGGGAATGATATAATGATAAGAACGGGAATTGAGCCTCACAATATTAGAACCATGCGTCAAATCGTCATTCTGTCAATCCGACGATTGAATCGTCGAAGATGCAGAGATGTGCGACAAGGACTTTTTGCATATCGATGAATAATTGAACAAGTTTTCTGTATAAATTCACAATGATAAACGACTAACGATAAACGGTAATGGACATTCGTGTTGTTTACACACATGTTTAGAGCAACAGTGTGACAAAACACTGATTCTTTAAACGCACTTGGCAAATTTGATGAATCGCAACAACTAGCGAAAGCCCATTGATCGCTTCAGCCAAAATATCGTGATTTTTTGTATCGTGTACATTAATGTACATATATGCGAGAGTGACCGAAGTTTTTTATTCGTTGTCGTGGTTTAAGTTCCGTAAGTAAAATAAGTAGACCCCGGAATTATGGATTCTTTCAGTATGCGACCTTTGGACCCCGAACGCTTCTTGGGATATTCCGTTACTGACCCGAACTCACGTTCTTATTATTCCACTATACCATTAACGTATTCCATCCTTTACGGAACAATTATATTTATAATATTTTAACCTATAATATGACATAAATACATATAATTACTCGATAATATAATTTTCATATTCTTTGCATACCAAAAAATAATGAAGTTTAGTGTCTAATTTTTTTAAATTCTGCTGTTATACATATCCTATATGTATGTACATATGTATAGGTACAGTGGAACCCCGTTGCATCGTTTTTCAGGGGACCGTAAAAAAAAAAACGATGTATGCAGAAAAACGACTTATACGATAAAGTATATTTAGTACGTAATATTTAGACGATTGATACAGGATAACGATATATAGGAGAACGATGCAAACGATATTATTTAACACTGTTCTTATGGGTGTTTGGCCGGGACTATGAAAAAATAGCGATATATGCGAAAAACAATACAAGCGAGAACGATGCAACGGGGTTCCACTGTATATACTAAGCTAAATATATAATTTATTTTATACATATAAAATTTAATAAATAATATTCAATATCTTGAACGAAAATTCGAACGGGCAACGGCAATACTAAAATATACCTGCGGAATAAGGGTCGAGAATCCGTAATTCCGGGGTCCAAGTATTCAGTAATAAGACTTTTTGAATTGATACGCAAAATTCCACATTCGAAATTCATAAGGGCATGCAGCGATTCGTTTGTTTGTGCGGAATCTTGCTACATATTTGTATTTTTGGCATATTTGTATTTACGTGGAAAATTAGAAAGTTCGATTACGTTCTCGAATAAATGAAATGACTTCATCATTTATGTCCGTCTCGTAAAAATTGACAATATTGATCACGTAAAAGAAATCCGTCCATTCTACAAGTGCGCTTATAACATTACATATACATATGTACATATGTACATATGATTGTACGCGATTATCACAAATCGATTATCTATTATTATAATTAGATAAATGTCGATGTAGATACTAAACTATGCGAGTATGCTTATAGGTATGTAAAATTTTCGATGATGAAAGTTTTAATTATAGAGCGTGATCTAAAAGTTCGGACAAAAGCTGACGACTTAAATCTTGCGCAGATAATGAAACTAATATATGTAATTCAATATAGATATGTACACAATACATCGCTCGATAATTAAGATAATTAAGATCCATGAGATTAAGTGAGGAGGGCTGTTTATTTGAATCGACTGAATCATTTGATTACAATCGAATACAACAAAGGAGTTATTGTGCGAATGGGCTGATGTCAAATCGTTTCCGCTAGTGACAGGCTGTGGTGTCAAAAGGTGTTCGAAGGTCACTTACATACATATGTATGTACAGTCTTTGTGTTAATGAATCCCGCCTTAATAGGATGTTTTGAGTTAACCCAGTGCCTTATTAACACCTGACATCATCGCGAATTCAGAATTCGGAAAGGTATTGCTATGTACGAAAATGTAGAATAAAGGCGCTCGCACACCTCTGCGAAATTTGTCGACGAATTTCGCCAGAGCTGAGATTTGTACTTGGCACGACTGCAGCGCCATTCGACACTCAACGGTCGAAACGCGAAATACCATCCGTCACCTCGCTTTCAGAACGTTTGTATTTCACTCACGATTCCGACACGGACTCCTCAAATGAAGGCGAAGCTCTTATGTTGGCCTCATATTTATATGAATGGTTGGTTAAATACTTTTATTGTTGAATCTAATTTATAACGGTGTGGCTGACTGTTGACAAAATCGACTGGTTTCTGTGTCACTCTGACATAACCTATCGAGTCAGATCGTACAGGATGGGATACTTCTTCAACGTTTCGATCAGCTTTTCCACAAACGTCATATCGAAATTGAGCAAATCGCCGAAAAAATAGTGTACGGCGATTCGTTATGCGCCTTAAAAGGACAACTGCGAAATTTCAATCAGAGACAACAAGAGAACAAATCTCATGAATGGTATTCGTTTCGGTGTAAAAATCGTTTTTGCTTTGGTTTTCAAAAATTCAGTTTTGGTTAATTCAAAAATTTAAGATTTTGCGGTCGGAAGTAATTTTCAGGGGGGGCCCTTTGATTTTCAAAATATGTTCTCGCATCGAAAATTATACACAACTTTAATTTTTAAATGTAATGCTGCGTACACACCTACGAACCGAACGGCGAACGACGAAGGGTCGCTGTTGTGTGGACGTTCACAAATCATCGGACGTTACTGTGTGGAGCGGTTCACACAATAACAATTCGCCTTCGCCCTTCGTCGTTCGCTGTTCGGTTCGTCGCACAGTGTCGCCGATTGAAGTTCTAGCTAGACATTCTTCGATTTCAATATTTTCGAAAAACTATTTATGTACCACAATTTTACATAATATTATATATCACGTTTGGTGCGTTCAAAGCAAAAGGGATTTGTCACGCGTTCTGAAACGTCGTCGAGTTATTTTAAAATGGATATTACTAGAAAAGGTATTAACTAATATTTTTTATTAGAATTTTAACAAAAATATTAATTGCTTTTGTAGAAATTTCGATTAGTTTGTTTGTAGCACGAATTTAAATTTTTTTTCAACAATATAATGTTTCCTGAAACTTTTAAAATAGCACAGGGCACTGTACAGTTTTGATTTTTATATATATTAAAGTTGAACTAATGTACTTATGGAAACTGCAAAAAAAAGTTGCCGAAGTTTGCTGAATCATACTTTTATATCGATTTCTTTCAGACCATTTTTCGATCGATTTCTTTCTTTTTTTACCTTTTACTGTTTATTTTGTTTTTGAATTTGTACGTTTTTACATTTTATAACCTTTTTTTATATTTGATATATTATAATAGATATTAATATTATTTATCCTAAGAAATTTCTTTTTTTCACATTCTTTTTCAAATTCACATTCTTAATCAAAATTCTGCCACTTCCGGTTGATGGATATTGATGAATTATTTTTGTAACATATTATGATTCATAAAACTATAAATTTATAATAATATAAATAATTTTAGACCAAAAATGGTTTATATTTAAAAGTAATCTGCTACTTCCGGTTGTCGGATTTTTACCAAAATCATAACAAGTCGTGATACATTATACGAAAACTATGAATATAAATTTTCAGATTGATATATAGTGTAGTTTCTGAGCAATCGCGATTTAAAAAAAAATTTGCGCATGTCTAGCTAGAACTTCAATCGGCGACACTGTGCGTCGGTGTGGACGCAGCATAAAAATGCGCCACAAGCGAAAATTGTATAGTGACAATACATATATTAGAACTTAAGAATCCTTTGGATACACGCGACAATGCGTAACGAGCGCAAGTACGTACGTATATTTAGAGCATATAGTTTTAATTTTATGATTTGTCTATATGCATAACATACAATAAAGCGTATCTATACATAAATGACTTTGAGAATTAAAACCAACGTCATTCCAAATGAATAATAAATAAATGCCGTACTAAACTGACAAATCACACAGGTTGGACTTCTCAGAATTTTGAACGCTGTGGTAAAATATTCAGAATTGGACTGAAATTAGGAAATGATCTTAATGTCTAGATAATATAACTAATTATCGTATACGCATTTAGATTCGGTAAACGACATTCTCGTAAAATAAAAAAGTCATCAAAGACGTCTTTTTTAACGATTGCTACGAATTTCACAATACTCATCCCTAATATTGTGTGAGTCAGGTGCACATGTTGCGACCATTTATTTGGCAAAGTGGCAATATTTTTTGAATCACATGTGACTATAATTTTATACATACATAATAAACAAATGCTTTTAGATTTGTTCCGTATATATGCCGACTGAAAGCTCAGACAATTTCATGGTTAGGTATTAATCAACGCAATTATAGAAGAAGATGGACATGCGAACATGGTCATCGTGGATAACATACATAAATACATACATACATACATAGAGATCGGATAACGATTTCACTAAAACAAGAACTTTAGAAGCTTCTTACAGCACAGCTTTAGAACAGCTTAACGTCACCGAAAAACTACATATCAGCTCGTGTCAATGCAATGGCTTGTGCTGCGTACACACCGACGAACCGAACAACGAACGACGAAGGGTTGCTATTGTGTGGAGCGATCCACACATTAACAATTCGCCTTCGCCCATCGCTGTTCGCAATTTTACCGATTAAAAATTCAGCACACTTCCAATTGACCCTTTTAAACGAAAACAAAAAATAGTGGGGCCAGAACACTATCCCAATAAACGTGTTTCAATAGAAAATACTCAATATAAAATAGTATTAACAGTGGGAAAAAATTCCAAGTGAAAATACATTCTTTTGACTTTTGATTTGAACTGGACGACTACTTAGAAAGATCTGAAAGCTGAAAAGTACTACAAATGAAAGATAAAATACCCGACTATAGATTTCAATATTCATTTTGAACAAAAAATTGACCGATTTTGAGACATCGAACGAACAACACCAAGAAATAGAAAAATCGCGTGATTTAAAAAACACATATATCTCCGAATCTCGAGCCAATCAACATTTTTTTATTACCAGATTCGTGTTCACTGGGCATAGATCTATAAGAAAAGTCATATCTCGTCTCGGAAATATTTTAAAAGTCGTCATTTGTCGAACAGTGTTATCATAGATGTAGAATAACATAGATTGGCCTTAGCGCCCGAAAAATGACATACATACAAAAGGGCATGCAAAAAAGCATGCCTTGCATGCATTTTGCTTGACTTTTTTTTTTGGGACTTCTTTTTTGTGAGAATTCCCCGTACTATAAGACCCCCCGCACCCCCTGTTGCTTCTGACGCTTTGTCCAGGCAAATTTGTTTGGAATGGCATATCTATGGTATTGTACATATATCTATGGTAATTATACATCAAATTGAACCATAGAGAAAATGGAACGTAATTTTGCTGTCAATATTAATTTAAGCTATTCGTGAATCGATAAAATGTTTATTTTTTGATATAATTGTACGAAAAACAAATATTGAGAAGCACTATGTGGCTCTCTTACAAAATAATGTCAACAGTGCAGATAAATAATTCGCGGAAAACTGGCGTGATTTCGCAGTAGAGAGCGCAATGGCTTGGCACCGTCCAACTAACTACTACATACCAAATATATGTACATACATACATATAACGGCTAACCAGCAACCACTTCTACAATTTACTGAACAGTCGTAGAGCGTGCGTTGAAATATCAGCGAACTAAAGTGAATCTACCTATATTTTGGTGTTTTTTGACGAACCAACAATTTTTTCGTTTCGTCGCTTCTTATGAATACAAATTAAAGTGAAAAAAAATCTTACCTTCGACAGAATGATGGATAAGAAGTATGATGGATAAGAAGTTCGCTCATAACGTGATGGTGGGGGGGGCGCGGGGTTTTCAGCCCCCGCGCCCAGGGGGGCCCCTATTCGCCACCCCTGAAATTACAATAGATTATTTTAATATTTTATACTGAAATGATCAAATACTACATATATGTATATGTAATGCTGCGTACACACCGACGAACCGAATAGCGAACGACGAAGGGCGAAGGCGAATTGTTATGATTTATGTAGTCTCCAAGCACACCGCTGCGAACAGGTAGGAAAATAGATAGGAAAATCTCAAGGGTGGTATGGGTGGGGAGTTGTATCGCATAGCCGCGATTATATTCAGTTAATAAGCTAAACAGAGCGCGCGACAGCAAAGTTGGCTTTAACCGCTAAATATTCGGGCACAACCACGTGGTGAAAACTTTAGTTTGTCTTGAAACGGGCGTAGGGGGTGGCGGGGGCGATTATATACGTCCATTGTATATTTGTTAGCTGTTATAATTAGATATATTACGTAAAGTAGTGCAAAAACAATTGATTATTACTAGAATTTGAACAAAAGTTAAAGTTAGATGCGCGTGTGTGGCATTAATGCACGAATAGAATAACTGAATACGCGTCTACACTGAGAAGGATTTCCGCCGATTTCCGGCGATTTCATTGACGTTTGTGGAAAAGTTGCATGTAAATAACGTGAGTAAAATACAAACGTTCCGAATGCGAGGTGACAGATGGTAGTCTGATAGCTTATGTTAGATTGACAGAAACCGATGCTTGCGCAGGCCGGTAGACTTGCGAAATTCGCTAGGTTTTCATACACGATTTCGTAGCGGTGTGCGGGAGCCTTGAACGTCCACACAATAGCAACCCTTCGTCGTTCGCTGTTCGGTTCGTCGGTGTGTACGCACCGTAATACACAATCAAATCAAATATGTTCAATTGCTCATGCATATGTACGAAGGTACATTTAAAATAATCTGAAGTAAAATAAACAAACACGCACACATATTATGTAATCTATGTACATACATATGTAACATTATGTAAAAAGTCTATCAACAAAAAGTGCATTAATATCAAAAGTTAAACGAAAAATGTGCGAATTGTTTACTTGCACAATGCAATAGCTGTGTAATAATTTATGTACATATTTATATTACATAAAGATTGCGTACAATCATATTGTAATGTTGACGATCTTTTTTACGATTAAATAACAGAATTTCAGATTTTGGTTTTTGTACATCTTTAAATGATGTTTTTTGATCCTTGAAAATTTCATCTGTATTTTTTTTAAACGGCACCAAATGAACCCGTTTCTTTTACAGGTTTTGACTTTGGGAAACCCCCATACAGTAATTTCTCGACTTTTCTGGTTCGGTTCAACACCGGTTTTCATTTCTGCATTTAACATGCGAAATTAAACATTAAACATAAACATAGAAGAATTTTTGCGGGGCCAAAAAGTTGAAAAATTCTTTACAGAATTATTTTCCTCGATCAAAATTTTTCTCCGCAGAACGGAATATTCCTTCTATGTAGTATTTCGGTGAAATTGAAGACATGCAATGCAATGCAGCCTCCCATAGAATTGTTTCGCAAAAAAAAAAAAAAAAGACACAATACAGGGTAATTTTTACCAAAACAAAGCCACGATTACGAAAAATAAAAAAAAAAAAAAAAAAAAGAGCCAAAAACCAAATAACGATTGAAATCGTTTTGGTTTGCATCTATGCTGAAAATTGTTAAATTCCGCATTATATAAAATGCCAAAGCATAGCCAATTCCCAAAATGGTCGAGCAAAGTACAAAATGTACTCGTTTCATAAATTGAAATCGAATTAGTGAAATTCCGGACAAAACAGAACAGTGGAAAAATAAAATATTTACTTTTGTCTTATCTATTTATTAATATTAAATACATACATATATCGAGATATGACAAAAATAAATATTTTATTTTTTCGCTGTTCTGTTTTTATCATGGAACCGAAATTCCGTATAATGCTCAATCATATTCTACAATGCCTAAGCGTATTAGGCAAAATGTAAAATGCGGTTTTCTTCCAATTATAGCTTTTCATTTCTGCATATTGTTTTTTAATCGACAAAGCCAATAATACACTATGGACTTTTAGCCTGGCCATTTCGGGCATCGTATACATACTGTGACAGCGCGAAAATGGAAAAACGCGGGAAATGGAAAAGGCGGTTTTCTCCCTCTCGTGAGATCGATAAACAAACAAATACAGTGACAACAACAAAAACAAAAGTGACGAATGAATGAATGAATCACCTGAGACTGAGAGGGGCTGCGCGTCCCTTTTTCCCTTTCCTTCACACCTCACCCTACCCAATCGCATATATATATATATTATGAATTATATGACACTGATGTGTGCAAGTGTACATAGCATACGTATGTCCATGCATATGCATATGCATACATACTCATGTGTGTATGTCACATGTATGTCACATTTGTCACAACTCACAACACACCTTCCGCACGTTCATTCACATGCACATTCACACTAACATTCGCATTGAAGGGGAGTTTTGCGCGCGCGCACCGCCAGAGGGAGTCTCGGGTGACAGTAGTCGCTGATGACAGTTGACAGTTGACAGTACGGCCAGTGCAGTGCAGTGCGGGGAGCAAACTCGACACTCCGACACTTGACAGTTGACAGTTGACAGATGACAGATGAGTGTGTCGAGTGCGAGAAGGAGATGAGAGAGAGAGAGGGCGCGCACTCGCCGCCGGATCAAATAATAAATAAATACTGAGGTTATTGAATTTCTGTAAATTATGCGCGGACGCCATCTAGCGTCGCGACGTCGAACCGCCGTATTGTCTTTTGCCACAGATGGACCGTCGATGCAACATTGCACGGCGTCATCTTTTACTCGCAAAGTGAAAGTACTTGCACCGCACTTTTGCGAAAGTGTGAGCTATGCTCGCGTGGATGCGCGCTTACGGCCAAATTAAGATCGTTCGAAACTCGCGTTGGGGACATTGTCCCGGTCTGCTGTTAGAATTTACAATACCAATTTGTCCAATTTAGTTAGGAGACGTTACCGCAAAACTTCGTACGTTACTTCACTACGACAGAATGTAAAACGTTTGTCAAATAGTGGTACGCTGCAATTTCAACATATCCACTTAACCGAAGAAGATTTCAGCAATGATCATTTTTAGGAAAGTTTCTTCACCCAAGCGATACTAGAACCAAAAGTTCCCGCTGGTTTTAATTTCAAATGTACAGTCACTCGGATGCAACTGGCGTAGAGAAAATTTAATATATACCTCTAACGACAACAAAATCACAGACACACTATTAAGATAAAGGTTTGGCTCGGTGGTGCCTGGCCAACGGAAACTTTTGTTAACTTCTATACGTTATAAAAAACTACGTCAAGCGAAATAATTGAGTGATGTAGTACCCAAATGTATGAAACGATTATTTATAGTATTCGGTAGGCTCCTGGGTACGAGGGCACCACTTTGCAATTTACCTACTGTCTTCAGAAAGTTCGGTGCAAAATTCGTCACCCACATAAATAATGAAAAAATAATTAAACACCTTACTGTTTTCAAAAATTTATTCTTTATCGGTGTATATCACATTGGCATCATCGTAAAATTTACAATGAAGTTACATCATCTCAAACAACATCAGTGTGGCTTAAAGCTGTCTGTGCAAAGTTTACGCACATAAAATTACTATTGCCTACATACAACTTTATCACCTATACCTTCCGTTTTGCCGGTACACACTAAGTTTGTATACGACAGTATGCAAATGTATTACATTGCACCACTTTTCACTCACCAAGCCACCTGCTCATCTCATAATCTTCATACAAAAAAAATAGGTCTAGGAAGCTATACGAAAACTATGTAGTAGTATGTAGACGTAGACAATATATAAAATTCAACCTCTCGTATTTCTTTCTGAATTTCATTGTTTTCGAAACAATTGCGTTGACGTTGCGTTGCGTTGACAATTGAGTACGACGATGCAAAAAAAAGGTCAGAAAAGGGTTTTTGGTGAAGGTTTTTTTCGTCGAACATTGACTTCCAAAAATTTTTATGCAACAGAGAATCGCACGTATCATTTAAACCTGTATATCTATCTGGTAGTCGAGGTTCAAAAAAATCCGGTGTAATATCGCTCTCAGGTTCTGAAAATATCCTGGAATCCTCTAAAAACTATTAAACTATCTAGAGATGGTCGAGGTCCTTCTGGTCATTCTGTGGTCCTGTCCGGGTATGAGTTTGGAGCGTGGAGTTCATCAGATTGATTTTTGATTGATTGGCCATTTGTACCATGGCAATTTGGTTGCGGATACGGGGTCTTTCAGTGCCTTTGAGACTTTCGCCCAATCTTTCGGGAAAAAGTGCTCCGTTGGGAATACTACGGTCCGAGCCCGTGAGAGTTAAGTCAAAAATGAAAATTTGTTTTTTTTTCTTCTTTATTTTATTTCAACAGAGATGCGCGTTTGTTCCGGCTTAACTGGACAACCGTCTGTACCCAACGGAAAGGTCAACAGACTATATTCGTTGGGGTGGTGGCCTCATGTGAGGGTCTTGGGGAGAAAGGGCGTGGAGGTGTTTCTCTTCAAGGCGGCTTATATATCTAGAGATGTTTTATAACCAAGAAAAAAGAAAATTTTCGAATATTCTCGGAGAATAATCTTTTGAAGAATATTCTCAGAATATTCTCGACTTACAACACTAGCCATATGCATAGAGACGTAGACGCGCGTACAATGTTGGATGTGCAGAGTGGCGCCCCCCGACGGCCGCTCTCGGCTCGCTCTAAACAAGGTCAGACGCGACACTAGTGTGTGTGCGAGTGTTTTGTTGCGCGAGCGTGTGTGTGTGTGTGTGTGTGTGTGTGTGTGTGTGTGTGTGTGTGTGTGTGTGTGTGTGTGAGCGGTAGTAGAGTGGCACTGGCACGGCGAGTGCGAGTGCGAGTGCGAGTGGTCTGGCGCGCCAGTACGAACGGTAGAGTGCTAGTGTAGGGGTAGAGTGCACTGGCACTGGCACGCGCAGAGGGGCGCAGCGACCACACCGATCGTGCGGAGTCAAGTGGACCGAGGTGGAGTCAAGTGGAGTGAAGTGGAGTCGAGTGGAGTGTGGCCACGCCCCCGCGAATATGCGTCTGGAGAACGGGTGAGGTGAGGATGCGCGGCGCCGCTCCCGAGAGGGGGGGGCCGCGGTGCCCCTCAGACTCCGCCCCCTCCCCTGTTGTCTGACCAATGGCGAGCGCCAAAGGGGACGGGGGACACACCCCCCCCTTCCCCGTCACGCCCCCCGCAAACGCTCCGCCCCTAACCCTCAATCATCAGCATCACCATCACCAGCTCGTCGCTTGCGTCAAACTCGAGACGGACTTCGAGAAGAGCATCGACGAGATCGCCACTCGGAATAGGATGCAGATCACCAACGGGGACGACGAGGACGAGGACGAAGACGAAGACTTGGACGACGACGCCATCGCCATCACGACTCCCCAGCGGTACTTACACGACAACCTCTCTACCCTCGATCGTTTATCAATTATGCATACATGGGTGCATGTATATTGTTCGGGTTTGGTAGCGTCGAAAAAAGTTCGATTAAAGTTTGTGCAAATTTTAATTCCGACCGTGTATTCCTTTTACGATCGCTTCTTTGTTATACCCGAGCATCTTGCGTAGCATTCTTGAATTTAGAGTTCGAGTTTGACATCCGTACGTCATAACTGGCAGTACACATTGGTCATATTCACAAAAAATCACCATACCTAGGACACATTCTTCTCAATACACCAACCCATCATCCACTCGGCCTACCTTGCTTCCTTTCACATCCTCTCGGATACCATTCGAGTATCTCTCAAGTTCGTCTGCCATCCATTCTTCTCGCTGTGTCCACGTTTTGCTATAGCTGCCACTTTGGTCATGCTTTTCACCCGTGTATTCCTCTTACGATTTCTCCTTTCCATGCTTCTGTGTGCACCGGATCTTACGTAGCATTCAAGTTTCACATCCATGCGTCATGACTGGCAGTACACATTGGTCTTATACCTTATTTTTTAAGCATAGTGGAATGTTGCATTTAAAAACAATGTTCATTCTTCCAAAAGCACTCCATCCTAGTTTTATTTCTTCTTATTTACATCCGGTGATATTCACCAATTGTCCTAGGTATAAATAAGCTATCAACTATCTCTACAATATGATTATCCATTTTTATATATTTACTCGGGTTTGATTGATTGCAAGTTTTCACATTGAAGACTATGTGGAAATAGATTCAATTCAGATTGAAAATCAATAGTGTAGTATATTGAACATTTGCAATACAAATCTAGCTTTAAGTATCCTCCTGCCTCCCCTATAATTACAATACATTATTTTAATATTTTATACTGAAATGTATGCTTAAAAAAGAAGGCTTAGATACAACCAATGCGTACTGCCAGTTATGATGTATGGATGTGAAACTTGGACGCTAAATTCGAGAATGCTACGTAAGATCCAGTGCACACAGAAGCATGGAAATATGTATGCTTGGTATGACAAGAAGAGATCGCAAGTGGAATACATGGGTAAGAAGTATGACCAAAGTGGCAGATATATGTAACTGAACGTGTGAAAAGTTGAAGTGAACACATAGCGAGAAGAATGGATGGCAGATGGACGCGAGAAATACGGTAATGGTATCCGAGAGGATGTGAAAGAAAGCAAGGTAGACTGAGTGGAAGATGGGCTGATGAATTGAGAAGAATGTGTGGAGTCAGGTGCGTGCAGATTGCTCAAGACAGACAGGAATGACAGAGAATTGGAGAGGCTTTCATCCAGTAGTGCATGGTGAACGACTGACAATGACAGTTGTGCATATTTAATCGGTGCTATCGAAAGAATGATCGGATCGTAAATCGTATTACTAATGTTGGTGCTAAAGAGTCAAATCATGTATGAGAAATATGTACGTAGATGAGAATTCATTTTTATGTATAGATATTTGGATCTATAAAAAAAATTAATTCTCGTCTGTCTGTCTTTTCATTGTACGTTCTCATACCATTTACGTATGTATGTACATATAGCAAATTTTCGAAAGGTATTTCCATTTCAAGATTGTGCAAGTCTCATCGGGCACTAGTACACCGTTGGAGACAATTTTCGTTTGACATTAGATTTTTAAGCCGTTCGTTGGATCTGTTTGACGTATAAATATTAATTTTTTTTCGTTTTGACACCCAACAGATACGATAATGCTACACAGCGGCCACGCAAACGTCGTTCTGAAAACAATGGCTATGTCTCCTCGCACACCAAGCGCAAAAAATCCAAATCCACGCCGTGGGACTTCAAGTCCATCGTGAAGGGCGGCAAAAATCTCAATATGCTGCATCACAAGATCCCCAAACAGGGGGGCAAGCCGTTCAGTCACCAAATGAGCCAGCTGCCGCTGCGGCGCGGTAAACCGAGCATCGGCAAAGTCACCGTCTTGGAGATACCCAAGAGCGGCAAGCCGCTGAGCATGATGGGCATGTGCTCGTCGGCCTCCGCTGCCAAGAAGAAGCAGAAGGTCGCCGTCGAAACGTATCACAGTCAGATATCCGAGGACACTAATACCATTAAGATTAAGATTAGGAAAGCTAGCAGTCAACTACAGGCAAATGTTTTACTAAAAATTATATATCAATACACTTTTTGTTCACCAGATCCTTTTTATTTACACGTTATGGTTTATTTGAAACGTAGGTGAGTGAAGTTCTGCCCGTTACCAAGAAGGCTGTTGTAGTCTCCGATACGAAGCGGAAACGAAACATATCGCCGGTGAGCTGCAGCAGCTCTGGCGAAGAGTACGATCCATCTACCGCGGTGACGATCCCGACGGTTAAGCCCCGCGTCCAACGTCCACGTCCCATCAGACCACACAATCACGCTAAAAATACACACGGCAAAGGTAAACTTCACCGTCAGGTCAAATTAATACTAAGTACGTACATGTGTGTTAAAGAAATGATTTTCACACAGCTGCCAAATCACAAGCCGTTGCCAAAACATCGACGTTGAATTCCGTCGGTGGCCCACAACTACCTCCTGTAAAAATTAGATCTAGCGGAGTTCAGCAGACTCGTTGGGGAGTTAACATACCCGAAGAACTGTTGACCACCATATTCAAACACATTGTCGCAGCCAAGGGTACTTTACCGGCCCTCGTCAAGTGAGTTCTTTCTCTGTATAACTTCTTTGGATTAATCATACGTGCGTCATTTTACATGTGTTTTGTGTTCTAGATTGGGCGAAGTGTGCAAATTGTGGCATTCGGCGAGTCTGACGCCGGCTTTATGGGGAGCTGTAGAGTTATCTCATTATACTAGAGATAAATGGAAAACTGATCATCGACTCGTTTGGTTATTAGAAAATAGACTCTCTATGTGCCACCAACTTAATCTTAGTAAGCTTTTATAAATACGCATTTTAGAGCGCTCCACTGCTCGGTACATCTGGGTCTTCATCGAGAAAGCTTCTGGGCTATCTGTGTCTCGTACCTAGTAGTGAAACTTGATATACCGTAAGATTCATTCCAAACTTTTGGAATATGCCTAGGATGAAGACCCTAATGTCCATTGTGACTGTAAAAAATGAATAAAAACATGTCTCAGACTGGAGAGCGTTCCGAAATTTGTCAGTTGTAATGGAATGTTTTAACCAAATGAAATTCTGAATGGCTGTTTTTTTTTTTTTTTTAGGTAATTGGAAAGTTTCAAATTTGGCTTGGGTGATTAGTTGTATTGTCGAATTTTGTCCCAAAATTCAAGAGCTCAATTTATCCGGATGGAAACGTCTCACCTGTGATCAATTGAAAGAGATTACGCTAGGCCTCCCTGAACTTTCTCGTCTCGATCTCAGTTGCACTGTAATTGTTGTTCATTTTTGCCATTGAATTCTTTTATGTGCTTATATTATTATATTACTTATTATACTAAAAATGTATTATCATAGTCCGAGACGGGATCGTCTGGAAGCTGCTTATCGGTAACGAGTCTCACTCATATGGCTCAGACAATGGGAACTCGATTGACTCATCTCACGCTGGCCAATAATAAACTCACCGGCTTGCCGTCGATACTCGCCGCTATAGCTGTAAGTGAAATTTCACATACATATGTATATTGTAATACATAGTAGTTATGTATTTTGAAAATGTGCATTGTTTATTTTCTATTTTCCCCATTAGAATCATTGCTCCAGCTTGGAATTGTTGGATTTGTCGAATTTGGCGGCCGTTAGTCACCCCGCATTAGTACCTTTGGAACGGCTTCAAAAAGGATGTCCACGTCTTCGAGTTTTAAGGATAACCAATTCGCAGGTTGTTTTGGCATCGGCTACGACACAGGAGCAGGTATGTCGCCGTTACGTTTATTCACCCTGTGTCTTGGTAAACGTTAATGTAATTGTTTTAAATACTATTTTTAGGTTGAATCACCGGGTTTCCCTCTATTGGAAGAACTCTCAGTCGCATGTCCTTCTACAGATTATAAACTGGTAGATGACGAAGTGTTGGGTAGGTTACTCAAAACTTCTAATTGTCTACGGTTGCTCGACGTACGCGGTTGTATCAGAATTACCGATTCCGGCCTTATTAAAGTGCCTGCTTGGGACCTACAGCACCTATTCCTCAGCGGTAAGTGTTGTCGATTACCGCGAATTCAAATTCAAAATCATCATTTTAAATTGGCCTATGTATGTTTTTATCGCAGGCTGCTGTGTGACTCGTCAATCGAGCTCTTGCTTAGAGCTTATATGTGAAAAGTGGTCGCATAGTCTTTTAGAAGTGGATCTCGCTTGGTCTACTGCCACACAACCACTCGATGCAGCAGTCGAGGCTCTAGCTGAAAAAGGCGAAAATAGCATGCTTAGGTATAATATTTAAAAAAATCTGCCATTAAAAGTATCTGAAGTTATTTTAACGTTTTATTTATATTTTAGGATACTGAACCTTTGTGGATCGTCTGTTTCTTTTGACCCCGTTAAAACAATATTACTCAAGTGCCCTCATTTGGAATCTGTCAATTTATCGTCTTGTCGTGCGTTACCCAGAGGTATGAAACGCTTGTACACCGGTAAAGAGCTCGCCGATCTGCGAGACAGCTTAGACCCGGTGAAAAAGAAACTGAAGGAAGAATCAGAGCGGTTAGCTAAAGAAGCTAAAAAGAAAGCTCAAGAAGAATCCAAGAGAAAACTTGAGGCGAAAAAAAATGAAGAAAATAACTCGCTTATAAAGAGTCCGTTGAAGGACGTCGATCTCAAAAGTCCGAAAGACGACAGTATTGTTTCCGAATCTAGTGAAAAAGACGAAGCCAGTATGAAAAGTCCTGTCTCCGCTCTGAGCAGTCCCGCCTTAACGCAAGCTACTACTTCTGTCAGATCCATCGAGCAAGAGGACTCCCCTCAATGTATCACTCCTCAAATCAGTCCAGCGCCAAACAAGGGATCAACCTCGTTTCATGAACAGTTTTCACCCCAGCAATGCTCCAGTGCTATATCGACGCCCAGAAGTAACCACGTGCAGGATTACAGTCCGGCTCCGCGTCCGATGAATTCGGAAGCCGTCAGCGCTTCGAATCAATACGATTCCGATTCGAGGCAGGATATTATGAAGAATTCCGGCTCGTGGAATCTGGGACAGTTCAGTCCGATGAGGAAACAAGACGGGCCGACTTCGTCTCATCCCAGTCCAGACACGGAAACTTCGGTCGTCGGCAACAACAAGCAAGATGTTCAAAAACCTGCCGGAAGTTGGAACTTCAGTCCGTCTGTCGCCAGACAAGAAAACAGTCCATACTCATCTCAACAGAGTCCGTATCCTTCGCAGACGAGTCCCGACATGGGCCACTCTGCGAGTAAGCCTAACCAGCACGGTCAAAGTGGTTGGAATTTAGAAAAATTTAGCCCAGCGCTGCGGCAAGAGTCGGCGTGCTCCAGTCAGCCGAGTCCGGAAACGGGACACGTCGTCTCCCGATCCGGACAGGGGAACTGGAATTTGGAGAGATTTAGTCCCATGCCGTCGAGCGCAATGTTACCCAGTCCCGACACGAGTCAAGTCACATCCTCGGGCAAGTCGTGCGGACAGTGGAATTTAGATCGGTTCAGTCCCATGGCCAGGGCTGAATCGTCACCAGCGGCCGTTCCTAGCCCCGAAACGGGCACTTCAAACGTCAAATCTGGTCATTGGAACATCGGTCACTTCAGTCCGATGACCAGACCCGAATTGTCACCGGCAGCTCAACCCAGTCCCGAGACTACCGGTCAAGTTCCAAAGTCGAATTGGAACATTGGACACTTTAGCCCTATGACGAGGCAAGAAGTGTCACCGGTGGGACAGCAGCCGAGCCCGTCCACCGTGAAACCTCTTCCGGGCAGCTGGAACCTCGGCCAGTTTAGTCCCATGTCGAAAGTGGACAGTTCGAGTGGTGCTCCAAGATCTGTGCAAAGTGATGCAACGCCCAACATGTGGGACGTGGTGAATGCTCAATATTCGTTGCACGGCGTGAGTGGTAAGAACGATGCCGAACGGACAGCAAGTTGTTTCGGAAACATTGATCAAGTGACTACTACCACGTATTGCTCCGGCAGCACTCAAGCTATGTACACCGGTTATTCTGACCCATTGAACGGACCCTCGAGTGTTGAATGATACCAAACTTAATTTTTTATATTGATTTTTTTTTTTTTTTTTTTTTGGTGCGGTCGTATTTTTTTTCAGCAATAATTTTGCCCCCTATATATATATTTTCAAGATCGATGACAACTAAAAACAACCGACAGGACATTGCAGCTACTCGTGTGTGTTTTCGTGCGGATTCTCTGTCCATCACAATACATAATACATTTTTTTTTTTATACATGTATGTTAATAAGTCTGACTTTAACAAACGAAATTTAAGTATAAGCCCTTTGTTTGTAAGAGCTAGAATTTTTATTAGAAATGTTGTGAAAGTGCGCTTTATGATATGCAGTGTAATCCCTTAAAAAAAATACCTCCCCGGATCGTACCCGTTGATACCTAATTTATTTTGGATTCGATTAGATATTCGGAATGTATGTAGTATATTATGTAGAAGAATATTCGATATGGTTTATCAGTCTCATTTTCTATGTAACATGACACAATTGAAAACTGTGTTAAATGCTGTAGATTTTCATTTCCTTTATACATACATACATAGTGTATTAAATTTGTCACATCATAATGAATATGTGTATGTGTGTATATTAATATCACCGATCAACATCATATTTTTTCACATCAACATACAGTATACCTAGTATAATATATCAAATATACGTTATGGCATAAAATATGTTTACAATTAGAAAATAAATAAATAAAAACAAAAAAAGTATTATACCTATACTGAAATCGAAAATCAATGATTTTTGTACTTAACAAACACTGAAAGCAATAATAAAATGGAAATAATGAACAAATAATACATATGTACATGTACACCAGAATGGGCTTCACTGCATTTGTTTTTGTTGCTAATTTGTATATCTAAATGTTCGATATTGTTAAATATTTTATAATATACATAGAAATGCTGTAAAAAATGTAATAATTTTATATACATACATTGTATCTATTTTAAATTTGTCAATCTATTCCAATGATTCCATTTTTACTGCGTTTATGATCATCATATTGAACGAGATCGTTTCCTACAAAAAAAAAGTATTGCTTCTTGCAAATTAAAATTTTAAGTATGTACATTTCTACTAGAAAATCTAGATGATACAAAACCACCACGCTTTAATGACTGATAATATTTTGTCAAAATTTTTTTTGAAATTACTATTTATGTCACATGGTTATTTATTATACATATATATTTATTTTTTCACTGTCCAATAAAAGATGAATTTGTCGTGTTGTAGTTAAAATAAGCAACACAACAAAAGTTTGGTTATGATCATTATGGGACCAGGCAATATTTTTTGTTTTTCAATATTGTAGAACTCGCACAAAAACTTTAACCGAGTTTGATTTTATTGTTGTGTTTTTGATTTTTCAATTAAATTTTCATGTTGGAATGTTGACTTTGTTGTTTAACATTTAACACGCAATGGATGGACCAATCCTAAAACCGTACGATGAGAACCCTAAAGTTCTATTCTTGTTTGATTAAGACGTTTCAACGGGTCCAATTTAAGCTTACGCGCGCACTTTTTAATTTGTTCACATTTATAAAGATGTAGTTAGATGCATTTTTAATCAATTATATTAATATTTATTCAAAATGAAAGTGTTAAAATACATAGTCATTTTTCAATAGTTCTTAGTGGATGGATGATACTAATGGATAACTATCGGAATGTCGAATAGATCTATGTAGTTATTCTCGATGTGCTTGAGCTGGTCCGCATATCAATGATCGTAATAAACAAATATATTTTTTAAAATACAAAGCTAACTCTGGTTTATATTTCTTTATATTTAATGTGACTTTTAATACAGGGGGTAATTAATAAATAAAGTCTTAGATTCATAGTTCTTCCATCGACAAAACCTTTCATAAAGATATCCATGTAAATGTCAATTAATTTATGTGTCAATTAAAAAATACACGAACGTGGCACATACTTTTTAAACCCTCTGTATTTATTAGCTTCAATTCCTTAAAAAAACGAACCAAAATAGTTGATTTTTTCTTTACACACATAAAAAGTACAATATTTACATATTAGTATGTATGTATGTTGAGTACATACTTTTTAAGATACAGTTGTTTTTGTATTGAAATTGCATTTAAAGTTAGATTGATTTCCTCTGTGATAACGTTTAAGTATTAAGTCGTATGTCTCTCAATGAATTATTTTGTATAATCACGTATCAAAATCAGACCAGACCTATTTATTATACATACAATAAAATATATTTTGTTATAAACGAAAAAAGTAACTGCATTGTATTGAATTTTTATGTCAACTGGAGAAATAATAACAGTTACCCAATAAATTTATGTTAAAATTTTTTTTTTTTGTTTATTTATTTTGTGTGAAAGTTTTCTAAAATAAAATAAAAGTCAAATTAAACAACGCTCCCATTTTACTTGAAATAAATATAATAGAAAATGAGGATTGAAAGTATCGTATCTAAATTACGCATAAAACGAAAAGAAAAAAAAAAAAAAAAACGACAACTCGGGAGGATCAGAACACAATACATACATATGATATTATATATTTTTAATTAAGATATATACAATTTTGTAGCATATTGTAATTTTAGATGATTACACCTAAGATGTACAAATAATTTCTATATATATATATATATATATGATAGGTATATTTTAAACGTTTTTTGTTTTACGTGTGAATGAATTTTTTAGATTTAATCGACAGTAAGTGTTTATTATTTATATATTGATATTTATTATTGTTAATAATATGATGAGTACACTTTGTTAATGTTTCATTGAATTCTCGCAAGAGGCAATGCCGACATTTTTCATTATAAATATGTTTTATTATTATTATATTAGTGTAATTGTGTAAATACACAGCGATTTCGCATGATCGATTGCAAACTGAAATATAAAACTCAATCAACACATTCAATACAAAATCCTTCTCAATTATTGTAAAAAAACAGCTAAAAATTGTTACGAGTAAAATAAAATCATTACTTATAATCTTATTTATAATATACAAATGTGAGTTTCTTACTGTCGATTGCGCAATCGTTTTTATAGTTATTTGTGAAATATCAAAAGTGTGGGAATGTTTTTTAATTATTATATAAACAATCATTGCTGAAATTTTTAATTTTTATAAGAGTTGAAATGTGTTTTAAGAGATTAATAACATAATTGTAATGCGAAATTCTGTACATACATACATATATACATATATATATATATATATATATCTACATAATATGTACATACATACATATATATATAATTTATATATGTATGTGTATGTGTACAAATATATGTATATATACATAGGTATATAAAATAAAATAATATATCGAAAAAATATTAACAATTTATTATAATTATTACTGTAATTAAAAATAATTTGAATTTTAATAAACAATTACATAACATACTGATTTTTTTTTACTGTTTGTTGGAAAAGAAAAAAAACTCAATCACACAGTGTTTCAGAAGTTTTATTGATCAAACCAATTTGTAACCATGGATTACATATTTTGATGTTGATAAATTTTGTATTACATTCTCATCCTATTCATATGTAAACAAAAATGTCCTGCAATGATATTTTCAATGACTCCGACATACCTAACAGTTCATCTCATTTGAGGTAATTTATTTTTTATTATTCAACTTGTATTGCGATTATAATACTTTTTTAATAGAAATTTACGAATTTTTAGCAACGACACAGATAATGAAGTTACGTGTTGTAAACTGCTATCTAAATTGGACTCAGCTACAATGCTCCGTATTCGCATATATTTTACTAAATTCAGTGAAAAATCCAAAATTGACCCTTTGAGAATGGATGAGAGACATTTTGTTAACGCTGTTAATACAATATTTGGTACATATGAAACTAGGATGGAGTGCTTTTGGAAGAATGAACATTGTTTTTAAATCAAACATTCCGCTATGCTTAAAAAATAAGGCATACAACCAATGCGTACTGCCAGTTATGACGTATGGATGCTAAATTCAAGAATGCTACGTAAGATCCAGTGCACACAGAGAAGCATGGAAAGATGTATGCTTGGTATAACAAGAAGAGATCGTATGAAGAATACATGGGTAAGAAGCATGACCAAAGTGGCAGATATAGCAGAATGTGTGTAAAAGTTGAAGTGGACGCATAAGGAGAAGAATGGATGGCAGATGGACTTGAGAAATACTCGAATGGTATCCGAGAGGATGTGAAAGAAAGCAAGGTAGGCCGAGTGGATGATGGGTTGATGAATTGATTAGAATGTGTGATGTCAAGAGGATGCAGATTGCTCAAGACAGACAGGAATGGAAGAGGATTGGAGAGCCTTTCATCCAGCAGTGGATGATGAATTGCAATAACCCGATAACTCGTTTTGTTTTTTTAGTATCTACTGAAAACATTATTTACATATTACAGGAAATTTACATTATAATCTTGACGCCATGAAACTATTCAAAATATTAGATTTTGAAGACTTTGGTTACATTGATTGGGATCAATTATTGGAGTATGTAATCGATTATAACAAGACAGAGATGGGACTGTATTCTACCATCAAAAGATGTGACATATTTATTAAAGATCTTGAGCATTGCAAGGTTACTCAATTAATACATACTTGAATATCAGTATTATCAGCTTTTGGCCATATAAATCACTATTTATAAATTTGTTCGAATCCAGAAGGAGTCAATCAGTATAATTTTGGATGTAGAAAATGAATCAAATTTTTGTTATATTATCATATCGAAACATGGAAAAGTGGGTACGTACGATGGAAAGCTCAATTTACTTCAAGAGTATGATGTATTTTTCATAAGGACTGGAGTTATGAAAAGAATCAGAGATATTTGGATAACGGCTGCAGTATATCTTCCCGTCAGTAAACATTACTATCGATAGATATACATAATTTAAATGTATATTATGTAATAAATACATTATGCTCGATGATTATAGGACACTAAAGCTCTTGTAATGACAGCTTCCGATAAGAGTATGATGGTGTACGATGCGTCAACCTTGTGTCACGTTCCGACATTTTTAATAACCGGAATCACTAATATTCCAACAGTTAACCATTTTTGTACCCATACATGTTATTAAACTAATAACAATTCACGCATTTAATTCATGATCAATTTCTAGTGCTTATCGTACAATCCACCGTACGTGCAACTTTCCAAGTCACATCTGGTCATGGGAGACGATCTCGGTGGTTTAACCACCGTTGTCTTCAAGCAGCCCACACTTGGAATGTTTTACAAGAAAAATCCTGATAAATTGACGACCTACTTTTGGATTGTGAGTTTTTTGCATATGTACATAAAGTCATAGCTGCATGCGACTCGGTAGATTTGCAAAATAGATTAGCACAATTAATCAACGAAAGTATGAAAGTAGGATTAAAAATTAATTTTAATAAAACTAAAGTTATGTATGTACATATGTTTAATGAATTTTGCACGCAAAACGTAGTCACTGTAGATGGGCGTATTGTAGAGATAGTTGATAGTTATTTATACCTAGGACAGTTGGTAAATATGACTGGTTGTAAAGATGAAGAATGAAACTAGGATGGAGTGCTTTTGGAAGAATGAACGTTGTTTTTAAATCCAACATTCCGCTATGCTTAAAAAATAAGGCATACTACCAATGCGTACTGCCGGTTATGACGTATGGATGTGAAACGTGGATGCTAAATTCGATGTTATGCAAGATCCGGTGCACACAGAGAAGCATGGAAAGAGGTATGCTCGGTATGACGAGAAGAGATCCTAAGAGGAATACATGGGTAAGAAGCATGAAAAAGTTCGAGTGGACACAGTGAGAAAAGTGGATGGCAGATGGACGCGAGAAATACTGGAATGGTATCCGAGAGGATGTGAAAGAAAGCAAGGTGGACCGAGTGGACGATGGGCTGATGAATTGAGAAGAATGTGTGGAGTCAACTGGATGCAGATTGCCCAAGACAGACAGGAATGGAAGAGGATTGGAGAGGTCTTCATCCAGCAGTGGATGGGTGAACGGCTGAAAATGATGATGATGATATACTATTATGTATCACTCTTTATTTAACAATAACAACACATTTAATAATCTTTCAGGAATTGCAGAGTGCAATGAACGAACCGTATTGTAAGATCAAATTCAAGCGGAGAGTTCACTCGCGTCCCGTTCAGAAGATTGTACACGTTGCTAAAAACGATTGTATCGTATCGTGTTCGAGTGATTGCGATTCCTCGATTGTCATTCATCACAACAAGGGCATCTTGGATTCTTACACGTTCAAAATTCCAAGGGTGAATTACAAATTATACTTTTTTTTTTTCATAAAATGACTTTTGAATTAATTGAAAATTATTCTAGGGTGTATCATGTTTTCATTATTCCGAGTCTTTAAACCTTTTGGTCACCGGTGGTACAGACAGACGTTTGAGATTATGGGAACCTGTAATTACCGTTCGTCCCTCAGCTATTTTTCCAATACAAAGTGCTAAAATTATAGACGTTACTTTTCT
Organism: Parapsyche elsis; assembly: GCA_022651745.1. Classification (NCBI taxonomy): domain Eukaryota; kingdom Metazoa; phylum Arthropoda; class Insecta; order Trichoptera; family Hydropsychidae; genus Parapsyche; species Parapsyche elsis. The sequence goes on from JAGVSN010000037.1 coordinate 1,442,850, forward strand.
AGCACATCTTCATTCAATTATGAGTTTCAATAAAAATGGCGTAAGAACTGCGTAATATTAACTTTTTATAATATGTACATACATACATATATTTGATTTTTATCTGCATTTCCATATTACTTACAAGGTACTTAAATTATGGAATATTTTCAATCAAGTTTGTATTCAATCTATCAACATACAATTTCCATCATTCGGCATACTCGGTAGACCTATACAATTCGGATTTGAATCTATATATTGTGGTCCAGCACGTGCAAACAAAAAAAATACTGAATTTGATAAAACGAGTGATATAAACGAGGACTCGGCGAAGGAACCTACTGATTATGAGTACATACCTATACATACTTACTAATTAAATACTTGGTGATTTTAATAAATTGAATATCTTCAGAGAGTACGTCAAGTGGAGCCGTCCTGAAATCATCGTGACGTGTTGCAATCACATTGCAATAATTCCAATGAAGGATGAATCGATTCTCAGTACCTCAGTTGATGTGAATAAAAAGGAATGCAACAGTAGTTTTGGTGTTGAATATGCTTTACTGCCACCGCCTGAAAGAAATCATCGTCCGCGGAGGCCGTCGCTTTGGAACGATCATCGATTAGATTCCGGTACATACTTGAAATGATGAATTTGATTTAAAATTTAAATATATAATATAACTTTGCTATAGTCGAGGAAATAATCAGCGAAGAAGTGGATGAAGATATCACAGTGAAAAATGCAGTTGATGATTTTCAAATTAAACTCAATGTGACATCATTGGACGAGTTGCTAGCGAGAAATGGTCTACATACATACATAATTTTGAATTCGATTATTTATTGTAGGTATTGGTTTTCATTATAATATCTTATTCAATTTAAGGTTTGAGTGGAATATTAGAAAAGGACTTTCTTAACGAGATAGGACAAAAACACAATTTGAGTTCAAAATTAATAATTCATAACTCGAAACAAGAAAAGGTAGGTCCAAAAGTACTTTTACAAATGAATTATTTGAATGTATTATTCATCATCATCATTTGCAGCTGTTCCCCATCCACTGCTGGATGCCTCTCCAATCCTCTTCCATTCCCGTCTGTCTTGAGCAATCTGCATCCAGTTTACTCCACACATTCTTCTCAATTCATCAGTCTACCTTGCTTTCTTTCACATCTTCTCAAATATTTACCAATTGTCCTAGGTGAATGTATTATTAATCGAAGTTATTTATGCGTTTGCGTGCAGATGCATTTGCCGGTATCTGAAGGTGCACCGTTTACAGCACTCGATCTTCAACAGCACGTCGACATCACATTTTCAACGAGATTACCTCTTAGCATTAGAATGCAAAAAAAGTCAGGCTTGGAATATTTTGACGATCCACAACAAATTCTCAGACATAATAGGTGATTATTAATTAATTAATTAATGTTATTAGCGTAGAATTTGTTTTTGAATGTACATATGTACATACATACATATGTGATATGTACTATGAATAAATTCATCATCATTTTCTGTCGTTCACCATCCACTGCTGGATGAAGGCCTCTCCATCCAATCTGCATCCACTTGACTCCACACATTCTTCTCAATTCATCAGTCTACCTTGCTTTCATCATCATCCTCTCGGATACCATTTCAGTATTTCAACCATCCATTCTTCTCACTATGTGTCCACTTCAACTTTTACACACGTTCTGCTATACATATCTGCCACATTGGTCATACTTCTTACCCATGTATTCCTCTTACGATCTCTTCTTGTTATACCGATACATCTTTCCATGCTTCTCTGTGTGCACTGGATCTTACGAAGCATTATTGAATTTAGCGTCCAAGTTTCACATCCATACGTCATAACTGGCAGTACGCATTGGTCGTATGCCTTCTTTTTTAAGCATAGCGGAATATTGGATTTGAAAACTATGTTTATTATGAATGATTTATGTATATGTCTTAATTTATAGTTGTTTTTCGATGACCACACCCAAGTCAAATTATGCTACATCGGCTGGTGACAAAAACAATGCAGATGTTGAAAAATAAATAGTAGGTACAATAATTTGATGTATAGGTTAATATTCAGTTTGTCTTTAACATAATACATACATATAATAATATAATATAATAATTTTTAATATATATAAACATTTTTATATTATTCAGTCACATTCTGATATGAAACTTTCCCGCCTTGGTTACGTATTTAACACCTTTGAAAGGTTTATATTTTTCGCCGTACATGTCGAGTCTGTTCACTCGCAATCCACTCACTGCCAATTGCAATATACTGAAATGAACGTTGATGGTCGGATTGGCACCAGACGTATCGGCTCCGGAGACCACAGACACCTTCAAAATAATACACATTTGATCTTTAATTTCATATATATTGTATGTATGTATGTCATAGATATTGAATACATAGATGTGCCTCTTCACACTTTTCGGTCGAAAAAAATCGTCACAAGAGTAGGGATGAATGGATAGAATCCGAGACTCGAATAACAAAGAAGTGACCTTAGGATTTGGATTTTTATACCCGAGTGTCTTAGTTAGAGTCGGAACATTTTTAAAGCGTGATGGCATATCCAGATTATTCTACATCTATGACGTATAATTAAGTGTCAAGTGTCTCTCACCGATCCTCGTATATTGGGTAGTTTTGTAACATCTATTCTTCCGATTTCCCACTGAAGCACCTTTGTTACAGGATCAAAGGTATACTTTCCTTGATTCGCTATCAAAGAGCAATTCAGAACACATTTTGGCATACACACTTCTAAAGACACACCTGTAAAAGAAAGAGATGTAAAATTTTGAATCGTTTACATTATGTAATTATTAACGCACCTTCCAAAGTCCTTCCTAGTGTTTGTTTTGGACCAACGGTGATATCCAACTTTCCTTGATCGCCAGCCGCTCTCAATATTAAACTATGTCGTACGTAAATCGGAATCGCAACGACACTCTGCGACGCTATATGATATGAAAGCAATCTGAAATTTCCATCCGGCGGTATGAACGATAATATTCGCTCAGACTGAAACACATTTGAAATGCCATTACACACTAGATAGCGCTTTTAACATTCAATTATAACATTTGGGCACGGTGTGATACCTTCCATCGTTTAAATCTGACGCACGGATGAAAGGACACGTCGTCGAACAATCTCGGATTCATGAACGATAGCGTCAAATCGGGCATACCGCTCAGTTTGATACAGCAATCAATCTGCATAGTAAATTAATAACATTGTATATTATACATACTATGTACATCATATTTTCAACAATAGCAAAATATAAATGATCCTAACGTATCCTTGAATTTCTGCAAAAACGGTAGCTCCACTTTTATCGATAATAGCATCGACTTCTTCGACGACATCAAAATAGGCTTCGTTACTCGTATACTTGACTCCAGTTCGACGCCACGGAATGTTTGATAACTGACCGGAAGGTAATGTTCCAGACACACTAAAATTCATTAAAACGTTAGGTATTTCACTATATGTATGTATATGCAGATGAAGAATGATGAGGGTGAGAATGAAACATTACTTAGACTTTCCTGTGAGAGTGTTTGTGATCGATCTTAGAATATTAGGAGGTTTGATCAGTTCCTTGAGAATATTACTCTCAGTGGCCAATGGGAATCCATTATCGAGCATCTCGTCTAAAAGCTAAAGCAGATGTTGGTCGTTACTAATAATTCAATATGTGATGTTTGCACAAATGTACACATAAAATATTTTAATAAAAAATGTAGGAATATTATGTCGGCTAAGAAACTAAAATAATAATTTATAATGTAATTGTCAGACCACATCTTATGTATTGTGGTTCATTATTAAATATGTTAGATATGTAAGTCAACTGGAGATAGATTACAAATATTACAAAATAGAGGTATGAGATGTATTTTAAATGTTGATAGGTATCCTAGTATAAAAAATTCGGGATTTTGATCAAAACCTTAAATTTTATATGGAAATTATAAATATAAATATTCGACTTGATCGATGGAGCAGTTTCTGAAATATTCTGTGATAAACTTTTCGACAAAAAAAAAACCCTACTTCCGGTTGACTGATGTTGACCAAATTCCTTATGTCTCTTACACCTTACGTGAAAATAATAGATATGAAATTTCAGCTTGATAGACTTGATAGTTTCGAGAGAAAACACACACACAAGTACACAGACACACAGACATACAGACATTTTCCAGAAATCATGAAAACGTGATCAGGGGATGATACTTGATACAAATCAGTCAAAATCTCGAGGTCGAATTTTCGCACGATCACAATACATACTCTATCTGATTAGGATAAAGTAAAAAGATGATGATTGAATTAGATTGGTTGAATGTGAATGATACGTTGAGGACTTTTATGTTGGTATTTATATTTAAGTTAGATAATAATATGTTACCATGTGAATATAATTTAAGGAATAAAAATAATTTAATTATAAAAAATGTTAGAGTAAATATAAATAGGAGAAACATCTTGTAATATAATAGACTGCCGGATGGAATTAGAAATTCCAAAACTATTGATAAATTCCCGGCAGTCTTAAAAAAACATCTCTGTATAAGTGCTTAGTTAAGGTGATTATGTAATTAGCTCTATCTATTATTATATAATATAAATAAATAAATAAAATATGTACATACCTCGTATACAATCACATAATTCTCCTTAATAATACTTTCAGTGCATTCGGAAAAATAGTCCTAGAAATAACAAAAATTATATTAAAATTAATGCTCACCGATTAAATGTCGATGAATATGTTTGCAACAAACCTGGAATGTGTCGACGACACGATGCAAAAATTCTATCACAAACAAAGGTGCAACTTCTTGTTTGCAGACGGCAACTAAGCTTACTCCACCTCTTTGTATCGACAGTAGATAATGATGCGGTGCAGCTATGACCGGAGGTACGTCCTAATGAACAATTTAAATATGTATCCAATGGGATAAACTAGGAAATTGTGATGCAAAGGTATATATGTAACTTTATGTGGTATCGGTTGTTTTATGGCAAAATTAGAGATGCAGATTTGGCCAATTGAATATCACTTTTATATAGGTAGGCTATTGCTATTACTAAAATATCTATCACTCGTTGATGATCAAGAGATAATAGGATAATCGGGACAGATAAATAGGGGAATGGGCTAACTATAGATTACAGGGGAAAAAAAATACAAAAAGTGTTGGTACTCCTGAGCTAATTTGAATATAATTCCCAACGGACAGACGGACATCAGCTCTGTATATGTACATATGTAGTATGTTGTAGTATGTAGTAGTGTTGTAAGTCGAGAATATTCTCGGAGAACGAGAATATTCTCCAAAAGATTATTCTCCGAGAATATTCGAGAATTTTCTTTTTTCTTGGTTTTAAAATATCTCTAGATAGATAGTTAAATAGCTTTTTAGAGGATTCTAGAATATTTTCAGAACCTAATAGGAGTAATAGGAGTTTCTAGAGTATTTGAGAGCATTTTGAATGTCATTTTTTCATTCTGACGACAATAAATTATGTATACACATTTTTATTGCTTTGGTGAAGATATTCCAGTGAAATTGTTCCAACTACTGATCATTCTTTTAAACACATACGATCTTAAATTTTTTTTCATATTCACGACCCATCAAATTTAGTTTTTGTCACAGATACTAAAAACATGTGTACAAGAGTAAGAGAGAACTTTTACACTTATACACGAAACAAAGCCGGATGAAAATATATTGAAAGATGGTGAGAATACTGCGTTTTCAAATTACATACATAATATGAGAGAGAAATATTATTTTTAAGGACAATGACAAGGACACGATTGCAGTAAGTGACGTGAACAAACTCAAACAAAAATTATTACATGTATGTATGTATATATTTTTGTAAGCCTATTTGTGCAATTTTGATGAAAACTAATATTATTCGTGTAATCTGTATCACCTCTGCCAAGTAATTAGCCCAGATTAGAGGGAGTTTACTGTATATTAGAGCAGATACAGTAATATTTAGTATTTATTTATTTAAAATACATGGTAGCCGAAGGAGCCCAGGATACATTGCATTATGTACATACAAATTTTGCCCCTCAGTTGCTCTAAAAAAGAAAATTCTCGGTTTGGAGAATTATTTATTATTATATCTTATTATTTATATCTTATTTAACACTATGTATTAGACAAACTTAAAATGTGAATCAAATCAAATAAGGTAACATTAGTCGCCATTAAATAGACCGTATCGATACATTCACTATGGTTAGTTTTACACAGTATTAACAAGTAGACACAAGGCTTACATTAGGTGATGCACGTTGTGCATCAAAAAAGTAATCGCACACAGATCTAGATATGACACTCCTCCAATGTTTCTCCAGGAAAACATCGCTGTAATTAAAATGTAACATTTGTATATTATATGTATACATACATAATGGATAATGACGAGCAATATGGTTAAAATATAGTTATTTTACCCCGATGAGTTGATGATGAAGAGGCTGTGAATCATTTTGATGCGAAATTTAATTATACAGTTTAAAAGTGCATTTTGTTCTGAAAGATGAGATTCGACAGAGGATACGAACCGAATACACGTTGACACTTCAAAGAATCTTAAAGAGACTTGACAGTTAGACCTTTTCGCCACACTCGCCTAATTCATTAGTAATTCAAGTACGTATTAAGTTATTTAACATTAGTTCATGTTAATTTGAACCTGTGGAAAATACACAAAATATCATTAATCAATCGTCAGTATTAGAAATAGAAACACTTGTAGTCAATAATTATTGTAAACTGTGCCACTTTGTGTCTGACCGCTGACGAAATTAAATACGTACATATCTATCTATGTATTAACAAACATAACTTAAAATAAATACTGTAGGAATCACGACTCTCGTCAATACATGCATACAAAACATGCGTCATAAAGTCATAAAATAAATCTGGATTTTGGAATACATAAAAATGAATTTTTCCAACGATTTGTTCTTGGAAAAAATCTTCGAACCCATAAAATCTTTCGCAAAATACCCCTTTCCCGTTTGCGCATTCGAGTGCAAACGCTCATTTACGTAATATAAATTACGACGATCGTTCCAGCATCGTCAGTTCTTTCTAGTCTCTCACACTATCTGAAACATCTCCATCGAGGACCAATATCATCAACCGCTGCTACAACAGCCCTCGATAAATATGAGCTGATCAGCATTAACCCACTGTCGAGAAGTATCCGTTGAAGCGATACTCTGGACCACACGCAACTACGTAGCCACTTATACTTCTGAACACATAACTTGATATCATCATCATCATTTTCAGCCGTTCACCATCCACTGCTGATTGCTCAGTTCAACTCAGTTTTTTTCAGCATATGAAATATAAATTTACATTGAGTTTTGAGCTATGGCCATAGATTGGGCTGTTATGTTTATTTTCCCACCAAAATATGACAGGAATCGATATCAACACTTTGTTAACCTGTTAACTGCGTTCTTCTATATAAAATATCCTTTCACCTAATAATAAATGTAAATAAAAGTATCGACGCATCTAACATTGGAAAGAGTATTACCTAGTAGAATTAGCAATAGGTAATAATGACTGAAGAAATATTTGTAAGTAATCCAGTGAAGTCATCAGAAGAAGTCATCACAACTAAACACAAACAGAAAGGCTATGTAGGCAGTACTATGCTAACGAGAGATGATTTCGATTCAGGTCCAGTTAGCTTAGATCTCATCGAGGAAAATCTCTGGCTCGGTATTATTTATATTATTTTTGTTGCAATTGCTTACAATTAGATACTAATTCCTATTATTAATTATTCCAGGTAATTTAAAAGCTGCTTGTGACTCGGCTACTTTGCACACTCGCAACATAACGCATATATTGACCGTAGATTCTGTACCGCTACCGAGGGTGAATTCTGAATTGAAAAACTTGACAAAAAAATATGTCCAAGGTATTTCATTTAATATAAATAGTTTTTTCGTATTTCATTGCATACATGTACGTTTTTGTTATTTAGTTGCCGACGTTCCTAAAGAGGATTTAATTAGTCATTTTACGGAAACGAATGACTTTATTAAACAAGGACAAGAAAATGGAGCAATTTTAGTTCACTGGTCAGTAGTAATTTTAATTTTAATTAGTGTGTAATTGATTTACTTTTAATTTAGTGCATTTTTTAGCTACTTTGGAATGTCTCGGTCGGCAGCCGTCGTTATTGCATACATGATGGCTAAGCACAAATTATTATTTGAAGAAGCCTTTTATATAGTCAAAGCTAAGAGGAGTATCACATGTCCGAATAGTGGCTTTATCGCTCAACTTAAACTGTACGGACATATGCAGTGTGTTCTCGATAAAAATAATCCAAAATATAAAAAATTTCGATTGAAAATGGCAGCGGAAAACTTTCGAAAAGGTATATACATTTATGTACATATATTCATTTTTGAATTTTGCACGCAAAACGTAATCACTGTAGATAGGCATATATTGTAGAGATAGTTGATAGTTATTTATACCTAGGACAGTTGGTGAATATGACTGATTGTAACGAAGAAGAAATAAAACTAGGATGGAGTGCTTTTTTGGATGAATGAACATTGTTTTTAAATCCAACATTCCGCCACGCTTATAAAAGAAGGCATACGACCAATGCGTACTGCCAGTTATGACGTATAGATGTGAAATGTGGATGTTAAATTCAAAAATGTTACGTAAGATCCAGTGCACACAAAGAAGCATGGAAAGATGTATGCTCGGTATAACGAGGAGATCGTGAGAGGAATACATGGATGAGAAGCATGACCAAGGTGGCAGATATAGTGGAATGTGTGAAAAAGTTGGACACATACATACATAGAATGGATGGATGATGGATGCGAGAAATACTGGAATGGGATCCGAGAGGATGTAAATAAAAGCAAGGTAGACCGAGTGGACGATGGGTTGATGAATTGAAAAGAATGTGTGGAGTTAACTGGATGCAGATAGGAATGGAAGAGGATTGGAGTGGTCTTCATCCAGCAGTGGATGGTGAACGGCTGAAAATGATGATGATTCATTATAGTATAAAGTTTACGATGCCGTGTAATGTTTTATTTATTCCATTTCAGTAAAAATATTGCCTCAAAATTGTGCAGATTTAGTAAAACCGGACCCGGGTTTGATCAGAGAACGACCAGATCCTCTTGTCTATCGTTGTAAAAAGTGTCGTAGAATTTTGGCGTCGCAGAAAAATATAATTTCGCACATACCGCACAACGTCAAATTAATGCTGAGTCTAAAATCTGCAAAGAAGAAAGACGACAAAGTCGAGGGGCAAGAAAAGTGGGATTTAACGTGCATTCAAAACGGCCAAAACTTAATTGAAAAACTGAAAAGCTTGGCGTGCAGCAACAGTGGCGATGATCCAAACAGCGATACGATCCCACTTAAAGTCGATAGTAGCGATAATATTGTTAATAAAAGCTCATCCAGTTCGGAAGGAGTCGAAGTTAAAGTAGAAGACCGATACACCGATCACGTTATAGATACACATTGTAAAGATACTCCAGAAATTTGTGTTCAAACATACTTTATCGAACCGCTGGCGTGGATGAAAGACATTCATAAGAACGTTCAAGGAAAACTCTACTGTCCCAAATGTTCAAATAAACTAGGAAGTTTCAGTTGGATAATGGGTACTACATATCAAATTATTTTTTGTTTTATCCTGCAAATGTAGTTCTGATTGATAATACATATATTTAAATTTGATCTTTTTCAAGGTTGCCAATGTCCGTGCGGAAGCAAAGTAGCCCCTGCTTTCTATTTAGTGCCATCTAAAGTGGAATTATCCAATGTCGTTCAAAATGTTCAGGTCACTGTTTAAAAGTACATAGTCTGCAAAACTATTTTAGAAGAAAAAATATTATCGCTACCCCAACTTACACATTTAATTTATATCCATCTGTGAAATAATAATGTAATTAGCTTTTATTTGTGTGCTCCTGTATTTGATTCTGACTTTGCAATAGGAATAATAAATAATAAACAGTGTAAAACAATATTCTTTTACTTTAAGGCAGATAACCCAACCTGTAACCATAAATTCCTAGAGACGGGGCATAGAAAAGAACAAAGTAGTATTAACAAAAATGGGTGTGTAATTGTAGTGCTAAAATTATCAATGAAAAAGTACAGAGAACATAAAAAATTTAGCTCTGTCCTTTTCTAAGCGCCGCATTTCCCGTTCAACTTCTACGACGTATACTTTTAAAGTCGTCACTTAAATTTAAAATTGTAAGGCGACGTCTTCTCCGTAGCGAAGGTACAGGACGAAAACATGGTGACTTCTCGTCGGAAGAAGTTAACGTTGTGGGTTACCGTGAGATGTGTTGTTTGGTACGAAGTTCGAGAGAGAATGCATGAGTGTTTACAAACACTCGTAGGGGTTGGTCAGCATGTTGGTCTCAGGGTTGCCAATGTTGAAGGGAGTACCAACTGTCACTAAATGACGAGCTTGTGATGTCGTCTTAAAAAATCTTATAAAACGAGTCGTTTTACTATTTACATTATTTTAATTAAATACAAAAGTTAATCCAGAATAGGTACACCAGCCGGTATCGACAAAAACCTAAAGGTATGGCTATTGGCTAGAATCTAGCCACCTGTAACCATAAACTCACAGGGGCACAGCTAAATTCTAGCCTCACCCTTTGGGAATTTATGGTTACAGGTGGCTGGATTCCAGTCAACAGCCATGCCTCTGGGAATTTGTTGTTACAAGTGGTGTACTCTGAGATCAACCTTATTCTCTCAGAAACAACGATGAAGTATCTCCGCCAGAAAAAAAGGGACAACAAAAGAATATCGCCGTTCTTATACCATTGTTATATATTATACCTTAAATAGGTTTCGAATAATGATTCATCGGAACCAAATGCTCTTTGACTTTGCAAGACAATTCTTACGATCGCGTGGTTCTTATGGTGCGTACACATTGGCGAACCGAACAGCGAACGACGTAGGGCGAAGGCGAATTGTTATTGTGTGGACCACTTCACACAATAACAACCCAATGTGTAACCACCATTAGGCTTGAATTTTATGAACTTGAATGAAATTAGGTCATTGGGTTACATTTACATCTAGTCTAAAATAAATAAAAGTAACATCTAACATGTACTTAATGATATATGTATGTATGTATGTACATACGAGACGACAATTAGGTATGTGTACAGTGTACATAAATGTTGAGAGGCTCTGTGTTGTCGCTTTTCTTTATTGGCCGAAAGTGCTCCACCTCTCTCGTAACTTCGAAGCCTCCCTCACCACTTGACTGGCATGGCTGGTTGCATAACCATTTTCGGTAACGATTTCGATTACCATTCGATCCTCAGTCGTAACTTGGAAATACATCGAGACACAACACCGAACCACCGAACCAACCCGAACAAGTAATGTATGTACTTTTATCATCATTATATTAGAGCGCCCATCCTCACTCTTGTGGAGCTTTGAAAATCGTCTACTTTTTTTTTTTGTCGAGGAAGGAAGGGTTAAATTAAAAACACTCGTTCAATTTTCAGATAACATGAAGTGTTAAGAATATCCTCGACAGTCGACACATTCACAATGGCCTCAAAGTTATTCGTTGCGATCGCAGCTTTTGCGTTGATGTTGAACTTTTGCGATTGCGACCCCAAGAAGGATTCGCACAAAACCACCACCGAAAAGTTCGACGACTCGGATTTCAGCATTTCTCTGTTGGATTTGGACGAAAACAAAACCAAGAACGTGTCGTCTAAAGATGGTGACGGTTTAGCCGGTGCCATCGTCAGAGCAGTTCAAGATTTCAGATCCGACAAAAGGAGCAGTACGGTCGATCTGAGGTCCATCTTTGGATTTGGACTGGGCGACATCTTCGGCTTTGGATCTCAAACGAAAAAGAAGACGCAAAAGCGATCCGTTGACGATTTTCTGATAACGTTCGCGCCGAAGAGCAGCTCACTGACGAGGGACGATAACGCACAGTTGGACTTTGACGATTGGTTCGACGATACTTCGGATGAGAAACAGAACAAATCCTCGAGCGACGGGGAGCTGATGGGAGACGATCCGAGTGCGCAGACACCTCGTTCGAACATAAACAAAATACCGAAGAAGAAGACGATCGCACGAAGCAGACGCACCAAATCCGTGGACTCGCACCTTGAAAAGGTCAACAATCACAATGTAACAACGAGTGAGAGTGATTCGAAAGTGACGCACGACGAGGACTATTTGGTAAAGTCGTTATCGACGAGTGCGAGACTCGACTTTAGAAATGCATCCGGTATAGAGGGCTTGTTGGATGTGTACAGTGTTCAAAGGTTGCTTCGAAATTGGGACAAACTCAAACATCATCTGGATCCAGTGTGCGGAAGACATATGGCCACTTATCTGGAGGCTTTGATCCAAGAACGATTTTGGGCTTTAAAAAGTAAGTTTTTTTTTGCTCTATAATATCTATGTATGTTGGGGACATTGTACTTAGGTCGCTGGAGTAGCACAAAACAGGGTTCAAGATTAACGGAAGACATTTGAGCCATCTAAGATTCGCTGACGACATACATACATAGTTATAGTTGCATATGACTCGGTAGATTTACAAAATAGATTAACAGAATTAAGCAACGAAAGTATGAAAGTAAGCTTAAAAATTAATTTTAATGAAACTAAAATTATGTTTAATGTTATAAAAGGGCGATTGGTGAATATGACCGAATGTAAAGAAGAATGAAACTAGGATGGAGAGTGCTTTTGGAAGAATGAACATAGTTTTTAAATCCAACATTCCGCTATGCTTAAAAAAGAAGGCATACGAACAATGCATACTGCCAGTTATGACGTAAGGATGTGAAACTTGGACGCTAAATTCAAGAATGCTACGTAAGATCCAGTGCATACAGAGACGCATGGAAAGATGTATGGTTGGTATAACAAGAAGAGATCGTAAGAGGGATGCATGGGTAAGAAGTATGACCAAAGTGGAACGTGTGAAAACGATTTGTAGTTTCTGTTCCGTTATCCGGAAAAATGTGCAATTATTTTTCCATGTTAATTCAACTATATAATGTATAATGGATTGAAGAAGAAATAAAACGACGCTTGAAACTAAGATGGAGTGCTTTTGAAAGAATGAACATTGTTTTTAAATCCAACATTCCGCTATGCTTAAAAAAGAAGGCATACGACCAATGAGTACTGCCAGTTATGACGTATGGATGTGAAATTTGGACGCTAAATTCAAGAATGCTACGTAATATCCAGTGCATACAGAGACGCATGGAAAGATGTATGGTTGGTATAACAAGAAGAGATCGTAAGAGGAATACATGGGTAAGAAGTATGACGGAGAAGAATGGATGGCAGATGGACGCGAGAAATACTGAAATGGTATCCGAGAGGACGTCAAAGAAGGCAACGTAGACCGAGTGGAAGATGGACTGATGAATTGAGAAGAATGTGTAGAGTCAAGTGGATGCAGATTGCTCAAGATAAACAGGAATGGAGAGGATTGGATGGATGGTGAACGGCTGAAAATGATTATGATGAATACCTATCTAAATTACATATGTTATTAATCCTTGATTTTTAGTGCATTAGATTCAAGGTGGCACGAGATAATTTGAGTAGCTCGCAAAAAAAAAATGAAAACTGGCGTAACCACTCACTGCTTTTGTTTAACTGTGGAGTGACCAAGTGGGTTACATTAATTTCTGTATTCGTTTGTGTTTACCGAATTCAGATACGATTGTACAAGCGTGAGTCAAACGGTTTTGAAATATTTCGAAAGAAATTCGCCGTTAGATTTCAGCACTCACTCGTCAGTGAAATTTAAGTGAGTTTTCACTCACAGTGGTGTTAATGAAAACAAACACGGTCAAAAAGCGTTTAGAGGGTTGTCAGCGAAACCTTTATTTAACAATAGAGATAATAAACTATTTCGATAACAATTTCGTTGAAAGTGTGTCAATAAAGACTTGAGTATGTGTGTACATATGTATGTACATAAGCATCACAATAGGATTTCTCACGAGCAGTGAGTTTGCATAATAGGTACTTACTCATTTATGTGAATAGTGGGTACCTATGTACCTATATGCGTTTGTTGCACGCACATCACATATGCAGGTACATACTAATTGCAGATGGTATTGGATATTTTGAATAGATTAACAAAACTATTTTCAGCACGACATGACAGAACACCACTCTGCAGTCTCTTATGCTGCGTACACACCGACGAACTGAACGAAGGGTTGCTATTCGGTTCGTCGGTGTGTACGCAGCATTAAACTTCACGACATGTGCTCATAATTTCAAGATTGATATCATATTCAAGTTGGATTAAGTTTTAGTCTTAGTAGGTACTAGGAAATAAATTTCAAAATCGAAATGTAATTTAGCAATAGTCAAAGCTAATCAGTGTTGCAGTGCAGGCTATGGACCAATAAAATATGCAATGCGCCCTTGGCGTGGTTGCACAAAATTTAAGGTTACCATACATATATATATATGTATATATGTATCATAATATAAGGAGGTCAGTTATTTCGTGTCTCTGTGTCAACGAGCAAAACCTCTAGCCTAAAAATCGTTTTGAATCCGAGAGGAGAATTTCATAATGTTATAATTTCCAAGTGTGTCTCACAACGTTGCAACAGCGCTTCAGATTTCTCGTGCTTGCATCCCGACGCAGATTAATCTCTTATTCTAACGCAATTCGTTCACACTCAACTTGAAAAAAAGCCATTCTTCGTGCTCTTGATACCTTGTGCGTTGAGAAATCCACCATTAAAATCAAACAAGTCTCGTGTAATACCGTGTCAAATATTGGTGTTTGGCCAACGCACCTATTGGATGTCACAAGCGAGTAGTCTCTAACCTCAAGGGTCGATAGATGGGTAACAATTCTTAGAGATCTTAGGCAAGTCAATTTCTGACTTGCCAATTCATCATCATCATTATTTTATGCCGTTCACCACTGTTGGATGAACGCTTCTCCAATCCTCTTCCATTCCTGTCTGTCTTGAGCAGTCTGCATTCACTTGACTCTACACATTCTTCTCAATTCATCAGTCTACCTTGCTTTCTTTCAGATCCTCTCGGATAACATACCAGTATTTCACGCGTCCATCTGCCATCCATTCTTCTCGCTATGTGTCCACTTTGGTCATACTTACCCATATTTTTACGATCTCTTCTTGTTATACCAAGCATACATCTTTCCACGCTTCTCTGTGTGCACTGGATCTTACGTAGCATTCTTGAATTTAGAGTCCAAGTTTCACATCCATACGTCATAACTGGCAGTACGCATTGGTCGTATGCCTTTTTTTTTAAGCGTAGCGGAATGTTGGATTTAAAAACAATGTTCATTCTTTCAAAAGCACTCCATCCTAGTTTCATTCGTCGTTTTATTTCTTATTCAATTCATTATACATATATAGTTGAATTACCATGGAAAAAGAATTGCACATTTTTCGGATAACGGAACAGAAACTACAAATCGTTATTAAGTCACTGAGCACGAATATGAAATACTTTCTAGTTTTATATTTATGCCATTTTTGCAAATTTTTCCAGCTTTAGCATAATGCAAATAAAAAAGTCTCTAATTCAAAATGTTTTATCTTTCAATTGTGACATAGATATATTATTTATATGTATCTAATCGTTCAGCTCATTTTAAAAATTTACTTTATTCGTTCCATAAACATGAAACATGTGCCAACAGGTTAGAAACGTTGTGTCTATGTCAAAGTAAAAAAGTTGAGACACTGACTGAGTTGAGTTGCTTTTATTTGAGTTAAGGCGCTCACACACCTTAGCGAAATCGCCGCGTCAAACTTTGGCCCCTATCGTCGTCCCATTCGCACCAATTCGAATCAACGACGATAGAGGGCGTCAGTTTGACGCGGCGATTTCGCTAAGGTGTGTGAGCGCCTTTATGGTTAATTTGAACGAATTTAAGCGATAGGTGTAACACTTGGACATACATACATATGTATGTATGTACGTTGGTGGATTGACGCAACGTCAGTTTGGCAGAACTGGACATCAAACTTGAATTATTAGAAATTTCGGAAAATGTTTACCGAGAATTTTGTGTCGATTGCGAAAACACAAAATATATGATTACAAAACGCATGCGGTGAGAGGCGGAATTTGAGTGCCGAAATGCACCAGAGAGCTCTTTTTTTTTTTTTTCCCCATCAGCTCGGCTCTTGCTCACAACAATATGGATTTGTGTGGCACGGATTTTACAATATTATGCAATCTTACCGGTAGATATGTACATACCTACATATTTGGTGCCAGTGTTTGACTATTGCCTGCTCACTTCAAATATCTACATGTATAAGACGTGCGTATGTTGTTTTTGTGAAGAGATACCAGATATGTACTAGATGTAACCTAATGGTGCGTACACATTGGCGAACCGAACAGCGAACGATGAAGGGTTGTTATTGTGTGTAACAATAACAATTCGCCATCGTTCTTCGTCGTTCGCTGTTCCGTTCGCCAATGTGTACGCACCATTACACAAACAGATATGATACTAAATTATTTATCTCATCAATTATTACCAATGGCTAAATATTTACATCGAATTTTAATGGTTTGGTTTTTGATTCTAAGCTTGATCTTTTTTAGGAAAAATATTCCTCGATAAATCGATATTGAATCAATTTCAATGATTTAATTCGAAACGACCTTAGGCACACCCAATCTTTCAGTTTAGGAGGTCAATGTCGTACAAATGTATTCAAGAGTAGGTATGTATATAATGTTGTTGTATAATATAATAGATTATACATAAATATGTATGTATCCAAATACAAAAGTATAAGGCCATACATTTCGGATTCGAAATTTCCCCGATGTAAGTTTCATGATGATGTGTGTCATACTGCTAAATGATTTCGCACAATCAAGTGCGAGATTGGTGAAGAAGACCTTCGTAATAGATAAACGGGCTATAGGGGAAGTTAGGGATCGATGACGCAGCTTGTGATTTTTCAGTACATACATATGTACTTTATCCATATATGAACGTAGTATAGATAAAGTATTGTGATAGTGTTAAAATTAGATCACGCAATTTTGATTGATATTCAGGTATTGTCCCCTGAGCACGTTTTCATAATTTTTGGAAGATGTCCGTGTGTAAAATCGTTATAATCTCAAAAACCTTGTAATTTAGTAATCTAAAATTTGTATATTTAGTATATTTCAAGTGATAGTATATTTTCACTGGCGTTTCAGTGAAATCATATCCAAGCACATTTTCACCAGTTGATATATATTTCTAGTAGTGAAAATATATTTTAACAGATATTCATTGGTGAAATTATATTCGTTTCCGAACTGTCATTGAAACTAAATTTGACAGTTGTGAAATGACCAATCGAAACATATAATCTGCTGAAATATTCAATCCCAGTTCTTTTGTCGCTTCTTCTTCTTATCGTGCCGTGGCCATGTTCAGGCGTAGGCTTTTACGGGTTAGTACCAATTATAGTTTACATTGAGTCTTTTGAGCAGATAAAATACATTTTTTTTCATTTATTTGATTTAAGACAATGCAAACAAGTAATACATATTTTTCAGTTATTAATTAAGAACAAAAAACAAAGGAAATATCATACCAGCATCCCACAAGATAAACTTAAAAATAGCACAAATACTAGGGGTAATAATATTTTTTTGTGTTGAAAATAGGCATTATTTTTCGTTATTCGAATCTCATTTTTATGAAACCATCTCGCCTTGAGGGTCCACAAACAGTAGCAGAGACTTCCGTCACTATTTTCACTGTGTAGCTTTTGAGTGTTGCAAGGAAAAATCTTTGTCTGAGGTAAAATGACTATTTATTACTTTTTGATCGGCAATAGCTTGTAAAATAGCCTTTTTATCTATGAATTTGTTATGAGGAGACTCTATTACCTCTTCCCAATTTATAATATTGCCACAATATGCGTGAGATCACGAAAAATAATGCCTATTTTTAACACAAAAAAAAAATTATTACCCCTAGTATCTATATACATACATATGTAGGTTATTTTTAAGTTTTTCTTGTGGGATTCTGGTATGTCTTTTTCTATGTTTTTTGCTCTTAATTAGTAATTTAAACGTGTGTGTTACTTATTTGCACTGTCTTAAAAACCAAATAAACGACAAGAAATGTATTTTATCTGCGTTTTAATACCGCACATGAACCTTCCACTTTTAGCTAAAATCATATTTTTTCTAAATTTTTGACCCCTTTGGGGCAGTATAAAAAATAATTATACCGTTTGTTTTGTATAGCCATGGAGCAACTATCCCAAACCCAAGCATTTTGATTTTCAAAAAAAAAAATTTCGTTAAAAAAAATGTATTATTAAAAAAAAATATTTTTCCTACCGAAAAATAGTACATGTATGTGGGTACTTTACCCTTAATTTTCGACGTTTACTTTAGCTTTATTTAGGCAATAGTAATCTTATATGCGCAAACAGCTTTATGAACATAAATAGATTCTTTTACGAATAGCGTGTATCATCTAGTCCCGACTTCCCCTTTATTACTCGCCGATCATAATGATAGCAGTCATTTCGTGTCAATATGTCTAAATCAGAATCATAAGAAGGGTCCTTGTTAAAGTATGACCGTCATCTGTTATGCCAAAGGTCGTTAATTCGACACGAAATCTACAATGTACCATGTACTTCCATAGTAATAACAAAACGCATTAAACTTATAAATCAATTATAATTATTATTAGATATTCGCATTGCAACAAGTTGCGAAATGTTTCCTAGCATATTATGTATTTCGAAATACGTCCATATAAACTTTATCGATCTGGCACACACAACAGTTGCAGATGATTGTTTTGAAATTTCTCCGCTAAATCTTTTTGGCACATTTGAAAAAAATATAAAATTGTACAACATCGCCGGGTAGCACCGGTTTGACACGAAAGTTTCGTTATTATAAATAACGCAACAGCTAATCAGATCTTTCGATATTTGACCGGTCGAACGGTGAAATTAAAAGCCGATCATTTTATTTCCCATGCGAATTATTATTAAATACCTAAATAAAAAACAATAAAAAAAACCATAATATTTAGACATGTATGTAGTAGTTGTGTAGGCCAAATCATATATTTTTATTTTTTAATATCTTGACTTGACACTGGAGTTTTATCGATTTAAGTCGATAAATAATTCACCGGGACATTTCAAGGCAAATCAACTCGACTAATTGAATGGGCTTCACACATCGCAATATTCTTAATTGAAGTGTAAATGCGGAAACGTCGAAGTGCAGTGTTTGTGTTTGTGTAGACGTTGCATCGGCCAATATATGTATTGTACGAACAAATAGACAATATGTATGTATGTACATATGTAGATATGTATTATGTACGTATAGTCAAACAACGTGCGATTATAGCAGTCAATTGAAAAGAGAGTAGATCCATTGAAATGTAAAAGCGAAAGTTGTCTTGTGACCATACGTCACGTACCTACGATATTTGTCAAGTCGACTATTTAGATTATTTTAATTAAATACAAAATTTAATCCAGAATAGGTACAACAGCCGGTATCGACAAAATTCCTATTGGTTAGAATCTAGCCATCCGTAACCATAAACTCCCAGGGGCACAGCTAAATTGTTTACTCAGTCCCATTCTAGTCTCACCTTTTGGGAATTTGTGGTTACAGGTGGCTAGATTCTAGCCAACAGCCAAGCCTCTGGGAAATTGTTGTTACGTGAAGTATCTCCGCCAGAAAAAAGGGACAACAAAAGAATATCGCCGTTCTTATATACATACATATGTATATATTATATATTATATATGTATATAATAGCCGAAATCCGTCTGTCTGTCTGCTGATAACGCTCGCTGAGGAAAAATAATTAAAAAACCAGAACGAGTGGGGGATCGAACCCAGGACCCCAGGCTCGAGAGGACTCGCACTAATGCTATCCGCTATCGCCTTTGGTCTCCTTGATCTTTTTTTTTAGAACATTACCTACGAATGAGGTCGTGACTTTGCTTTACCTATAAAAGGGATCGTGACTCTGCTAATAATACATAGACGGCGCTATAAAAACTATTATATATTTTTTTCACTTACAACCGTGCGATCAATTAGTGGGGATCTCTATTAAAAAGCGCTTTACGATATTTAAAATTCAGCGGGCGTTGATATTCAACGGGCTTACACTAGTAATAATATAATTGTATATAATAGCCCAATTCCGTCTGCCTGTCTGCTGATAACGCTCGCTTCGGTAAAATTGAAAAAACACGAACGTCGCGAGTGGGATTTGAACCCGTAATCTCAAGTTGGGTGAGTTAGCGCTAACGCCTTCACCCAACACCGGTGATGGATGCCTCCTATAATTTGAAAATATTAATCCTTAGTAGGTTCGCGACTTTGCTAAATTGTTACGTAATCAATTACGAAAACATTTGATCGATTTATTTAGTTAACACGTTGAAAACATTTTTCTATTGTTAAAATCACTTTAAAAAAAGCACGTCCTTTGATATTCAACGGGCTTATACTAGTACAGTGTATGTACCCTAAATAGGGTTCGGAACCAAATTCTCTCAGATTGCAAGATAATTATTACGACAGCGTGGTTCTTAAGCTGGGTCCACACCGGCGAACCAAACAGCGAACGACGAAGGGCGAATGCGAATTGTTATTGTGTGGACCGCTCCATACAATAACATCCGATGATTTATGAACGTCCACACAATAACAATTCGCCTTCGCCATTCGCTGTTCGGTTCGCCAATGTGGACCCGCCTTTAGGTATATGATACCATACATAAATGATGATGAATGATGATTTTCGGCTAATTTGCATGGTCGTACCCATTTTCACGTACATACATTTTATACATACATGTACATACATTTTATAATATTTTTTGGACACATAATAATAATACAGGGATGATGTCAAAGAACGACTTGATTGATTGATCATTAGTAGGCACTTTAAATCACATGTTTTTGACGATCACTTTTATTCAATGTAAATTTAAAACGATGAAATTTATCATCGTGCAAAAATTCAAGTTCAAATTGCAAGTTTCAAAGAGCTGTGTATTATGTATGTATGTATGTATGTATATATGTACATTTAAATTTCATATTTTGTAAGTTAACTGGTTGTGACTATTATGATCTTTTAACGTTTTTGTAATTTTATTCCGACCGGAAGTTGTCCATTTTTTTCTTTCCTTTTACGTTTTTTTCTACTTAAACCGATGAATGGATTTTTAATTTTACAATAATTGTTTTTATTTTTTTTTTTACAAACCGGAAGTAAAAAGTTCTGAACACGATCCTTTCGATTGAAAACAAAATGATTCAGTAAAAGCATGCTTATTATCAATTATTATTTATTTATTGATACGTTTCGTAACGAACGCTTTCAGCGATGCGTGTCTAATCGTAACACTTAAAATATTCGTCTATCGATTGAAATGTTCAATTGGTCGTAATTAGCGTAATGGTCGTTAAGGATGCTTTCCGCGTGTTTCGACATCGTCATACACATATTAATTGCAGTGGAAACTTTCATGCGTACGTATTTAGTATATATATATATATATACCAACAATGTATACGTATATATTGTTGGGTTTGTGCGAATTTCCGATTTTGACACGAAATCGAGTCTTGACCTTTAATTTGGCAAGACAAGCCACCACTTTCAATTTTTCCCTATGACGCAATGATAGCCGCTTACCGGCAAGGTTGTTTTTCGGCTGCTACTTTCTTTTATGATACGTACATACATATATGTATGTTAGTATTTACACGACAATCCATTTTAACTGGAGTGTACATATTTGGAGTGAACGTAGGTATTATTCCATTTACACAATTTGATTTTGAGCACCACTGATAGGTTAAATGTCGTTGATAAATAACACGTTGCATCCGCCATTCGAGACGAATGAAGCGAAATTGATTTATAGCTATTGCGAATGACCGTCGAAATTAAAACGGCGAAAAAGTGAAATTTAACCTGTTTCATTTAACAACGTCACGATTGAGATCGAATCACGAATCGCACATGGAAAACGTATTGTGACGACGAACAACTTTTAAATCACTCCCCTCAGAGTTGTACAGGATGGCGCAGAGCTGACCAACACTATATAATTATAATGCTGCGTACACACCGACGCGACGCACCGAACGGCGAACGACGAAGGGTTGCCATTGTGCGGACGTTCATAAATCATCGGACCCCTACACACAATAGCAACCCTTCGTCGTTCGTGTGTTTATATATGTATGTACTATACACTAAATTTTACCATTCTCTTTTTAACCTTTTCTTCTTACTTTCATTAATTTGTGTTTGGGAGTTTTCACAGTCACAATCAGACATTTTGAATATTTGTTCTAGAATTAATGAAAATCTCACCTTTAAATAAATAAGTAATTATTCGAGACATCGGAAAAATACAACGAGCCGAACAAGCACGAGGCGATTGAAATAATGCGGGCGTGGCGTACGCGGGCCTGGGAGTTCGGGAATTTCCGGCTTTGTAAGATCAGATCGTCTCGCGTCGCCTATTGCATTTTTGTTCAGTGAATCCCCGCCCAGCTGCCCACTTATTAAGCATTTAAAAACTGCAATTACTATAATAATGTCTTTCTTTAGTTCGATTTTAAAATTTTGTGTGCAAATCGGGAATTACAGACAGTGTATCGGTAGTCGAGATTACAGTTTTTAAATCGGGACATTCCCGCCGAAATCCGAACTCCCGGCAATACAACTGACTATACAACATGTCAAATGATAGGGGATATTATAGGATAACTATCCCACCCCTCAGATAGTCATGAAAATGTGACTATCCACCATCTCGCGTATTATATCCGTGTGTACATACATATATGAGTCGCCTAGTTCCAAATCCCGACAAGTCAATAAAACTCACTTGTTCGCAAACGCGGTTTTTCTGCTACAGACTTGTTGATATTAAATAAAATATTGAGATTAGAAACATGGACTTACCGTTGTTTGTTTCTAAATATGGCTTTTATCAGCTTTTATCATAGTGCAATTGTCAGTTTTTGGAACTAACACTGATTTTCAATGTTTTTTTACGGCGCACTTGGCGGTATTTGGAATAATTCAAGTATAAGGCATCGTTTGAAAACATTCTTAGAACCAGAAAATATTTTATCCTCGTTTTTTTATATATTGTGGACTTATCGGGATTTGGAACTAGGCGACTCATATGTAGGTATGTACCTACATACATATATGTAATGTGCCTACCCAAGTAAGTTTCGTTTTGAAAGGTGTAATTTTGTACAATTGCAACACGGCTCGTTAATTTTTGGGGACGAGTGCAAGTTTAAAAGCGAAACCTCTAATTGTGTTCGCGGTAAGATGACGTTCGGTAAGGAAAAGTTACGTGCTAAACTGACGAAACATTTTAAGCAACGATCGTCCGATTATAAAACAGTTCGGCGAATTGGGTTGTTCTTGCCATTTGGATATTGGGTAACGTTACTGTGTCAAATCCTAACATCTAATCATTTTTTAATCACTATGTAAATTGATACATTTTCGTTTTGGGTTCGTTTCGTATCCGCTCGTTCGTCTTTCCAGTATATGTTTGTACGCACATTGGTATTTATTTATTTATTTATTTATAAACAGGTTTTTAGCCCAAAATATAATTACATATACATACATATCAAAATTAAATACATACATATATAAAAAAAAAAAAAAAAAAAGAGTATTAAAAAGATACATAAAAGTTACACAGAGTATAATATAATATAATAAAGAAAAAAAAAACATTAGAAAATCAAACAAAAAGAAATAATAACAAAATAATACTATAATTTATAAGTCTTTAGTTTGATTACAAACTGCGCCAGGCTGATGTTGAAAATGTCAACATCAGTCGACAACGAATTAAATAATTTGAGAGCAGTAATCACCGGGCTGGACCCCATAAGCATTGTTCTGTACCCCGGCACCACAAATAACTCGTGACCCCGTGCACGACAATAAACATCCGGAGTGTAAAGTTGGAGACGCTCTAGTATTTCCCCATTGAACAGATGTCCATTTATAATCATGAACATATGTTTCAACAGAGATACTTTCCTCCTCTACTCCAACGACCTCATGCCAGTCATACCCCTAACGAATTTTGTTGGGAAGAGAAAAGGGTAGTAGCCGTACATCCTCTTATATATGTAACGGGCAAATTTTTTTATCTACCCTTTCCAACATACCAATGTACGACTGTTCATGAGGAAACCAAATTAACGAATTATATTCAAGTTTCGATAAAACTATGGAATAATAAAGAATCTTAATTACGTCAACATTGCGTAATAACCCAGAGTTCCTTATTAAAAAGGCTAAAAGATTTAATGTTGATTTAACTACATTAAGAATTTGGGAATGGAAATTTAACTTTGAATCAAAAATGACTCTAAGGTCTACAATTTCCATTACCCTCTCCAATGCTACATCATTTATGGAATAGTTGAAAACAGTAGGATTATTATTATTATATACATACCTATACAGTAATACATCATCATCATCATCATCATTTTCAGCCGTTCACCATCTACTGCTCTTCCATTCCTGTCTGTCTTGAGCAATCTGCATCCACTTGACTCCACACACTCTTCTCAATTCATCAGCCCATCTTCCACTCGGTCTACCTTGCTTTCTTTCACATCCTCTCGGATACCATTCCAGTATTTCTCGCGTCCATTTGCCATCCATTCTTCTCGCTATGTGCCACTTTGGTCATACTTCATAACCACGTATTCCTCTTATGCTTCTCTGTGTGCACTGGATCTTGCATAACATTCTTGAACTTAACATACATAAGTCATAACTGGCAGTACGCATTGGTAGTATACCTTCTTTTTTAAGCATAGCGGAATGTTTGTTATACATTCTTTGTTTTATTTCTTCTTCTTTACATCCGGTCATATTCACCAATTGCCCTAGGTATAAATAACTATCTACAATATGATTATCTACTGTGACTACGCTTTGCGTGCAATATTCATTAAGCATAATTTTAGTTTTATTAAAATTAATTTTTAAGCCTACTTTCATACTTTCATTGCTTAATTCTGTCAATCTATTTGGTAAATCACACTATAACTATGACTACATACATACATAGTATGAGACAATAATGAACGAGCTAGGTTTTCCCGAATTTGACCAAAGCAAACGTGCAAACTAAACTAATAGTTTTGGTTTAAACCTTTATTCTAGTACCTTTTCAACTTTTAAACTAGTTTTTAATTCACCTACATATATGAGTCGCCTAGTTCCAAATCCCGATAAGTCCACAATATATAAAAAACGAGGATAAAATATGTTCTGGTTCTAAGAATGTATTCAAACGATGCCTTATACTTGAATTATTCCAAATACCGCCAAGTGCGCCGTAAAAAAATATTGAAAATCAGTGTTAGTTCCAAAAACTGACAATTGCACTATGATAAAAGCTGATAAAAGCCATATTTAGAAACAAACAACGATAAGTCCATGTTTCTAATCTCAATATTTTGTTTAATATCAACAAAATTAAGTTTAAATGAGTTTAATCACCATCAAGCAAATAGGTCTGTAGCAGAAAAACCGCGATTGCGAACAAGTGAGTTTTATGGACTTATCGGGATTTGGAACTAGGCGACTCATATGTATGTATGTATGTATTTTGGTATTTCTCGTCCAATTCAAAACCGAAGAATTTCCCCACTAAAGATGATAGGCTTATTTGTGACCACATGACAATAGATGTTATGTGTGTTAAGTACACACATTCATTAACAACAAATTGCGGTTCATCTTGTCACAACTTTCTCCCGGCGTTCTAGACGTTAATTTTGGGTCAGTGACGCGCGCTTCACTGTCGTCATTTCTTTCTTCTCGATCATTTTCAATGTTATTTAATGACCAAACGCATCGCTCGTAATATCCCGTAATGACGATCACACTTTCTCACAACAAATACATTACCGCAGTTTGCACAAAAAAAAACAAAACTCTCACTTTCTCAATTTGACGATGTTCGATTGAAGTTTAACGAGCTAACTTTACCTTTCTTTGTGTTGACGCAAACGTTTGAATGCTGCGTTTCCTATATATGTACGTGATTATTATTTCCTGCAGCAATTGTTATAAATATTATTGGCGTCATTTAAAAGCACTCGACATTTGCATGGTTATTTCAATTTTATTCGGTCGTCGTCTTACTTTGCCGCGTGCGGAAGTAATTTGGTTCTCATTGCACAAATCAGAAATGTACCGATTTTGAACGTATAATCCGGGATGGGCATTTCGAAATACCTAACAATATTATACAATATTGTATTTCATCAAGTGGAAAAGTTTGTTGTTGGACACCGTCACATTGAGAGAAAACAAGCAGATGATCGTACCTCATCATCATTTTCAGCCGTTCACCATCCACTGCTGGATGAAGGCCTTTCCAATCCTCTGCATCCACTTGACTCCACGCATTCTTCCCAATTCATCACACATACCGCTATATCTGCCACTTTGGTCATGCTTCTCACCCATGTATTCCTCTTACGATATCTTCTTGTTATACCAAACATACATCTTTCCATGCTTCTCTGTGTGCACTGGATCTTACGTGGCATTCTTGAATTTAGCGTCCAAGTTTCACATTCATACGTCATAACTGGCAGTACGCATTGGTCGTATGCCTTCTTTTTTAAGCATAGCGGAATGTTGAATTTAAAAACAATGTTCATTCTTCCAAAAACACTCTCCATCCTAGTTTCATTCTTCGTTTGATCGTATCTATCAACCCTTAAAGTTGGGCAGCACTTACTTGAGACATAATTATACAAACAGTTTTGAACCCTCATTTATAAATGTTTGCAAAGTGACGATGCTGCATAATGATTTTTTACCATTCGTTACAGATTGTTAAATGTGTCAAATATAAAAAAAAGTAAAAAATACATACAATTACGTACTCGGAATATTATCCGAGCTTGAAACGTGCATGAGAGTTATTACGTGGAGCTTTTTCTCATCATCTAACACACTTCTTTTCGCGTATATACATATATATATATATATGTATATGACATAATATTATGCAATACGGAATAGGAGTCACGGACCGTCTGAAAGTTATTAATTAAGGTTGTATATTTAGATGAATAAGCAAATTCTCTTTTGCATGCACTTGCGACACACATGTGAGTCGCGATTGCGTAATATTATTGCCAAATGCAATTTTGATTACAATAACCGTACCTGCTGGTGCGCTCAAATTCACTCGATCTACTTACGTCGTTCTGTCTAGTCAAAATAGATGAGTAATAATTTTTAATGCATCTTATTATACTCATACTCATACGATTTAATAATAAACTATTATTATTGTGAAAATTATACTATCGATGTATGGAAAATTGCGAAGAAAAATTTTCTGTGAATCACAATTAATAAATTAGACGAATTTGACTGAAACTTTATGTAAAAGCTATGTAATAGATCAATTAGTAGTATGTAGAAACATTTTTCGGTAAATCCCTTATTGATGATATACATAGTGTTCTTACTTAAACAACAATCTTTATATTACGAAACTTATATTTATATAACACATATAAACGATACCATTAAGAATTTTGCATATTTTATTTTACAGTCGAATGATTTGCGTGATTATTGTTTTGGTACGTTTTCAAAATAGAATTTGCCGGAGAAAGGAGGTCGTCAACAGTTTATTTTTTTTCTTGATTCTTTGAAACAGTGGTCGTAATACATACATATCATTGATTATAGAAAGATTGTAGAGGTACATACAATCGACACAATGTACCCAGTACCCACATATGCTATGTATGTCCATAATATGTGCATATTCAACAGCAACATATAAATAATAAAATTCAGTTGCCAAATAATTGTTAGCACACTGCCAACAATAAATAGCATTTACACATTCTACTTGCATTATTCTCTTAACCAATTTTGTTCACTGTGAGATTGCTTTGGCCGATATACGTGACGATGTGCCTAATCGCAATCGAAAGTGATAGGTACATTATGTATGTACATATGTACATCTAAACTAATTTCATTTGCAAAAATCATACATACATATCTACACTAGGTGCTTCTGAAATATTGAATCCATTTTACATTTAAAGTAAGTTAGTAAGGCATCACGTGTACTTCACGAACATTTAAAATTGACGACCATGAATATTATTCAAACGATTTCATCACTTAAAATATCTACTTGAGCTTTCTTCCGAATCCGATCCAGGAAGCAATCGATTGAGAAAGTATTCTATTTACTACAATTTTTCGATCTCGTTTACCTTGACTGCTATAAGTGCTTGAGTTTGAGAAAAAAAACTACTTTTTTTACGTGTCGACATCAGTAGGGCCACATTGTGAAAGTTGATATGTATTTAAGTACGCCTGCTTCACACATTTGAGATACACTGGCACGTGTCAAACTATGATAACAAATTTGCACTTGTTAGTCTGTGTGTAATTTTCTAAGCGGATCTGAAAATTATTTTATCAAAGAATGACAAGTCTCTGCTCGGTATTATTTTGCCAATGTCCAGTGTATCTTATCACGTTTGAATCTCTAAATGTATTAATATTGTCATTTAATTTTTACAGTGGACGATGCCAGTGGACGATATACATCTGGTTACTTTTGGGGAAATTCTTACTGGTCTGGTTCATCAACACTTTGCATGCGAACTCTCACACCGTCTATCGAACAAGCTAAAGGTGAGTTTAATAAACTGAAAAGAATGTATAAAAATACTTTTATAATAGCAGCAATAAGTTTTGAATAGTCACAAGTGGTGCGGATCGCTAAACCAGAAGGATAAATATTGATAAAAGAAATTTACAAATTCGAGATAACTGATGTATTCAGGTATATGTACGGTATGTATAATATATTGTCAGTTCTGAAACTGATTAGCTACATATAACAAGTATAAGAAGCACGTGCCATATCGAATGAATATGGCAAATAATCTTCGTCACTTTGACGTAATATACATATGTACGTATGTAGTCAATGTTGTGTTTAACAATTTGACAAGTGTTAGCGAATTTTGGTTTTGTATTATTTCCGTGGTATTATTCACTTAACTACACATTGAATGTGAACGTCATAATATTTAGACCGAAAATACGCCAAGTGCGTAATAATGCATAGTTATACTCTTAATTCAAATAATCTGTATTATTAACAGCTTTTAATCGAGGTTTATTTGTATGAAAGCAACACATGTTCGTTTTATCCTCTTTCACGTGATTAAAATTAATTAATTATGTATATCAAAATTTCGTTAGCAAATACTTACATATCTATACATACATATGTATGTAGATGCAGATCCAATAATATGAGGTACCTATACCAATCGGAAAATACAAAACGCAGTACAAATATATGTATGTACATATACCTAGGACAATTGGTGAATATGACTGGTTGTAAAGAAGAAGAAATAAAACGAATAATGAAACTAGGATGGAGTGGTTTTGGAAGAATGAACATTGTTTTTAAATCCAACATTCCACCATGCTTAAAAAAGAAGGCACACGACCAATGCGTACTGCCAGTTATGACGTATGGATGTGAAACGTGGATGCTAAATTCAAGAATGTTACGCAAGATCTAGTGCACACAGAGAAGCATGGAAAGATGAATGCTCGGTATAACGAGAAGAGATCGTAAGAGGAATACATGAGTAAGAAGTACGACCAAAGTGGACACATGGCGAGATGAATGGATGGCAGATGGAAATACTGGAATGGTATCCGAGTCAAGTGGATGCAGATTGCTCAAGACAGAGAGGAATAGAAGATGATTGAAGAGGCCTTCATCCAGCAGTGGATGGTGAACGGCTGAAAATGATGATGATTCGAACAATAGCTGTATGTACATACATACATATTGTATGTATGTATGTACATACAGCTAAAATAAGTTTATTTATTTTGGTGTCATATCCGTAACATGACTATGTATGAATAATACATAGTACGGAACTAAGGTACAATAAGTATTGTCGTTTTTGTAAGAATTTCTCTCAATAACGCGATCGATGAGGTAATAATTGAATTGAACGTTGAAGAGCACATAGTAATATGACATGTACATATGTACAATACATATAATATAATATAATAAATAAGAGCCAGACGAAAGTGGTTCCTCGACGGAAGAGAAAGTCTTCCACAAAAAAGCATTACAAAATGTGGAAGTCGAGTGCTTTTCCGTGTCAAGGTCACACGTGGACAAGCTTCTTTCTTATCTAATTTATATTATAGCACGTGGTGTGTACATTTAAATACATTACATACTACATACGTATTATGTACATGCGACCACGCAACATTTTTAATGTTTATGTTCCGTGTTACAATATTAATCTGGGACAACGAATTTGGCGCGCGGTCTTTATATTTGCCATTGCAATATCATCACTATTTCATTTTAGTGTGCCCATGAAAATAAATTGTGTTGTCAGGTCGAAAGGTCCACAGTTCGAATCCCGGAATCGGAAATAAAGGCTTGTTTTGGCGCTCGACGTCTGCATCAACTAGTTTTGTCAGCTTTAGCATAACTGCCTGCCTAGTACATACGTATTATTATATATGTACACATATCTATATATATGAGCCCAATTCCGTCTGTCTGTCTGTACGTCTGCTGATAACGCTCGCCTCGGTAAAGGTTGAAATAAACACGAACGTCGTGAGTGGGATTTGAACCCGTAATCACCAGGTTGGGTGAATAGTTAGCACTAACGCGTTCACCCAACACCGGTAACGGGAGGCCTCCTATAATTTGAAAATATTAATCCTTAGTAGGTTTGCGACTTTGCTAAATTGTTACGTAATCAATTACGAAAACATTTGATCGATTTATTAAACATTTTTTTTACAAATAACACATCCGTTGATATTCAACGGGCTTACACTAGTCCCTACATATATAATAATAAAATATCCACGTTTAAATATGTCAATAATAATAATCACCCATTGATCGCCAACAGGCAATATTAATACATACAATAATTACAATTTTATTGACAGTATGGTCTACATATTTATTTATATGTCACAGTAATTGCTTAAATAATTAATTAATTAATAAAACTTTCCTATAAATAAAAGCTAATAATGTACCTATATTATAAATTGAATATGTAGAAATGAAATCTTTTCGCATCATCTATACATATTTACATGCATTACATACTAATGTATGCACAATGTTTATGCTATCATGAGTAATTTGATTGATATGAATCTACTATCATTTACATTTTGTTTCAAAGAATATATGTATGTAAGATCTGCTCAATTGAAACTTCACATTGACAAGTTGAATTTTACTTTATCCATATCGTACACGACTACATGTAAAGTATTGTTTAATTTTGCAACATCGTTGTTGACCAATTACAATTTTTAATATTTTAGAAATTACTTTTTCTTTTTTTCAATGTTAAAATTATTCTACTCTTGCAGTGATATTATGAAAATGATAGCCAAGTCGTAACATTGATGAAATTAAAAATTAATTAAAAAAGTTAGATTCCGTATTTGTATTATGCTTAATGAAATGGAAAGTGACTGTTAAGCATAGTGCCCATATAGTAATGTTTTATAATACGTTTTTGTCACGACTTGTTTACTTTTTGAAATAAAAAAAAAAATTCGCAAGTATGTAGTTAACTATATATTCATATTGTACATATGTACATATACATAATTAATGTGTTTTATAAAACAGCAGTAGATTGTGTTCATACTTGGGTAATGAAAATATTAAGTTATTAAAATCGAAGCAATAATATCTACATTTAATTTATCATATTGTCATATATGTATTATGTATAGGTATGTCAATGATATTGACATCTTAGTAATGTTAAATTTGTGTATCAATTTCAGATTCTCAGTTAGAAAATACTACATTGATGTCAGAATTTGAAGTTGACGAACCGTTGCCGTTTGAAGTCGCATTCTACCTAATAAAATTGAGATTAAACTCTACGATCACGATAGCAGGGGTATTGTTAAATAATATGTATGTCATTATGTTATGAAAAAAATCATTGTAATCCTCATTAAATCGTTGTGTTTACTTCAGCCGAAAATTTTACACTTGGGTTTGTGTTTGCCGGAAGCTTGTATGAGTGAAGACGTTCAAAAAGTAGTAGAATCAGGAGGATTTAAGGACAAAGTTCAAGTTATCAATATAAGGGATCCAACGCACAATCATTACGATATGTTTTCTGATGTAACATTTCAAATATTATTGTGAGTAAATTGAAATATTTTAATTGACATTTTTATGAATTATAAAATTTGATGAATATGTATTGTATTTTATCATTTCAGAGGAGTGGGTGTTGTTATTTCTATCTTAATTATAACCGGTACAATATATGAACTGGTGCTGAGTTCACGATACAAGAAGTATATGAAGATAAAGCGGAAAAGTCATGCCCTTCATTTGAATATGACACAAGTGACGGACCTTCCCACTGTTAAAATGTCAAATGGTATGAAATATTGTAAATATTACTTACCTATCTAAATGAAACTTGCTCATTAATTATTTTCATCATCATCATCATCATCATTTTCAGCCATTCACTGCTAGATGAAGGCCTCTCCAATCCTCTTCCATTCCTTTCTGTCAAGGAGCAATCTGCATCCACTTGACTCCACATAATCTTCTCAATTCATCAACCCATCTTCCATTCAGTCTACCTTGCTTTCTTTCACATCCTCTCGGATACTGTTCCAGTATTTCTCGAGTCCATCTGCCATCCATTCTTCTCGCTATGTGTCCAGCCCATTGCCACTTTTCACACGTTCCAATATATGTATCTGCCACCTTGGTAATGCTTCTTACTCATGTTGGCCATGTATTCCTCTTACGATCTCTTCTCGTTATACCGAGTATACATCTTTCCCTGCTTCTCTGTGTGCACTGGATCTTGCGTAACATTTTTGAATTTAGCATCCACGTTTCACATCTATACGTCATAACTGGCAGTACACATTGGTGGTATGCCTTCTTTTTTAAGCATAGAGGAATGTTGGATTTAAAAACAATGTTCATTCTTGCAAAAGCACTTCATCCTAGTTTCATTCTTCGTTTTATTTCTTCTTCTTTACAACAAATTATATTCACCAATTGTCCTGGTATAAATAACTGTATCAACTATACAATATGCTTATCTATGTACAGTGACTAAGTTTTGCGTGCAAAATTAATTAAACATAATTTTAGTTTTATTAAAATTGATTTTTAATCCTACTTTCATACTTTCATTAATTTTACTATCACTAATTTTATTATCGTTTTAAAAAATATCTTATTTTTCTTTAGGAAAGTCTATATACGCCGTGAATGGAATAACAAACAACAATAACAATTCTGAAGAGAGATTAAATATAGAAGTTCCCGTTGTCGATGAACAACCCCAGCTTAGTTAGTTAATTTTTTTTTGTTTGCCTTAATTGTGAATTGAATTGTGTTTAAAGTGACTCTTTTCATGTTTGTAGGTATTTTGTCAGAATTGATATTATCGTTTTCACTGATATCGAATATGAAAACAATTTGCGATCAATCGGTGGGAAGCGATACGATTCCGACGATACATGGCCTCAGAAGTATATCGATGGTATGGGTCATCTTGGGACATGCTTGCATCGTGGCTTTTAACTATTCCGACAATCCCGAACTGAGAAAAGTCATCGAGAGGGAATTTCTTTTTCAAACGGTGACCAACGGAACGTTCAGCGTCGATACGTTCTTTTGCATCAGGTATGATTTCTATTTATTTTACTATTTGTTATTGTCAATCGATGCATTCTATTTTGTATTTTCTATTTCAGTGGAATACTAGTGTCGTTTATATACTTTAGAACTAATGCCAAAGGTAGCTTAGATCGTTTGACTCAAGGAACTAGAGGATTCACATCAGGATTTTTACAGTTTGTCGGACTGTTAGCTTATAGATTTGCAAGGTATACAACTTTTTTTCTTCTTTCTATGGTATCTATATACATATTACATATTTATGTATATGTTATGTTTATAATGTATAATTCTGTTGTATAGATTGACGGCACCGTATATGTTTATGCTGGGAGTCGTTCAAGTTTCTATGAAATGGTTTTATCATAATTCTGTTTACGAACCTCCGACAGAAGATCACATTAATTGTCCAAATTATTGGTGGAGGAATGCTCTTTATATCAACACCCTATTCCCCGTTGAACAAATGGTATTTAACAAATTAATAATATATGTACAGGGGGTCCTCGTTATCCGAGGGTAATTGGTACCGAAAAAATACCTCTTAAAGCGAATCCGCTTAAAGCTGGGACCAAAATTACTTAGTAAATGCACAACGAGGACCACCTGTATGTAGTATATGAATATGTATGCGATAAGAGAAGTGTAATCGTCAAATCGTTTTTATTTTTCATTTAAAGTGCATGTTATGGAGCTGGTATTTGGCAGACGATTCACAATTTTACGTACTGGGAGCAATTATACTTATATTAGCGACAAGGTACTTTGACGTTTTTATTCATTACTATAATAGCCTAATTGTAATTGATTTATTTTAATTACAATCTAATTGATGTTTTTGTACACATTTTCAAATTTATATTTCAGTCATTTCAAAACAGCTGCGGGGGCATTGGTTGTGTTTTTGTGTTCATCTTGGATGACGACCGGTTACATAGCATGGTCCAATAATCACGTATCATCGTCCAACGATCCTTTGGCTTTATTTGATAAAATTTACGATAAACCGTGGACGCGCTTAGGCCCTTATCTTGTCGGAATGGCTACCGGGTGGTTCCTTTTCAAAATCGACTGCAGAATGAAGATGACAAAGGTATTAGATGCAACTATGGTGAGTGAAGCTATATAAAATGGACATGGATTTTTATGAGAAAAATTTTTTTTTCAGCTCACAATTATAACTGGCTGGGTGTTATCAAGTGCAGTTTTACTAGGACTTGTTTATGGATTGTACAATAGTGAATTAGGTCCAATTTCATCCGCTGCTTACAGTTCACTGTCACATACGGCTTGGGCAATTGCCATATCCTGGATTGTAATTGCCTGTTCTACAGGATACGGAGGTGATTTTTTAAAAAAAAATTTTAGCATCATCATATTAAATTCTGTTTATATATTTACATATTTAAAATTCTGTTTATTTTAGGATATGTGAATTCTTTATTGTCTGCTACAATTTTATACCCATTCTCTCGAGTGACGTACTGTGCATATTTAGTTCACCCGCTTGTGATACGATTTTTGGTGATGCAAACAGATCATCCCATTCATTTAGGAAAGGATATGATGGTATACCATTTAAAATATTACACTTTACAATCTGATATTAAAAAAATATATAATAAAATAATTTGAATTTTTCAGGCAATTATATTCCTGGGGCAAATGGTTTCATCGTATCTGTTGAGTTTCGTGGTTTCGCTCACGTTTGAAGCTCCAATTGTGACAATGTTGAAAATTCTAGCACCAAATAAAAGGAAAAAAATTCAATAGAGCAAGAGATACGTAACAGTTTTGTGAATAAAATACATACATATGTACATATAAGAAATGCCATGTTGACGATATTCTGCCCGAAAGACGTCGATGAGTCTGTGAAATTCTAAAAAAAATGGCAAAGTAAATTTTAAACCTGCTTCACGATACTCTTTTTGCTCAAATGTGATTTTCCTGGAAGAGGCTGTTTATATCTATGAGTGAATTTTTCTATCTTGATTCTATCAATATCATACAAAACTATTATTATTCCAGTACCTTTTTTGTATTATTAGATAAGTCGAAAAAACATGACAAATTTATAGTATAAGTATTAATAAAAGTACACCTTTTAAATTCAAATTGAAATCTTCGAATTGTTCATATTACATACATAGTTTTGTTAACGCCAACGTCAAAGATAGACCAAAGTAATGGTAAATGACAAATTGTAGCAAAGAAAAAAATAAGATAAGTTATTTGATAAGATTGTGATTGTTAAAAGAAAGAATGGATTTATTTTATTAAATCGTGTTTTCATTAAAATAAATTTCAAATTTATTTTAAAATTTCTGAAATTTATCAAATTATTTTAAATGTGATAAAAATTGTGTGCGTGTGTTTGTACATATATTTAATTATATATTATTTAGATTACAAATTATTTACAGTTAAGAATTTATTTAAGTTTTTTTAATAAATAAATTTCATTTGTAATATTTTTCATTTAATTTGAACGATCTGTGTTTCCCAAAGATCTTCTCGTAGGATGTATAAATCTGAGCAAAGAAACGGTAGGAGCTTCAAATAACAATGAAAATATCAACGCAGTAGCAAATGTGAAAAATACAAAACCGACGTATATTATTCCCTGGAAACAAACGTTAAAACTTGATTATAAGTAAAATGCAATATATGTACGTAGGTATATATATATATATAATACTTGCAATAATTTCTGGTGATATGTGTTGAATTGATCCTGATGGAATTAATATGATTTTCAATAGAGCAGGATGCAGTAAATAAGCACAATAGCTCAGTCTACTGAGTGGGTATATAAACGGACACGATAACATATTGTTGATTGCTCCTATATGGACAAATGAAAGATATAAATATACAATCTACCGTGTCGAAACGTTAGGAAAATGGAAAATACCTCCATATCCAGTGATGCAAGCGATTAAAATCCACGAAATTGCAATTCCCCATGCGGTGTGTGAAAATGATGCATACAATATGGAGGTGTATGTTTCAAAATGAATTCCATTTACTCCAAACACTATTCCAAATAGAAGTAACATCGACAATAACCACAGAACCGCAGACAATTTCTGTGAATAGTAATTTGTTTATAAACATTTTCTTTCGAATGAATAAAATATTTATAAACAATTTTTTTTTGGATACCTTTGAAATCAATAAACAGCAGTTTGTTTTGCTCAGAAACCATCCAGTGAATAAGCCGACGAGATATGGACCGATACGAGTCCACGGTTTATTATACAATTCGTTATAATGCGAAAATGGATCTTCTATACTAGAAAATTAAAGTGATTAAATTGCATATACATATGAGTATTGTTATTTTGAGCCATTTTTTTGATTCTGAACGAATTCTTAATTGAAGTTTTCATGTTCATGGTACCTAGGTGTGTATCCGGTTTTGAGAGCCACCATTGCGGTTGTGGTCCAACCAAGAAGTAGCAGTCCGATAAAAAACGTCGCTGCTATTTTCAAATGTTCAAAGGATGCAATTAGGAGCATCACACCCATAATGTAAAATTGAGTATCGTTTGCCAAATA
Source organism: Parapsyche elsis (assembly GCA_022651745.1). Classification (NCBI taxonomy): domain Eukaryota; kingdom Metazoa; phylum Arthropoda; class Insecta; order Trichoptera; family Hydropsychidae; genus Parapsyche; species Parapsyche elsis. Next base: position 1,480,412 of record JAGVSN010000037.1, read on the forward strand.
CCAAGACCAAGACATGCACTGAAATGTGACGAGCTATATGTATAGTCATAGTTGTTTAGAACATTCACACTATAAATGATAACGCAGAGCAACAAAAAATCACGTTTTTGAGTTACCGGAACGGAGATTATTAATTCTGATCCACTAAATCCGAATATGATAATGAAATTTGATGGTTAGCTCTCATTTATGAGATATGAGATATATTTTATGTTCAAAATGAGTATTGGAAGCAATAGTCAGATGTTTTTACCATTAATTGTGATATTTGAAAGTTTTAAAATATTTAAACGTACTCGTCCAATACTCATTTTGGACACAAAAGTACTAAATTTTGAGTTACAGACCGCAAAAGTCAAAAAAATGATAAAACTGTCCATTTTTAAACGCTCATATCTCATAAAAAAGAGCTAACCAACAACTTTCATTATCATATTCAGATTCAGTGGATCAAACTTAGTAAAGACTAGTCTCCGCTCTGGTAGTTTTTTTTGTTGCACAGTGTAACTATTCTTTCGTAATTTTATTACCGATTCGTTCAGTGAATAGAATGTATTAACGTAGAGAGCATTTCTCCACCAGTATTTTTCACAATTTTCATAATCTTTTCCGGGTAGTTCTAACGCATAGTTTGAATTAAAATATTTCGACACATATTCTATTAAGCCAATCGTAAATAAATACGGCGGAGATAATCTGAAAAATGTATATTAAATTGTTATACACACTTGTATTGCAAATATGTAAATATATTTTACCTAATGTATCGGTAGCTGATTGCAATGAAGAATTGAACTATGTTTCCTATGGGTCCACGAACGTCGACTGTATCTGTCGTTGAGCAACTTTTTTTCATCGTTTGGCAATATATGTACGAAACTAAAACGCCACTGAAAATGCAATTTAAATCAATTTATGTATAAATTTAATATATCTAAACATATTATTATTAAATTTTTTATCTTACCTCAATACGAAAAATGTATCAACTGAGAAAGTTGCATTACCGATTACTTGGTATATAAAATTTGTTTCAACTTTCCCTCTATATACTTTGTTATCTAATTAAATACATAATACATAAATTTTAATATAAAAGCATGTCATATGTAATTTAAAATTTACCTGATAATTGAAATATTACTAATGATGTATGCACCAGTATGACCCATAAGAGAGATATAAATTTCATTCCGTGCACTGGTGCTAACGTGTCTTCGCCGATATCTGTGCTGAAGATTTTTTTGCAATTTGTCTTGATAGAAAAGCATATTATCAACTTGGCGAAGAGTGTTTCTCGATGAATACAATTGAACACTCGAAAAACACTGATTCCGTTGAAATTTTTTGAAAATTTGTATGACGTATTGTCGGTTACAATTGTATATTTGGTCTTTTGGTTGAAATTTTTATATTCTTTCTCGATGGAATCAGAAGTTTTCATCACTAGGTTCACTTGATGTCTGTCGCATTTCTTTGAATTTTCAAGAAATTTAAAATCTGATACTATTTCTGTATACTTGTTTGGTATCAGGCCATCTATAGTATGGAATGATTCTAATGACTTTTGTTCTGCTATTTGAGTCATGTGCACGTGTGCTTGATTTTCATTTGAAATCTTTATTCGATTATTCGAGGGATCAATAGAATCGATCTGAAGAAACGACTTGAAAGTAGGAGGTGTTTCTTGAACATCACATTCTATAGAATTGCCCGATTCTTGTGAGTTTACATCGACAAGTGTTCCAATAATAGCCAGTAAGAAAAATAATACTACCGTACAACTAAAAAAAAGTTCAATACGTCTTTTAAATATATAAATATAATATGAACACGTATAAAATGTGTGCTTACCACAAGAATATAAATTTTGGATCATGCGACATATTTGAGGTACCGTCGAGTTGACGCACTGTTAATATCTTTGCTGTACGAGGAAGAGTACCAGAGACTCTTATGTTTTGATAAGTTTTTATAGAAAAGTCAAGTAATTCGTGAATATCACCTTCTCGGCAAATCCGAGGCAAGCAAATCCCCATTGAAATCATATGGCTCTAAATATCAATACATATATTATTATTATATAATTATACGTTATGAATCAGTCTATGTATAATATTTAGAATTTAATTAAAATACACACACTGTATAGAGTGATTTTTGTTATGTTGAGATAAAGCGTCACAGTTGAAAAGCTCATTTCAAATGGTGGAGTGTTATCCAATAAAATCATTTTTGACAGTGAAGCGGGGTTTATAGAATCTCTTCTGAATTGTTTCGATGCTAAGAAATATAATTCAAGTCAATGGTAAATAAACTCAAAATGTGTTTGACTGTGAAAGTATATATATTATGTACATACCTGTGTTTTCAACGTTTCTATTCAACGATGACACATATTTGTAATGTGAAAGAGCACTCGATGATCCGTTAGATATAAAATCAATATATCTCATATTCTGCAATAAAATATCGAATAAATCTTTGTTGATGTTTAAGTACATATATGTATGTAAGTAAAATAAATTATAATTGAATTAATGCTTACTAAATCATTGCATTCTTCTTGGGATCCAATCCAAAAGCGATTTCCCCAAAGTAGGCCGGATGAAAAGCTTCCAGTAGAGTCTACAGCTGAGGACAATAATTGCATTATGTACTTTAATTGCACTGTTCAATTTGCAATACATATTTGAAATATGAAATATGAATTGTTTGAAAAACTAATTTAGAAGTAAAAATATTGCTCTTTTCTCATATGTACATACGTATAATAAATTTAAACTTTTTTGGTTTTTATAATTGTCTCATTTTGTGATATATTGTAGATTGTTTTATCTTTTATCGGTTTTTTCTCTATAAATAACAATTTTTGATGAAATGTTAAAAGAGCCCATCGTATTAATCAATTTGGAATGACACTGTTGTATGAAAAAGATAAAATTCCCTGAAGACCGGTGTGCGAAAACTGGTCTAGAGGTCATTATCGTATGTACATATGTATGTTGATAACCGGATTCGAGTTGCATTACAGGATTCTGATTGCTATAAGGAAGTGAATACTACTATCTTAGACATGGTTCTATTTTTTTCAATTTTCTTTCAAAATAAGTTTTTTATTTGCAGTGGAAAGGGAATCTGTTTTATTAAGTATATTATACTTTCACTCAATTGAAAATGTTACGTCGAGAAACAAAATGAAAGTGAGCAATAATTACTTGTATCTGTTTAAAGGGAAGATTGCCATCGACCACAATTTTATAATTTGTTTTTGAATTATACATTAATAAATAGTCTTTTACATATTCACACTATAATGAAGAAAAGCAAACGTAAACAAAATAAACATATTTCATAAAAATAAAGTACAATGGATAGATATTAAATAAAATTAGTTTTAACTAATTTCTAATTGATTTCAATGTGAAAATGTTGTGCTCTATTTACTTGTTGCTAGTTTTTTTTTTTTTTCTGTAACGCTTTCAAGCATACATACATACATACATACACACATATCCACTAATTATTTATTTATGCATACGTTAACATCATAATTTGTTTACAAAAGAAGTAAATGGTCTTATAATATAGTTATTGGTAAATATTTTTGATTTAAATTCAATATTTCTCACCGCTTATGGCCCAAGCGTGTCCCTCCAACATATCCTGAAAAAATGTAGTTAAATTTCGCCAACATTCCTTTTCAATTTTAAGATGAACGTCATTCCTCAACTTAGGCCATAGGTGGGCCAACCAAAGGGGATCATAGATTGTCATCAGTTCGCGATAGTCGTTCGAAATTAGCAACTTGGTTTGTTTGATTTCAGATGTTACGAAAGTATCCATTTCGGAATGTCCATATACAAGATAAAATAAATGACTATACAACAGCAGAAGAATAGATTTGACTTTCATAGTACGTTATTGAAATTAATATTGAAAATAAAAAAGGAGCGCAATGTTGGCGATGAACTGTAGGAGGCGATGGTTAAAAGTTAACTGAGATGCAGAAGATATTCTCGACAAGATATACTTACCATATGTACCTATATACATACATATCTATACAAAATGTAAATGCATAAGCAAACCGCAATAAATTACTACACAGCACCGCTCTAATGTTTTCTATGCAAGTAATATAAATGTAATTAGCTTATATTATGTACTTACATACATATCTACTAATTGGGTTATTTTCTATTTAAATTAAATATTCTAATTTAAATATTGAAATTCATTTGTTTCAATTCATTATTTTTTTTATTCGCGGCTAAGTCGGTTACATTTGAAAACAAAATGCTATTCGTGAGAACTTCAATTTGCAACAAAGTTGTTAATATGAGAAATTATTGCAACAGTTTTACCAACTTGACGGGTGAACGTGCCTTGACTTACTTGGCCGAGTCTCCGGAGAGGACACAATTAGAGAAAGAACTTGGTTATTTTACAGAAGCCATTACAGAAGTTCCTATAGTGATAGGTGATGAGGAGTTGAAGATAGGAGAACGACAGAATCAAACAATTCCCTTTGATCATAAGCTGACTGTGGCAACATTTTACAATGCCGATGAAACAAATATCAGAAAAGCAATAGAGATATCGATGAAAAGTAGAAAGCAGTGGATGAAGACCGATTGGAAGGACAGAATGAAAGTTTTTGAAAAAGCAGCTGAATTGATTTCTGGACCGTATAGACAGAAACTCAACGCTGCAACGATGCTGGGTCAAGCTAAAACGACTATGCAGGCAGAATTGGATTCGGCGTGTATGCTCACCGACTTAATCAGATTCAATTGTGCATCACTAGAAGAACTAGCAAAGTACAATAATTCTCCCGAGTCAAAATGGAAACAACTCACAACAACAAAGTACAAAAGTATGGTAGGGTTTTGGGCGGCTGCAACTTCCTTCCACTCTACTGCAATTGCTGGAAATCTAGCAAGTGCTCCAATTTTAATGGGAAATGTTAGCGTTTGGAAACCTTCCAAAAATGCAATCCTATCAAATTGGTTTGTCTTTCAAATTTTCAGAGAAGCCGGTCTTCCACCGGGCGTATTGAATTTTACTCCGTCAACGGGTGAGGAGTTCTCTCGCACAATTACAAGTTCCAATAATCTTTGCGGGGTCAATTTCAGCGGTTCTAAAAGAGTATTCAACGGCGTTTGGTCACATGTAAGTGCTAATGTGGATAAATACTTTCACTATCCTCGATTGAACGGAGAGCTACACGGAAACAATAGTCACTTTGTGCACTCTTCTGCAGATTCTAAAAATGTTATCAATTACACTATTCGTGCAGCGTTTGAATACACTGGCCAAAAGAGTACTGCTTGCTCGAGAGTATACTTGCCGGAATCGTTGAGCGAAACCGTGATCGAAGGTCTCGTTGAAGCGGCCAAATCGATTGCCGTTTGCCATTCGGTGAAATTCAACGCATTCATGTCGTCCGTCATAAACAATGATGCTTTTGTGAGAATCAAAAACATCATCGACTATGCAAACTCATGTCCAGAATTGAAAGTATTGACCGGTGGATGCTCGGACGATACGGTAGGATACTACATAGAGCCTACGGTCATCCTCTGCAATGAACAAGATCATGAAATATTTGGAATAGATATATTTGGCCCGATACTTTTGGTTCACGTATACGAGGACGGTGCGACTAAAGAAATACTGAGGACTTTAGCAGATGAATCAACGTTCGTACGGACCGGAGCAGTGTTTGCCAAAGATGAAGAATTTCTAAAACACGGATTAGATCATCTACCATTGGAAAATATTATCATTAACGACAGTTGTACATCTGAAGTCATAATTAACGAAGAAGGTAGACCTAACCATCTACGTCGATACACCAATGAGCAATCGATGAAAATTAACGCTACCGATCTAGATGATTTTAAGTTTCCCTATATGGATTGTAAACCTTGCGTTGATAAAATTGATATGTTGTAATTAATGGAAATTATATAAATGTATATTTCAATAAATTGCTGTCGATAATGTTTATTTATTTTTTTCCATGTATAAAAACTATTTTTGAAGAAAAAAAAAAACACTCGATAAGATAAAAGGTGTTTCCCCAAGAATTCCTTATCATCATTATTGTGTCATACATTTCACACAGTGAGCCATATTGAAGTGATTAGTAATAGATATTGACCCTATGGAGATTCCCTACCTTTACAATCGATTATATTTTGTGATTAGACATTTCATTATCATCATTTTCAGCCGTTCACCATTCACTGTTGGATGAAGGCCTCTCCAATCCTCTTCCATTTCTGTCTGTGTTGATCAATCTGAATCCACTTGACTCCACACATTCTTCTCAATTCACCAGTCTAGCTTGCTTTCTTTCACATCCTCTCGGATACCATTCCAGTATTTCTCGCGTCCATCTGCCATCCGTTCTTTTCGATACGTGTCCACTTCAAGTTTCTCACACGTTCTGCTATATTTGCCATGCTTCTTACCCATGTATTCCTCGTACAATACATCTTTCCATGCTTCTCTGTGTGCACTGGATCTTGCGTAACATTCTTGAATTTAGCATCCACGTTTCACATTCATACGTCACAACTGGCTGTACGCATTGGTCGTATGCCTTATTTTTTAAGCATAGTGGAATGTTGGATTTGAAAACAATGTTCATTCTTCCAAAAGCACTCCATCCTAGTTTTATTCTTCGTTTTTTTTATTCTTTACAACCAGTCATATTCACCAACTGTCCTAGGTATAAATAACTATCAACTTTTCTCAACGTTTTGCGTGCAAAATTGTACATTTATTTGTACATACATACTTACATGTGTTTTTCTTCTAAGCGAGCAACTTAAATTTTTTCTGAATTTTTAAAAAACTTTTGGAACAATGACAAAAAGGTCGTTTTTCACTGAAGAAATTCTGAAAATCACGAAGTTTAGGCAAACGTTTGCGATAAATCTCGGATCTTTTGCCAATTGTATACATATACTTGCACTCTCTATTTTGATACAAAAATGTTTACATAATGTGCTCCGTCCATAGGTGCAGGTGACAGATGACAGATGACAGGTGACATGTGACGTCACAACAGCTGTGCACCGTAATTCGCAAACAAACACGTGACTCTAATCTGTCGCTATTGTAGAAATAACATAGGTGTCTATTTTTCATTATCACCGTTCATTAGCATATTATTGCTATCGGGGCATTTCATCGAGTCGACATGAACATGGACGCGGTCATGTCACGAGCCATGATTCTATGAGCCATGAAGAGATGAACGCGCATGCGCTCCTTTCCCTCCTCTCTCCTATTTCCTCTCTCTTCACTCCTCACTCGTCACTCCTCACTCTTCGTCCCGCAGGCAGGCAGTTACGTAAACAACGATTATGCACCTGCGCACTCCACTTGTGCAGGGGCTCGCAACATTTTCCTCACATTGCCATAGACGTAGAATAGTCTAGATATGCCCTCACGCTTTAAACATATTTCGACTAAGCCACTCATGTATAAAAATCCTAGTTGTGGGAGTCGAAGTGTTGAAAAAAAAAAAAAAAGGTCACTTAATTGTTATTCGAGTCTCGGGTGCTGTCCATTCATCCCTACTCTTGCGACGATTTTTGTCGATCGAAAAGTATGAAGGGGGATATCTATGCACATTGCACAATACACAACACGTTTAACCATCGGAACCAAACAGCTTTGAGTTCTTGTTTTTAAGTTGTAACACGTACCGAAACAGAGTAGGGTACATTGTGAAATCGAAAACTAACGATCGAATAGAGAGATCTGGCAGCGCGTCGACGAGATTCTTCTCTGGAAGAGAGCCATAAGCTGTATAGAATTGTGGCATATGTCATAATTTTAGCAACGTAACGATATTACGCAACGACATACTTAGAGTGGAAACAGAAAGGTTTGTAACCGCTCGCATTAGTACGTTAGTAGATCGTTTCGGGAGGGGCCGAATCCAGTGAGTGTGGTGACTGCTGAGTCCTGGGGTGGTCGCGAATACTAGCGAATAGCTGTTTAGAGTAGCCGAGCAGAGCAGAAGTTAGCAGTTAGCAGTTAGCAGTTAGCTAAAGTCAGCATGCTGTGTGTAAAGAGGTCTGCAGCGGTGCGCAATGGCTTATTCGGGGCAAGTGGTCTCATTGGACGACCGTTGGGTTCACTCGTGGCTGATGTCGCTTTGCCCGACTTCTCCGTGGTCAACGAACCCTTGCTCGGATACCGCAAAGGATCTCAGGAGCGAATTCAGCTCCAGAAGGCTCTCGAGGAAGCGGCCGCCACCATCGAGGATGTGCCTATCGTAATCGGGGAGAAAGAGATCAGAAACGACAATGTGCGCCACCAGGTGATGCCACACGACCACCAAAAAAAGTTGGCCAAGTTCTACTACGCAGACTCCAAAACGGTACAGAAGGCTATATCTGTGGCCGTCGAGTCCCAGAAGAAATGGGACAGAACCCCGCTGGTCGACCGTCTCCGAATTTGGGAGAAAGCAGCCGATCTCATGGCCGGGCCTTACAGGCAGACTCTCAACGCGGCCACTATGCTCGGACAAGCCAAGACGGCCATACAAGCCGAGATCGACTCGGCCGCCGAACTCATCGACTTCATCCGCCTCAACGCGTACTATCTCAAAGAGAACTCCAAGTACCAACCGATATCCGAAGACCTCAAAGTCACCAAGAACTCGATGAGATACCGAGGCATCGACGGGTTCGTAGCGGCCGTGAGTCCGTTCAATTTCACGGCCATCGGTGGCAATCTCTCGTACACGCCCGCTCTGATGGGGAACGCCGTACTTTGGAAACCCTCCGACACTGCCGTCCTCTCGAACTACGTCATCTTCAAGATCATGCTCGAGGCCGGAGTACCACCGGGCGTCGTAAACTTCGTCCCGGCTGACGGTCCCGTCTTCGGCGACACCATAACGCAGTCTCCGCACTTGGCCGGGATCAATTTCACCGGCTCGGTGCCCACATTCAATCGGCTCTGGACTCAAGTCGGTCAAAACATCAGCAAGTACGTCAACTTCCCTCGTCTCATCGGAGAATGCGGCGGTAAAAACTACCATTTCGTTCATCCGACGGCCGACGTACAGTCGGTCGTGAACGGAACTATCCGTTCCGCTTTCGAATTCTGCGGCCAGAAATGTTCCGCCTGTTCGCGAATGTACGTGCCCGAATCTCTATGGGGTGATGTAAAGAAAGGACTGTTGCAGATACGTGACAAGTTAAAAGTCGGCGACGTGACCGATTTTAGCAGCTTCACGTCGGCCGTCATCGACGAGAAAGCGTTCGCTCGTATAAAATCCTACATCGACCACGCCAAGAGTTCGAGCAATCTCGAAATCATCGGAGGCGGACAGTACGACGACAGCAAAGGATACTTCATCCAACCGACTATCGTACAATCCAAAGATCCCAAAGACAAAATCATGACCGAGGAGATATTCGGTCCGGTCTTGTCGATATATGTGTACAAAGATCAAGACGTCAATCAAACTTTAGAATTAGTGGGAACGTCGACCGAGTTTGCGTTGACGGGAGCCGTGTTCGCTCAGGATGAAAAGTTCTTGCGTTACGCTCTGGAGGAGCTGAAGATGAGCGCCGGGAACTTCTATATAAACGATAAGTCGACGGGATCAGTCGTGGGTCAGCAGCCGTTCGGAGGCGGTCGAATGTCGGGAACCAACGACAAAGCCGGCAGCCCCAGCTATCTGCTCCGTTGGACCTCACCTCAAGCCATCAAGGAGACGTTCGTTCCTCTCACCGAATACGACTATCCGTACATGAAAGAGTAATCGTCTCCCGTTAACTATGTATAATGTTTCAATTGAGCAGATTATCATTCTGTTAAGCTAAGCCAACAGCTTTGTTATCGTACATATGTTTGTATGTATCGTATATCACACCTATTTTTCATTTTTATTCCGATAGTTTGACTCATTTTTATAAGAGCATTTACTACACTACTTTATTATATGTATGTATATCCATTCGTTTTAAACACATTGAACATTATGGCATATACCTACATATATACATAGTTCAGGCATATTCATAAAACACATAATGTAAAATATGCCAAAAGATTCTATATGTATATAATATGTACGTGTGTAATACATGTTCAAAGTATATTTTATATTAAAAAAACAGATCTTTATCATTTGACATTTAAAAAAATTTAATATTAAATATTGAGAGATTATTTTATTTTATATTTAAACTATTCGCTGACCGCGTGCTACAATTAATTTAGATTTTTGTTAATTCTAGCAATATAATAAAAATAAAATACTGAAAGGTAACTCTGTTAGCTATTTTTTGTTCAACGAGACGTAATATATATATTGCTGATTATTGTGAAAATTGATTCAAGTGATTACACAACATAAACATGCTATATTACCTTTAAGTATTGTATGTGCATAATATATATACAAAAATTATTTTTTTTAATTGTAATTTCACATAATTTGCACTGGATTGGCTTTTATAACTACATGTTATGTATTATCGTTCGAGTATAGAGAAAGAGAGAAATTTAATTTGTAATCGCACATAGGTACATATCTCTATATCGTATGCAATTGCCCTTTGTGGCTTTATAAAGAAATTGTTATCATTGAATAATCTGAAAGCTGGTGCATGATATCTTTCTAGCTCAGGGTCGGGACATTCGACAATGGTGTCTATATTTTTTTCAGTTACCAATTGTGTGCCAATTAGGCACGTGTTATTTAAAATATATATATTAAAAGACAGACGCGATGCTTCGGTGGAATATTAATATTAATATCCCGCCCAGGAGTCAAATGTTTCTCATAACAATAATAATGTTAATACTTTAGAAGATTATTTTCTTAAGTCGCCCTGCATAGTTTATGATCAAATGATGATAATAATTACTTTTAAGATGGTATCGTTTAAGAAATTTTAGGCTTAAGGAGGAGGATGTGATAGTGATAAACACAAATTTGTATGTTTACAAAACTACATATGTAAATTTATGTTTGTGTGCTCAAGGTGCACTTTTGTGATTGCTTTCTAGTAGATATTAATTTGTTATGTTATGTTATGATTATAACCGAGCTGAGCTCTGAATAGTACGATGTTATATACATAATATATATGTATTGTTGTTTCGATGATCTGGTGTTTTGGCAAACTGAATTTGTAGCAGTGTTTATTATTACGAAATTAAACGAATCAAACTTGAAAATAATATTTTGTTAAAAGTCCTACAATACATATCTATTACGCGAATACTGTGAAACCAAAGAAAACGTTAAAAATATTTAAAATATAATCAATTTATTAGATGACAATATAAAATATATCTTTCGTTTTGATCATCAAAAACAAAGTTCCATTTTTTTTTTAATTGTATGTATAATAAATTATTGAAAGTATGTATAATGGGAGTGAATAAAATTGTAATAGATATGATGAAATGTTTGCCATGTGACAATAGTTACTACTATTATTTTATAATTATACATATAGAGATTATGTTTTTGTTTACTCCTCTGGTATAATATAATAAATAATTTGAAAGAATGAAAATTTTTATTGTGTGCATGCCATGCCGTACCTTTATCTTTCATCGAATAATGATTCTAATGAGGATGTATTAGTAAGTCATCATCATTTTAAGTCGTTCACCATCCACTGCTGGATGAGGGCCTCTCGAATCCTCTTCTATTCCTGTCTGGCTTGAGCAATCTGCATCTACTTGACTCCACACATTCTTCTCAATTCACCAGCCCATCTTTCACTAGGTCTACCTTGCTTTCTTTCACATACTCGGATACCATTCCAGTATTTCTCGCGTCCATCTGCCATCCATTCTTCTCGCTATGTGTCCAGCCCATTGCCACTTCATCTTTTTCACACGTACGGCTATATCTGCCACTTTGGTCGTGCTTCTTACCCATGTATTCCTCTTACGATCTCTTCTTGTTTATACCAAGCATACATCTTTCCATGCTTCTCTGCTTCTCCATTCTTGAATTTAGCATCCCAAGTTTCAAGTTTCAAAGCCTTCTTTTATAAGCATAGCGGAATGTTGGATTTAAAAACTATGTTGATTCTTCCAAAAGCACTCCATCTTAGTTTCATTTATTCTTCTTTACTTCCGGTCATATTCACCAATTGTCCTGGATGTATTAGTAAGTATGTATTATAATTTATTATGTGGGTACGAATCAAAACCGATTTCAGTTTTATAACATTTAACAATAGATTTTGGTTGTTTATTTATAAACTGAATTTTCGATGAAACTAAACAAAAATTACAACGGACGTATTTATGCAATTGAAAATGATTTTTCCAAAATTCTTGTTTACAAAGAGAATTTAATTTAAATATTAATTGTTGATTTGTGAATTACTATTGTTAGATAGATAGATAAAGAAGAGATCGTAAGAGGAATACATAGGTAAGAAGCATGACCAAGGTGGCAGATATAGCGGAACGTGTGAAAAAATTAAAGTGGACACATAACGAGACGAATGAATGGCAGATGGACGCAAGAAATACTGGAATGGTATCCGAGAGGATGTGAAAGAAAGCAAGGTAGACAGAGTGGACGATGGGCTGATGAATTGAGAAGAATGTGTGGAGTCAACTGTATGCAGATTGCTAAAGACAGACAGGAATGGAAGAGGTTTGTAGAGGCCTTCATCCAGCAGTGAGAAAATGAGATAGATAAATTGCAAAAAATATGGTCGAAATATTTGTTAACAATTGCCAAAAGATTTCATGACAGCGAGAAGTGTCAGTTTGGTTGTAAACAACAATTTAAGCTATACATATTTATATTTAAACTACACCTAGAGATGGATATCGACGATTTAAAAGAAAAGGTTTACTATTCATTTCCATATATGTATTTATTTTAATAATAAAATAGCTTTTATTTTTTATAATTTTTATGTATCTACATACAAGTATTTTTTGTCAAAAAAAGTTATCCATCAAAGACGATTTAAATCAGTTCAATTCATATTCAAACTCTAATAATATATTTAATTATTTTTAACAGCTATCCCAAGTAAACGATGCTCTTAAAATTACACCCGAAGGTGAAGAGTTCGATTCGTTAACCAGCTTAAAATTAGACTTGCAAGAGCTCATCGATCTGACGAATCAAAATCATGAAAATTCAGATCGAGTAGACGAAGAGAAAGATGCTTTCGCAGATGAATATACGCTTTTTATGGTATTTGAAATGTTGTTGATTGTTTTTGAATTTACCATTTAATTATTTATTGTACATACGTTATGTAGGCCGAGATGTCGAAGAGTGGAGCATATAATGATGTAAGCGATGAGAAAAATACTGAAGAAGAAAAGACAGAACTATTAGACAATTTAGACATTAAGGTAAATACTTAGCGACGCTTCCCGGTTTTTTTATTGTATTGTACCTAGTATACATAGTACTTATTTTCAGAATGAACTCGCTTCTTTAGAGGGTACTCATTGTGGTGTACTCTTTTCTCACAAGTGGGGAGGTGCTCCTTCACTTTACAATGCCATGGTGTGTTCTGTTATCAAAGACAACCTAAATAGTAACATCAAGTATGATGATATCCAGGTATCTATCTAGAGCCTAATTGGTGTACATTGCATACAAATATATAATATTATATCTATTTTAATATACATATTATATGTAGGTTCGAGTAATGTTTACCAATCCAACTTCTATTGAAATGGCACCATGTCCTTACTTTCTAGAAGGAGAATGTAAATTTGACGAAGACGACTGTCGGTAATTATATAAATACAAACATATTTAGTTTCAGTCAAATTTATATCATCATTTTCAGCCGTTCACCATCCACTGCTGGATGAAGGCCTCTCCAACCCTCTTCCATTCCTGTCTGTTTTGAGCAATCTGCATCCACTTGACTCCACACATTCTTCTCAATTCATCAGTCTACCTTACTTTCATTCACATCCTCTCGGATACCATTCCAGTATTTCTTCAAAAAATTTTGATTCATACCAGTATTTCTCATTCTTCCAATAAGCACTCCATCCTAGTTTCATTCTTCGTTTTATTTCTTCTTCTTTACAACCAGTCATATTCACCAATTGTCCTAGGTATGAATCGACTATCTCTAGAATATGCTTATCTATAGTAAAATTGATATGTATGTATGTAATAATTTTAAATTTTTCTTTTTGCTTACTCAAATCTAGATTTTCTCACGGTGAAATCGTGCCCTTGTCATCTTTAAAAGAAGCAGTTCAACCAAATTTTGAGAATCTAAAGCAAGGCTCTAGAGTTCTCGCTAAAATTAAGAAAAATGATGATAACATTCGGGTATCCATATTGTATTGTACATATAGTGAAAAGTGGTTAAATTGTAAAAGTTTAAATGATATTCATTGTATTTTCGATCGGTAGGTACCGATGAATAATAAACAATCGGAGAAATATTTACTGTGGCACAGAGCAGTTATAAAAAATATTGATTTAAAGAATCATACGTGCCAAATTAAATTGGAGACTGGAATTGAAAATAGTTATTATACAGTGGAATTCGGCGATGTATTTCCATTAACAGGTATCATTGGTTTGTCTGTGCTATCGATCGAGTTTCCACGGTCCAGTTGTTGATTCATTTTTTATGTTCACAGATGAATATTTAGATAGCGATTCCGATTCAGATGGATCGTATTCTCCCAAAGAGGCAGAAAATTTACCCGGAACTTCCACCAATGACTGTATCGTTGAAAAGTCTTTATCGTGTTATCCGGGTTCTGTGAAATTGGGTGACTGGGAAAAACACACGAAAGTATCAATCACATCAATCAGATTAATTATTAATATCTATTTTTAGTTAGTAATAGATAATATGTACGTATTTTTTAGGGGATGGGTTCTAAATTGATGTTAAAAATGGGTTATATTGTTGGAAGTGGTCTCGGTCCCAAAGGCGATGGTAGAGTTCAACCGGTTCCGTATCGCATGACTCCAAATGGACTTTCGTTGGATCACTGTATGGATTTAAAAGACGGCGAAGATCCTGTAAAGGTACAAACCGTCGTAAATACACGTTTGATATTTAAAATTCCAAAATTAAATTAAATCAATATTTTGTCGTCTAGGTTGAAAAACGACTTCGCAGATTGCAGAAAAAGAAAGAAGAACGCGAAAAAAGAACTTACGAAAGGTCGAAAATCGAAAAGAACATGGTGTTTTTAATTTTCTTAACAATACACTGTCAAGTTGTGTTTCCGAGAGCAAAACCAATAGTGCCGAGAAATCAAAAAATAAGGATCCTGTAAATATCAAATCGTCGAGTTGTAAAACGTTGAATATTGAGCAATTTAAGCTAGCCGAGAATATAATGAAGACGGAAAAAGACATTTCGAAATTGAAAGATTCCATGATTAGAAATATTAAAGATTCGAGTGTGCACAGAGGATTGTCTGTACAATTGACGTCGAAATTGGAACAAGTTGAGAAATTAAAGAAGATGCAATCAAATATATCTAACGAACAAACCAGTCGGAAAGATCAACGGAAACTAACCATTTTTTAGTTTTATATTTTATATTTATAGCATAATAAACTCCGGAAGTATTGATCGAATTTGAGACTTTTCATTTATAGATCATTCACTATTTCTTTTCTTTTAATATATGTACTTATACTGTTCAAAATTAAATTCACATGAAATCTAGTACCAGTACGTCATTACTATCCGAAGGAGTCCATGAAAACTCAATTGATAACAAGATCATGTTCTGGGTTATCTTCATGTCAAGGCTACTTCGTACGGATAAAAACATCTAAGTGGAGTCATTCAATAGTTCAACGTGAATGTTATTCGTAAGCTAAGCTCTGCCTACGAGTGAATTAATTAAAAATTAGTCAATTGATAGTTGTTGTTTTCTATTAGAACAACCCTCGTGAATAGTCATTGAAATTATTACACCAACATGCAAAATAAAGTTTTGATTTTATGTTAAGAGAGTAAGTAGTGTTGCCAAAATAAGCAAAATGTTGAAAACATTTTATCGTCACTTTTCAAAAGTGGTAAAGGAGAGTCAAAAGGTCGGAATCGTCGGAGTTCCTTTTGAAAAAGGTCAAAAAAAAGCTGGCGTGAGCTTAGCACCAACAAGGATTCGGGAATCTGGTTTGATTTCCCACTTGAAAGAAATCGGTGAGTGTAAATTTGCATTTAAGGCTATTTCACCATCATCATTTTCAGCCATTCACCATCCACTGCTGGATGAAGGCTTCTCCAATCCTCTTCCATTCCTGTCTGTCTGGAGCAATCTGCATCCACTTGACTCCACACATTCTTCTCAATTCATCAGCCCATCGTCCACTCGGTCTACCTTGCTTTCTTTCACATCCTCTCGGATACCATTCCAGTATTTCTCGCGTCCATCTGCCATCCATTCTTCTCGCTATGTGTCCAGCCCATTGCCACTTTAACTTTTTCACACGTACGGCTATATCTGCCACTTTGGTCGTGCTTCTTACCCATGTATTCCTCTTACGATCTCTTCTTGTTTATACCAAGCATACATCTTTCCATGCTTCTCTGCTTCTCCATTCTTGAATTGTTTTTGTTGTTTGTTGCAGACGGAATCGACATAAAGGATTACGGTGATATAAAAGCACAAAATATACCACAAGGTCACGTTGAAAATATGCTGGAGCTGGCTCAAGTGTCTGCCTGTACTAAAGAATTATCCAAGATGGTGACCACCGTTTTAAACGACAATAGGATTTGTGTAACCATCGGAGGTGATCATTCCATAGGAATTGGTACTTGAGTTTATTACAATTTATTTATTTTTTACCATTCATATGATAGACATAATATTGTACATATGTATATATGTATGTACATAGGTACCGTTGATGGACATTACAATCACAACGAGGATGTTGTCGTATTATGGGTGGACGCTCACGCTGATTTAAATACTAATAAAACGTCTGAAAGCGGTTCAGTGCACGGAATGCCGGTGGCTCTTCTCGTCAAAGAACTTTCAGACTATTGGCCTTACTTACCGACAATGGATTGGCAAATACCCAAGTATCATTTTACATAAAACAAAACTTCAATAATTTATGTAGTATGTATGTACATAGTACGACTACTACCATAGTATGTATATTATTTGGTGCTAAAATTTATCTTACAGATTTTCGATTCGAAATTTAGCATATATAGGACTCAGATCGGTCGATAGATACGAGAGATTGGCTATTGATAAATACGGAATACCCGCTTACACGATGGAGGATATTCAAAGGTAAAATGTTAACGCACACATATCTCTTGATAGATAAAGAAAGTTAATTTTCAACTTGCAGATACGGTATCGACAACGTAATAAAAATGGTACTGCAATATTTAGATCCAAAGGGGATGAAACCAATCCACGTCAGTTTCGATATCGACTCACTGGACGCTCTCGAAGCTCCCAGTACTGGAACTTGTGGTAATATACATATACCTACCTATACATACTTATTTATTTTGATAAAGTTATTATGAAAGTAATGAAAGTACACACATAGTGCGCGGAGGACTAACGCTACGCGAAGGAATATATCTGATGGAACAAATATATAGTACGGGACGATTGAAAGCGATCGATCTGGTTGAAGTTAATCCATTGATTGGTACGGAGAAAGATGTGAATCATACGATCGACGCCGCTATTGCCATCTTAAAAGCCAGCTTAGGCTACAGCAGAAGAGGACTTTCATTAGACGGGGTTGAGGATTTACCATTACAAACGTTTCATAATAAATAAACTATTTACACTATATGTATATCATGTTTTAGTCTTATTTTTGGAATAAAAATAATTTACCACATGATGTTATTTGAACTTGAATTGAACTTAATATTTTGAAACTTTATGATATTGTGGGTGCGCGGTGAACCATTGGGCTGAGGTTGGCAACCTTGGTACCGGCGACCGAGTGTTCACTTCCACTCTGTATTCGTCGCTGACACAATAAAGACTACCAAAACGGCCACTGCGTGTTTCACAATCTGCCTTTCCCCTCGAACTCCACAATATTATGAAATTATAGTCTTCATAGCATTGATGAGTTACAAAAAAAATATCATCAATATCGGCTCACCGAAAGTGGTAGTATTTCGTATTTGAATACATTTATGTTTGCTGAAAATGGTTTGTATGTACGCGCGTACCCACACAGTGATTTCATCTACATATTATGTATGTGTGTGTATTCTATGTTCGATTCACTTACCTACTCCTGCTTGGATGTACAACAATGAGCGAAATTTGCTACCGAAAATTATTTTCGTCACTCTTTGTATTCCTCAACAAAAATATGGATAAGGCCATGGGTTGGCCACACCCGATTTTTTTTTATTAGATATGTATCATTTTCAGCTATTCACCATACACTGCTGGATGAAGGTCTTTTCAATCCTCTTCCATTCCTGTCTGTCTTGAGCCATCTGCATCCACTTGACTCCACACCTTCTTCTCAATTCATCAGCCCATCTTCCGCTCGGTCTACCTTGTTTTCTTTCACATCCTCTCAGATACCATTCAAGTATTTCTCGCGTCCATCTGCCATCCATTCTTTTCGCTATGCGTCCACTTCATATTTTTCACACGTTCTGCTATATCTGCCACTTTGGTCATACTTCTTACGCACGTATTCCTCTTATGATCTGTTCTTGTTACACCAGCATACATGCTTCCATGTTTCTCTGTGTGCACTGGATCTTAGGTAGCATTCATGAATTTAACATCGATACGTCATAACTGGCAGTACGCATTGGTCGTATGCCTTCTTTTTTAAGCATAGCGGAATGTTGGATTTAAAAACTATGTTCATCCTTCCAAAAGCACTCCATCCTAGTCATATTCACCAATTGTCCTAGGTATAAATAACTATCAACTATCTCTACAATATGATTATGTACTGTGACTACGTAGATATGTATCTATACTTAGGTAAACTCCGATAGCGGGTTGAACGCGTTTAATGGTTGTCGGTCGAGACATGTGTATCTCGTTACCGGTGGCAGGGTTACCAACCCACGCGGGAGCGGCAACCCCTAGCCTGTCGAATAATATAGCATCCACATATATATATATATAAAACTTGTACAAATACAATAAATTATGTATGTTTAGCTCGAGGTAAACTGGAAAAAGCATATTTTTGGAATGAAATATTATGAATGTAGAAATTGCGTTGTGCGTTGTGGCCAAAGCGTGTCAATGTGACAGCTACGATCTTAGCCTAGCAGCGTGGTCTCTTGACACTTGACACTTGACACCTTTGTTCAATTCAGAGATTGAATTAAAGTTTGAAGAATGAGTTCGGAGCCGCAGCCACAACCGCAGCTGACGTGCATCAGCTGTCGAGCTGGTTTTCGCGACTCGGAATCGCAACGAAGTCATTACAAGAGCGACTGGCATCGGTACAATCTCAAGAGGAAGGTAGCCAACTTCGAGCCGGTGTCTGCTGAAGAGTTTCAGACTCGCGTTCTGTCGGCTCGTGAAGCCGAACAGCCTCAAAACACTTCTCATCAGTGCAAGCCCTGCTCCAAGACCTTCAGCACCGATAACTCCTACGAGAACCACATCCACAGCAAAAAGCACAAACTGGCCCAACTCAACTTCTCACCTTCCGAGGAGCGCGTCGACGACATCCCGGAAAAAGTTGCATCAGACGATGACGTATGTAACATCACAACTCTCAACATCTAGTATAATATACGTACAACTAGTGTTGTAAGTCGAGAATATTCGAGAATTTTTTTTTTTTTTGGTTATAAAACATCTCTAGATAGTTTAATAGCTTTTTAGAGGATTCTAGGATATTTTCAGAACCTAATAGGATTTTCTAGAGTGTCTGAGAGCATTTTTGAATGACATTTTTTCATTCTGACGACACTGACTGTGTCATTTCGTCATTTTAACATACGCACTACTAGCATGCACGTTTTCCGCGAAATTCTCACAGGAATGCAATGCTTATTAACTCTGGAAGCAATAAATTATGTATACATATTTTTATTGCGTTGGTTATGATATTCCAGTGAAATTGTTCCAACTTATGATACAATCATTCATTTGAACTTAGCACAAAAGATCGTAAAAAAATTGTTATATTCACGCCCCATCAAATTAAGTTTTTGTCACGGATACTAAACTAATATTATTCGTGTAATCCGTATCACCTCTCCCAAGTATTAGCCCGCATTAGAGGGAGTTTACTGTATATTTAAGCAAATACAGTAAGAGTTAGTTATTTATTTATTTAAAATACATGGTGGCCGATGGAGCCCAGGGTACATTGCATTATGTACTACAATTTTAAACAGAAAATTCTCGGTTTGGAGAATATTCTCCAAAAGATTATTCCCGAGAATTTTACAACACTACTTACAACACATTACACCTTACTTTTTACAGGCCAGTAGCTACGAAGAAATCAACGATATATTTCCAAACGATTGTCTGTTTTGTGATCATCACAGCAAGACCATAGTTAAGAATCTCACACACATGGCGTCAGTTCACTGCTTCTTCGTGCCGGACGCCGACTATTGTGTCGATTTAAAAGGATTCCTAACGTATCTCGGCGAAAAGGTATCGCAAGGTTTCGTATGCTTGTGGTGCGACGATAAAGGACGTCAGTTTCAATCCTTGGAAGCCACACAGGCTCACATGCGCGACAAAGGACACTGCAAAGTACTACACGAAGGTTCAGTCTTAGCCGAATACGCCGAATTCTACGACTACAGGTTCATATAATAACATTCGAGATGTTCTTTTCATTTATATCATTTTTATTATTTATTAATATTTTACTGTGCAGCTCATCGTACCCGGATCACGTCGAAGGAGACGAAGATATGGAGATTGATCCCGTTGAAAATGCCTTGTTGCCTAACACTTCCAATGACGATGAAGAGTATCAATTGGTATTACCTTCCGGTGCTGTGATAGGTCATAGATCGCTTTTGAGGTAAATACATAATATGTATTATTATATTATGTATTTAACCAACGAATTGTTTAAATTATTTTTATATTACTTTTAGGTACTATAAACAAAATTTGACATCGCACACGGGTGCGTTAGTCAAAAAAGATGACAAATTGAAACGTATCATTTATCAGTACCGTTGTTTGGGATGGGCTCCGAGACAAAATGACGCCATTGCAAAGTATGAAATTAGCACATTATTTCATTTATTATTATTTAATTGTTGTTAAACATTTTTTTTATTATTTCGCAGGAAAGCAAAGGACATTAAGTATATGAAGCACGCCCAAGCGAAATGGATGTCTCAGCTCGGTGTGAAAGCTAACAAACTTCAACCGCATTTCCGACCTCAGGTCAACTATTAAACATTTCGCCGCTTTGCTAAATTTTTTCAATTCCAATGTGGAATTTTTTTTTTCAATAATTGTACATACATTTTGTTTAATACACTCTTTTGCAATTATAATGTACTTTTTTTTTAAATAAATATGAAAATTGAGTCTAGTGTACACGCAGGGAAGTGAGCTTGTGAAATAACAATAGGATTGATTACGTAATAAATACCACCTCTAAACGCG
The DNA here is from genome assembly GCA_022651745.1 of Parapsyche elsis. Taxonomy (NCBI): domain Eukaryota; kingdom Metazoa; phylum Arthropoda; class Insecta; order Trichoptera; family Hydropsychidae; genus Parapsyche; species Parapsyche elsis. Next base: position 1,502,030 of record JAGVSN010000037.1, read on the forward strand.
ACTTCAAATCATCTACAGCTCAAATTTGTACGTTTAGACAAAAAATAAATCATACTGACAGAGAACCAATCCTTATAAACGCGTTAAAATAAAAATAAAAACTAATTAAAATGTTCCCACAAGTTTTCCCTCTCCTGTTGGCGCGTCTAATTGCAAACGCGCACTTGATTGAGTTAAATACGCTACGATCATTCCAGCATCGTCAGTTTTCTCTCCGATCTCATCAGTTGAGCATCTCCGACGACGACCAACAACATCGCTCATTGCTCCGACAAACAACGCCGCAAAGCATCACAACAGCTGTTTCACAGTTATTTCACAGCTGTTTCACACAGCGCCCTTACAAAAGACGTACCCTGGACCACAGCTGTTGATTTGTCACACGCATCGCGTACCACTTACGCTTCTGTACAACTGCATCAAACCTGTACCATCTACTGTACTTATAGTTGTCAATATAAATACTTTAAAACCACCATCACCAGATCAGTTTAGTTGACATAGAGGCGGATAACTACACCACATCAACATCTACTACCCTATATTGGTGACATCAATATCCGTTCCCTCAATAGCGCTCACACACATTAGCGAAATCGCTGCGTCAAACTTTCGCCCCTATCGTCGTCCCATTCGCACCGATATAATTCGCATTGGTGGGAATCAACGACGATAGAGGGCGTCAGTTTGACGCAGCGATTTCGTTAAGGTATGTGAGCGCCTTTAATAAAATTGCGCGCCAGACCTAAAAAAGACGATAACAAGTATTTTTGTTTATGGCCGAAAATATGGGTGTTTCGACTAGTAGAAAGCATTTATAGAGTATCCCGCTCTTGTAGGTTAGGTTTACTGTTTACTGTCACAATTTGCTAAGATTAAGCTGAAATGGCAGAGAATGTACACATCCGTCTGGCTTCAGAGCGTGTCAACTCCAGTTTACCGGGATCCGGGGAAACGCCACGTATTTACACACCTGGAGAAATCGTCTCGACTCAACAGGGATTTATGAGGTTATAGTTAACGTCAGTCAATTGCATGTGTCACTACATAATATTATCTATGAGAATAATGTTAATTTGAACTGTGGTGGTAGGGGTCATGGTACTTACATGGAGAACGACTTGTTGAAGTCATCGGTGGCTGGAGTCGTCGAGCAAGTCAATAAACTACTCAGCGTCAAACCTCTGAAGAGTCGATACGTGGGTGAAGTCGGTGACGTCGTTGTAGGCAGAGTCGTCGAAGTCCAACAGAAAAGATGGAAAATTAATACCAATTCCAAAATGGATTCCATTTTGCTTCTGTCTTCGATCAATTTACCCGGTGGAGAGTTGGTACACAAGCGATCGTTTTCAAATTTATTATTTTTATTATACGTATAGTATGTAATGTAACAGGTCGGTTCGTTTTAGCGCCGTCGATCTATAGAAGACGAAAGAATGATGAGAACGTATTTGAAAGAAGGAGATCTGGTCAGTGCTGAAGTTCAAATGATCTATTCCGATGGATGTGTCGGACTGCATACGAGAAGTCTCAAACATGGAAAAGTATGTCTGTCTCGGACTTTCTACATAATTTCATTTATCATATTAAATTTTTTTACGATTTAGTTAGGTCAAGGCATTCTGATAAAAGTATTGCCGTCGTTGGTGCGTAGATGGAAAACTCATTTCCACAGTCTGCCTTGATGTGTATCAATAATACTCGGAAATAATGGATTCGTTTGGATTCACGCCACAGCCAATTCAAACACGACGGGAGGATTTGAACACGACTTTACCGTGAGATATATTACTGTTAATTTGTGATTAATTTCATTTTATCTGTGTGATTTTCAATAATTTCATTGATGTAGGCCGTGCCGCAAGAAGACAGAGAATCGATAGCACGCGTGAGAAACTGCATTTATGCACTGGCCACTAGCAAGATCATGCTTTACGACACCTCCATTCTGTACGCATACGAAGAAAGTCTAAAATACGATAATGCTAAAGAACTAATCATTCCAGAAATAATGTTAGACATTGCCATATCGACACAGTATAGAATATCTCAACTGGAGAGTTAACTCTATGAAGTTTTTATTAATGTTACGTAATTAAAATCACATTTCTTTACAAATCATCTCAATATATATGTTTAAAACACTTGGCAGACAACAATTATTACAGAGTAATCGTATTGAACACACACATTAATAATATTTTAAGTAATAGCACAAATTTTTTATTTAATGAAAAATGATCAAAAATCTTCATCCTCACATGGTCTTACACTCTAATTATACATAAAATAAATATGGAAAGTATTTATTCGGTCAGTATTTAGTAAGAATTTTCTTCAGAATGTAGATACATGTACATATATAAAATTTCCTAGGGAGTTTTTAATACGGCAATTGACTCGATTCGAGATTTGAAGATTCTTTTATTATACTGACCGATTGAATACCAGCGTAAAACATTTAATAAAATTTTAATAAAAAAATTAACGTGGTTAAATATTTAAGTAAGTCAACCACAAGTTATATAAATACTTATTATTGACGTATTAAATAAGCCATTTTCAACGCAAGCTTTTGTAATCTCATTTTATAATAACTTGCATTAAATAGAAATCATTTTTCTACCTAAAGCGGAATGATATAATTCATAGTTACAATATATTTTATATTAAAAAAAAAAAAAAAGATTAAAGGGATCGGAAACGCCTCGTATGTAGATCGTTTCTTTCAACGATTATTCATTATACAAATATAACTTAAAAAGCTTGATTATAAAAAAAATTAAATGCATTTAAAAAATAGTCCAACCCAAGATTCGACCAGTCGAAATAAACTTCCATCTGAATTTAAATTTTCACCTGGAAGACAATTTTTGCATTGTATGCCAACGTATGAAAATGCAATTTCTCTATTGAATAGTCGAAAAAAGAGTGTTTTTTGATATTAAAGATCTTCGTATGTACCTTCCGTTTGATCTACTTTAACTCCTCCGCTAAGAAACTCCTCTAAATATTCATCGGATCCCTTTTTCTTGTGCTTTTTTTCCTTAGATTTTTTATCTTTGTCTTTTACTTTATCCTTTTCCTTCTTACTAGTTTTTTCACCATCTTTGGATTTAGATTTTTTTTGTTTTTTTTCTTCTTTGCTCTTCAAGTGAAAAAAAAAGTATACAATATGTTAGTAAAAACTCACGATAACGTTATCAAGTAAAATATTCATACCTTATTTTGTTTCTTGACTTCGGAACTGGGAGACACACCTTCTCCGCCTTAAATTTGAAATAAAAAAATTTCATAAGTGAGAGAGTTCAACTGTAGAGTTGAATATTATTAACAGGTATACTAATTGTTACCTTCTGGAGATCTTCGTACGCTGACATCCAGAGACCACGAGGGCATCGAATCATATCCAGGAGGCTGACCAAAGTCGGGACCACTGTCGTATTGATCATCGTCTGCATCCCTATTGTTGTAAGGGTGAAAAGTATTCACACTTTCCAACTGAATCCCGTTTATTATCGTTTCATTGTACGGTGTAAATTTTGAAATCGGTCTTGGAAATTGTTGTTCCGTGTTGCTGCCAAAATTTTCGTTGGGTTTTAATTTAACTTTTGCCATTGACGTTTCAACTCGCATTACATTGTTATCACCATTGTCATCGTCGGCTGAATCGAGATCATCTTGAATACCGACCACCAATGGATTAGCACCGATATCACCATCACTTGAAATAATTATATTCAAATCAATATACATAATAAATTGGTGAATATGACTGGTCGTAAAGAAGGAGAAATAAAACGAACAATGAAACAAGGATGGAGTGCTTCTGGAAGAATGAACATTGTTTTTAAATCCAACATTCCGCTATGCTTAAAAAGGGGGCATACGACCAATGCGCACTGCCAGTTATGACGTATAGATGTGAAACATGGATGCTAAATTCAAGAATATTACGCAAGATCCAGTGCACACAGAGAAGCATGGAAAGATGTATGCTCGGTATATGGCGAAGAGATCCTAAGAGGAATACATGGGTAAGAAGCATGAAAAAGTTCGAGTGGACACAGTGAGAAAAGTGGATGGCAGATGGACGCGAAAAATACTGGAATGGTATCCGAGAGGATGTGAAAGAAAGCAAGGTGGACCGAGTGGACGATGGGCTGATGAATTGAGAAGAATGTGTGGAGTCAACTGGATGCAGATTGCCCAAGACAGACAGGAATGGAAGAGGATTGGAGAGGCCTTCATCCAGCAGTGGGTGGTGAATGGCTGAAAATGATGATATACATAATATAATAAGTTGTATGTACAAGTTTTGCACACACATATCAATTTACCTTTCACTGTCAACGTTTTGTTTGTTGAATACATTATTTGGCACAGGCGTAGCTACGCCAACTCCGCTACTTTTACTCGTTGGTGAATAATCATCCAAAAAACTGTGATCGAGAACTCCCGCACAAAAATCTTCTAAATCGTCTTTTGATTTATTTGCCGTTTCGATCGAACCTAAATGAGCACTATACACAAATATTGACACAATTGAGCAAAATGAAGGATAAATATGTAATTTATGTAAACAGATTCAGCAGACCCTTTAAGCCCGGGACACACCAGGCAACTAGTTACGCGACCAGACAAATGTATGCAGTAAATTTGTCCGGTGTGTTCTGGACCTTACAATTGCATACATTTGATCTAGTCGCGCAACTAATCGGCCGACTAGTTGCGCAACTAGTCGCCCGGTGTGTTCCGGGCCTTATACGCACATAATAATAAATGGTATTTTCTATAGAAGCAATACCTTTTTAACTTGGATTGAATATTTTGAGTCGAAACTTGATTGTGATCTGAATTTTTAGTTGTTTTTTCATTTTTATTGAGTGGCGTTTTATTCAGATTGGATTTCAAAGTTTGCCGTTGCTCCAGCAAGGACTTGCTTTGTGTTATCAAGTTAACTTGTGCCTAAAATTTTAAGTTTATTTGTAAAAATAAAATACATTTAATTTAATAGAAAATTTTAATCGTTTTGAAGTGACCAATGGATTGAGGTTGGGAGGAATAATTGGTTTTCCGGCGCCCAAAACGATCGAGGGCGATTTATCCGTCGCAATGTGTATTCCTTTATCTGAATTATCCAAAGCGTTTCGTTTGGATGCCAATCTATCCAGAAACACGTTGTAATCGGCTCCTTCAGATTTCTAATGTAAATGTAAATTTAAGTTTAAGTAAGAAATATTGTAGAAATAGAAAGTGAACACTATAAATATGACTGACTTCGAATTCGTCCAATTCTTTGTTAGCGTCGAGTATTTCTTGATCGTTGACAGCCAACTGATTGAGCAAAGTTTGTCTCTGTAGTTTCAAGAAGGGAATATTGAAAAATGTGTGCAACAGTCTCAGTCCAAAGCCGTTGCGCATCGAAGACTCGGCATATCGTAGCGGTCCCGCTCTAAATGTATAACATAATCATAAATCTACCTAGGATAGGGTTGCCAGATGTCCTGATTGGAACGGGACTGTCCCGAGTTCGACAGACAAATCCCGATTTAACAAAAATGTTATATGTAAAAAAATGTATTTATACCTAGGGCAATTGGTGAATATGACCGGATGTAAAGAAGAGATAAAACGAAGAATGAAACTAGGATTTTTAAGAAACGCTTTTGGAAGAATTTACATAGTTTTTAAATCCAAAATCCCGTTATGCTTAAAAAAGAAGGCATACGACCCAATGCGTACTGCCAGCTATGACATATGGATGGGAAAATTGGACGCTAAATTCAAGAATGCTACGTAAGATCCAGTGCACACAGAGAAGCATGGAAAGATATATGCTCGATATAACAAGAAGAGATTGTAAGAGGAATATATGGGTAAGAAGTGTAACCAAAGTGGCAGATATAGCAAAACGTGTGAAATAGTTGAAGTGGACACAACGAAAAGAATGGATGGCAGATGGACGCGAGAGATATTGGAATGGTATTCGAGAGGATGTGAAAGAAAGCAAGGTAGACAGAGTGGACGATAGGCTGATGAATTGAAAAGAACGTTTGGAGGCAAGTGGATGCAGATTGCTCAAGACAGACAGGAATGGATCTACTTTTTCTTAATTTCTTCCTTGATTCCTTAACTTTTTGTTTTTGATTGTTCGAAATGTCCCGATCTGTGATTTTGGAAATCTGGCAACCATACCTAGGATGAAAATAATGTGCTCACCTAGTTTGCCTAACAGTCATCATGAAAATTTCAATCTGATAGGAATCCACCTCTCTGTGGTGATGCATGTCGCAATGATTGCCCAAAATTATAATGGGCAACTCCGACGGTACCGTTTCGATTTCACGTTTGATATATTCAAATGTCCTGAAATTGTACGGTTTAATAAACATATTTAGGTATTAAGTTGTATGAAAAAAACACACATACTAACCACGTTTTAGTAATATCCATCATCATTATGACTCCGTTTGCGTTGACGTACACGTCTAAAAATGTAGCATCTAAAGCTGGGGTTTCGATGGCGTCCATGGCTGACGGGACCAAAGAATTATCGAATTTAAGTCCGGTGGGACCCTTTTTCTTGACTCTCCCTTTGTCCACAACTTCCCATACTTCAACCTTAAAATATTGGTACATATACTATAGAAAACTATATTTATCAAAACTACACACATGTACATATATAATTATAATAACTTTAATGATGTGCTCCGTGTCTTTATATTTCCAATGAATGGGAGCGACTTGAATTTGATCGGTGGGATGATATTCTTCGATAAAACTACCGCCTTGTAATCTTTGCAACAAACAAGATTTTCCCACATTCCGGTCCCCTTTGATTAATATTTTCACTGAAAAGAAGTGAAACGAATTAGAACAGTGAGGCCACGATGGTGACGGTTTGAATAATTGAAGAGACATAGGAATGAGAGAAATGAGGACAGACTGTTATAATCGACTCCTCGAGCAAATTTCTTTTGCAGAGAAGTGGACATGGGTGAAGGAGTATTGAACTTTTTGCCATCGCCAGGTTTTGTCAGTCGACTCAATACAGAAAACATTATCTTTTCTCTTTAATACGATTCAAAGTTGCACTAGCAAAATATATATTAAAATTAAATACAAATATACTGTTATTAATTATTAATATAATAGTACATATCTACATCTAAATACATAGAACATACTGCATAAGTGGCATCTGTCAAAACGTGACGTTTAACAAACTAAACAATTCCAAATACAGCCATTGCCTATTCGGCCTTGAATAACGGCATAATATATTCACCATCCACTGCTGGATGAAGGCCTCTCCAATCCTCTTCCATTCCTGTCTGTCTTAAGCAATCTGCATCCACTCTACTACAAACATTATTCTCAATTCATCAGTCTACTTTGCTTTCTTTCATATCCTCTCGGATACCATTCCAGTATTTCTCGCATCCATCCGCCATCCATTCTTTTCGCTATGCGCCCACTTCGACTTTTACACACGTTCCGCTATATCTGCCACATTGGTCATGTTTCTTCTCATGTATCTCTTCTCCTTATACTGAGCATATATCTTTCCATGATTCTCTGTATGCACTGGATCTTGCGTAACATTCTTTAATTTAGCATCCAGGTTAAATAAAAAACTCACCAAATAAACGCCAAATAGCATGGGAAAAAAATGTGTAAAAAAAAATATATTTTTGACTTTCAAAATTCGCTAGATTTAATTATAAGTATTTCAAAGCAATAAAAAAATCACAATCAATAGGAAAAATATCTGACTATTGATTTCAATACTTACTTTGAGCACAGCGATAGTATATTTTGAGTTATAGACCGCAAAAGCCAAAAAAATGGATATTTTTTACATTTTTAAAATCGCGAATATCTCATAAACGAAAGCATATCAACAAAAATCATTATCGGTGGGTCAAACTTAGTAAAGATTGACTAATCTCCGGTCTGGGTATTTTTTTTGTTGCTCAGTGTAATTAGCGAAATTCTTTAATATTTAATATTCAAAGTCTATCAACTCGTTGAAAATTCGCAAATAATGGAGAAATTATCTCCTCCACATCGAGAATCGAGAAAAATGGGTACAGGTGGATTAAAAACAAATTACTTAAGGTACGATATAAAAATGTATTTATTTAGGCATTTTGATTGACATATTTTGGATTACACAGATTATTGTTTTTAAAATTATCTAAAATATATGGCGTCGACTAAATTTTAGAAATATAGATATAATCAAACAATTCAGATAAAAGAGACAGTCTAATTAATTAATTATTATTCAAAAATTTGCACTATTTGGTATTAACATTGGATATCCCATTGCTCTTGCGATGCTAAGGCTGGCGAAGATCTTCCATTCTTTACTTTCGACATTGTATTCTAAAACATCGGCCAGAGGATTCTTTCCATCGCTTCCACCTAAAATAATTTAAGGTTATTTGTTATACAGTACAGTTGAAGTACCAGCAATTGCCCTGGATTTGATGAAGTCAAATGAAAACTCACCAATGAAAAGAAATTTGTTTTGGAAAACACAAATACTAGTTCCCCATCGAGGAGAAGGTAGATTGCAAAATACGGTCCATGATTTTGCATTGGGGTCGTACGATTCAACACTGCTCAAATACTCTGAATGTGAATCTTCTAAATAAGTTCTACCACCAACCACAAAAAGCTTCCCGTTGATTGCAGCGCTCTAAAACATTTTACGATGATATTAGTAAAATGCATTGGACATTAATTTTCTGGAAAATTCAGCAGTTATTGTACTATTCTGAATGGTAACCTAAAAATAAAATGTAATTTGATATTCACCATATGATAGCTTCTGTCTTCAATCATCGGAGTACAATACGACCAAGTGTTGGATTTCGGTGAATACATTTGGACTTCTCTGGTAGACTGACCTTTGCCATCTTTATAAATTTTACCACCTGTTATATAAATTGTGCCGTCAATGACAGAAGCAGAATGAAAACTCACAGCCAGCAGCATTGGAGCAACGTCAGTTTCCCATTTCTGTCCTTTGCTGTTCCATCTATTCAAAATCCATTTATCGATTAACAATATTTATTAATAATATAATATTTTATTTTATTTTTGTTTCAGGATCACCTTTCCACTGAATTCATCCGTTTGTTATCACCCCATCCACCGATTGCATAGACATTGGTGGATGAATCTTGAGTTATCGTCACGGCAGCGAAAGTGGTACGATTCTGATTTAATGGTCGCAATGAAGATCTTTTTTGTCTTTAATCTCGCCCGTCTTTGAAATCGATATAATCCACCTGAAAATAAATAAATTTAGTATATTAAGATGACACTATGCAAATATTCCCACTATTTCACCGATCCGTTACTTGGGTCACTGTGTTTGTATCATCACCACCATTGCTACCACCAATCAGCATTATCCAATTATCGAGTAGAACCGGCATATAGTCAGTTCTATTAATGTTCAAATTCTTCAATAAGGTCCATGTATTTTGTTCGATATTATAAATATCGATGGTGTTCATCGCCTAAATACATATATTAAATTATATGAAATTAAAATTAAAATTCATTTATCAATCAAATTCTCGTAAATTATTGAAACTCACGCTATTATAATACGATCCGACGAGAGCTAATTTTTCAGGTTGATTGATTGGATTGGATTTGATTGTGTGACTGGACAAGATTGATAGTAGGGCTTGGTTAACTACATAGATCAACGCATTCGGGACACCAATTGCAGTAAGCCAAAACTTCTTTTAGGATAAACTGAAAAAAGAATATATGTATGTAGTATTCAATGTTTCAATCAACAAATATTAAATATTTTTAAGACTCAAATACCTTATATGGCAGTCTCATCATTCTAATAGAACTCAAAAACATAAACAGGTGAGTTTTACGATTTACATCGATCGATTTACATCCGGTCGGCGGATTTTAATCAAAACCTTATCAACTCTTAAATTTTATATGATAATTATAAATATAAATTTTCGACTTGATCAATAGGGCAGTTTCTGAAATATTCTGTGGTAAACTTTTCGACAAAAAAAAAACCCTACTTCCGGTTGACTGATTTTAATGATTATTTTTTCGTAACTAACAATTTTACTCAGGAGTACAACATTATAATATTGTTACGATAATACATATTTAAAAGGCCGAAAAAAAAAAAAAAAAAAAAATCGTTCAAGAGTAAACTGTCATTTCCGGTAGTCAGATGTTGACCAAAATCACAGTATCTCTTAAGGCTAACGTGAAAACTATAGATATGAAATTTCGACGAAATCGCCGGTGCAGTTTCGGAAATATTCTGCGGTAAACTTTTTTCGAAAAAAAAAAAAAACCTACTTCCGGTTGACTAATTTTAATAATTTATTTTTTTTAAAATAGCAATTTCTATGAGAATTACAATATTACAATATGGTGACGATACTACATATTTAAAAGGCCGAAAAAAATAAAAAACAAAAAATCGTTCAAGAGTAAACTGCCACTTCTGTCAGACGGATTTTGACCAAAATCACAGTATCTCTTAAAGCTAACGTGAAAACTATAGATATGAAATTTCAACTTGATCGATGGGGCAGATTCGGAAATATTTTGCGGTAAGCTTTTCAACAAAAAAAAAAAACCTACTTCCGGTTGACTAATTTTATTAATTTATTTTTTTTTAAATATAAATTTCTCTCAAAGTTACAACATTACAATATTGTGACGATACCACATATTTAAAAGGTTGAAAAAAATAAAAAATAAAAAATCGTTCAAGAGTAAACTGCCATTTCCGGTAGTCAGAAGTTGACTAAAATCACAGTATCTCTTAAGGCTAATGTGAAAACTATAGATATGAAATTTGGAGAAAATTCCCGGTGCAGTTTCGGAAATATGATTTTTTACCGGATTTTTGAATTTTCTGCACGAAAAAAACCCTACTTCCGGTTGACTGATGTTAACCAAATTCCTTATGGCTTTTAAACTTTACGTGAAAATAATAGATATGAAATTTCAGCTTGATAGACTTGATAGTTTCGGAGAAAACACACAGACATACACACACACACATAGTACACAGACATACAGACATTTTCCAGAAATCATGAAAACGTGATCAGGGGATGATACTTGATCCAAATCTCTCAAAATCTCGAAGTCGAATTTTCGCACGATCACAATACTTTATCCGATTAGGATAAAGTAAAAAGTCACTACACGCTGTTAAAACGACCATGTGGGCAAATATGCTGGAATCATATACATAGAATGAAAACACAATTTAATTTATAATAAACATGAAAGTGCTATTATTTACTAACTAATTATTTATATTAACTTTTTGCCGCGAACCATAATAAAAACATCAGGGTGCTTTTTCTCTATCATGCATTTATACAAATGATCAATTAGATTGATCGTAAACTTAGTCTCCACTCCACTCATTTTGCCTTCAGAAATTGATATTTCTCCTGAAAATAAAAAAAATAAACAATATTAGTTAAACGTGTGGAAAATAAAATTAAAATATCCGAATAAATATACATATTATGTATGCAGATACTTACAAGACGAAATTCGGGACTCGAATGATGCTTGTGCTGAAAATAATGGTATATATTGTTATATCTGAGGATTCCGAATGTGTGATTGCATCTCTTCACGCAGATGCGATACTACTATGTACCGGACCCAGACTATAAAAATCATCACATTGCGACAATTGAATATAAGTAAATTGTTCGAACCATTCAATTGTTCTAAAATCAATAAATAAGTCAATATAACTGCGCGCATCTGCTAGCAATAAGCTCGCACCTGCCCGCATCCCCTAATTTTTATAAGGAAAACACATAAAACTAAAATTTATGATGTACCATTGTATTAAAAGAAATCCCCTCAAATCTACGGAGACACTAACTTAACTTTACGACCTCAACCAATCTATAAATGTCCGCATCTGCTGGCAATAAGCTTGCAGCTGCACACATCCCCTAATTTTGTATTGTTACTAAAATTAACCAATAGGGAAGGTGGCGTCATTCCCCTTCCACTTAAATATACACACTATAAAAGGTTAAGCACCACCTCAGTTGTAGAGGAGTTCAGAAAAGAGAAGTCAGTGAGAAGGTAGAATCAGAGTCGGGTCTGTCAGGAGTCAGTCAGGACAGTCAGTAGGGCTGATCTTTAGACAGGATGGAACCTTAGTGAGGAACCATACCAGATGGGCTCAGACGGGAGACCACCACCCGAGTGGAAGACCATCATCCACACCACTGTACAATAATCATATCAATAAATAACAACATAACTGCAACTCGTCTATCATTGTACTCCTGAGCCACCATCACACACGCTGCAAACCAACAACCGCCGTAGACTTCGCCGCTGGTAATCTGTTCCTGTGTATCTCTCACCCACCATCAACATACCAACCGGGAATACATAACAGATTTGGTGTCAGAAGTGGGATACTGAAGGGAATCCCAAGAAAACTGGTGCAGAGCTTCGCTTCAACCACAGGTTCACCTGTGATATCAAAAGCGACTCTCCAATCCCGCGGCAACAACGCGATTTCCATCGCGGTGGACCAAGTCCTTAAACTGCCAAGAACCCTTCAATCCAGCAATAGAAGCCTACAACAGAGCAGATCAACGAAAGCCTACAGCAGAGCAGATCAATGAAAGCCTACAGCAGAGCAGATCAATGGAAGCAGCATTGCAGCATAGCATCTTAAACTAATCTTGAAAATTTTAATAATAATTTAAATGAAAATTTAAAGTGAAAATTTAAAGTGAAAATTTAAAGTGAAATTTAAAGTGAAAAGTTCACATTGAAAAATAGCTATGATTTATTAATAGCAAATGTTTTATTAAATAAATAAAAATGAAATTCATTCAATTCATTAAGTCAAAGTTCCACGAGAAATTTCGAAAAACTACAAGAAAACACTACGAGTTATCAAGGTACGATTATAGAAATAAATTATAAAAATTAAATTAAGAAAGAAAATTAAATATAAATAAATATAAAATAAATTGCCTTGAATAATAATAATAATAATGTTTATGCAATAATAAATAAAAAAATAAAAATGTAAACAAATACTATAAACATAAAATAATCTGTTTTGAACGATAACATTATTAATGCATTTATATATTGAAATAAATGAAATTACTCTTTTAATAAAAACAAATATCTACTAAAAATTATAAATTGATACGTCCAAGATGACGGAAATCAAACGTAAAATATCTATTGACCTTGCAATAAAATTCTTGAAACCTTTTGACGGTAATACTGATCAATTAATATCATTTTTAAATTGTTGTGAAAACGCACTTAACCTTGTCGAAGAAAGTAGTAAACCAATTTTATTGATATTTATTATTTCATCTTTAACCGGAAAAGCCGAAGAATTCATATCAAATTATAATATTGAAAATTGGAAAATATTAAAAGAACTTTTAAAACGAGAATACGGAGAAAATAAATCATTTTCACACTTGCTTTTAGAACTGCAAATTTGTAAACAAGATCAAAATGAAAAAATTAAAAATTATATTACGCGTTTAGAAAAATGTATAACTAAATTAAAATCACATATATTTAATAATATTAACGATATTCGAATGCGAAATATAAAATTTGAATTTATAAACGAATTATCAATTCAATATTTCATTCAAAATACTTTACCTAATATATCATTTATACTACGGGCAAGAGACCCAAAGGATTTAATTAGTTGTTTTAAAATAGCAATCTTGGAAGAAAATTTTACAGAACCAATAATAAAAGATCGCGATTACTATACAAATGATAATAATGATAATTTTGGAAATGAAAACTATAATACAAATGATAATAATGATAATTTTGGAAATGAAAACTATAATGATAAAATGATAATAATGATAATTATGGAAATGAAAACTACTATACAAATGATAATAATGATAATTTTGGAAATGAAAACTATAATAATAATAATTTTGAAATGAAACTTCTTACGAAAGTATTAATTATGTAAAACCAATTAAAATAAATAAGTCAAAGTCAAAGTGTAATTATTGTATGCGATATGGACACTATGTTGATGACTGTATAATTTTAAAACTAAATATAATAAAGAAAAACGATCGAATAAAAATATTGATAAACAAATCGATAATGAAGTAATAAAAATAAATTGTATTAGTTACGAACCATTGGTTAAACTTAAACCAGAAACGGAAAGTAAAAACGAAATGAATATTTCGAAAACTAAAAATAAAGGAAACGTTATAAATAAAACGAAAAAAAAAAACGAAATGAATATTTTGAAATCTAAAAATAAAAAACGAAACGAATATTTTAAAATCTAAAAAATAAAGAAAGCGTTATAAATAAAACGAAAAATAAAAACGAAACGAATATTTGGAAAACTAAAAATAAAGAAATTCTAAATCGTGACGTGATAAAGGAAGAAAATAATAAATATTGTAAGCCCTTACGTGAAGGCAAAACAAAGTCGAAAAAAATCGATTATAATAAAAATGTTAAAATAAATCGTTCAACAGAAACGATAAAACCTAAAAATAAATCGGAAACTCCCGATATTAATAAAAATTATAAAAATAAGTCAAATAATTTCAAACCTGGTAAATTACCAATGATTAAAAGCGTAAAACAATATGATTATACGAAGTGTTTAGAAAGTGGAGAATTGAAAGATATTGATTATGTAAAAATCAAAGAATCTAAAAACGACATTGATCGTAATGTTGAAAATAAAATAAATTTATTTGAAAATAAAAAATTTGAAAATGAAATTGAAGATGAAGAAAATGTATTTAAAAATAATCATATTAATAAAAATAATCGCAAATCATTGAGTATGTCGAGGAAAAGAAAACTTTTGATCACTAATTATTCAAAATTGAATAAAGAAAATAAATTTACGAACAGAGTAAATAATAATAATAAAAGACTAAAACGTGAATTTGAAAATTCAGCTTATGTAAAATACGAAGACGATCAGGGGTTTAATAGATCTCTCTCGTATCGATTAGGTATCGGATAGTATGTGTAAAAATAAATATATAATTTTAAACTTTAGATAAATAAAAATAATATAATGATAATAATCTTAGTCAAACCAAATCAAAAAAAAAAATAAAATAAAAATTTTGTATCGATAAAAATAATCGATCGAAAAATATTAACTTTGCATTTTAATGCAAATCATCGATTAAAATATACTAACGTATAATTGATTATTAAACCAAATGAAATCTTTTTAGTTAAATAAAAATAATGTATCGATAAAAACTATCGATTGAAAACAACATTGACTACAATGTTGAAACAAAAAAAAATAAAAAAATAAAAAAAAAAATTTTTATACTATAGTTTTGAAAGTGAAATTTAAAATAATGAATTCAATAAATTAACTTTTATTAGTTATATAAAAATAACTCAAACGATTGCTAAGACAAAATCTTACAACACAAAATTTTAAACAATTACGAATTGTAATGTAATACATTTGATTACTTGCAAAAAGCCAAGTTTAACTTTTGAAATCATCACTTATATTATCTTATAAACAAATATGAATCTTTATTAAAATAAATATGAATCACCAATCCTAGTGCAACAACCATTGCATTTGATTGCATATATTGTATCGAGTGAATTTAATGAACAACAATTAACTAAAAGTGTTAATTGTCAATAAAAACTGATAGTAATAATTATTAAAGTATGATTAATTGAATAATAATTGTCAAAATTAAATATAAAAAATTGTCATAGAATCAAATAATTAAAGATAAGTTAACGAATAAGAAATGAAAGTATGTATTAGATATCTCACAATCAAAAAAATTTAAAACCATGTAATGTAAACGTAAAAATGTAATGAAAGAAATCTAAAAAAGTAAAACAATGTAATAAATGTAAGAACCTAATGAAAGAAATCTGAAAAAGTAAAACAATGTAATGTAATAAATGTAAGAATGTAATGAAATAAATCTAAAATGTAAAACTATGTAATGTAAACGTAAAAATGTAATGAAGGACATCTTAAATGTAAAACGATGTAATTTAAACATAAGAATGTAACTAATGAAATGTAAAATGTAAAACTAAATTGTTAGATTAACGAGCAATGATATTTTAAAGAACGATTCTCGTTCTTTCCGTAACGATGGAGGTGTTATATCTGAGGATTCCGAATGTGTGATTGCATCTCTTCACGCAGATGCGATACTACTATGTACCGGACCCAGACTATAAAAATCATCACATTGCGACAATTGAATATAAGTAAATTGTTCGAACCATTCAATTGTTCTAAAATCAATAAATAAGTCAATATAACTGCGCGCATCTGCTAGCAATAAGCTCGCACCTGCCCGCATCCCCTAATTTTTATAAGGAAAACACATAAAACTAAAATTTATGATGTACCATTGTATTAAAAGAAATCCCCTCAAATCTACGGAGACACTAACTTAACTTTACGACCTCAACCAATCTATAAATGTCCGCATCTGCTGGCAATAAGCTTGCAGCTGCACACATCCCCTAATTTTGTATTGTTACTAAAATTAACCAATAGGGAAGGTGGCGTCATTCCCCTTCCACTTAAATATACACACTATAAAAGGTTAAGCACCACCTCAGTTGTAGAGGAGTTCAGAAAAGAGAAGTCAGTGAGAAGGTAGAATCAGAGTCGGGTCTGTCAGGAGTCAGTCAGGACAGTCAGTAGGGCTGATCTTTAGACAGGATGGAACCTTAGTGAGGAACCATACCAGATGGGCTCAGACGGGAGACCACCACCCGAGTGGAAGACCATCATCCACACCACTGTACAATAATCATATCAATAAATAACAACATAACTGCAACTCGTCTATCATTGTACTCCTGAGCCACCATCACACACGCTGCAAACCAACAACCGCCGTAGACTTCGCCGCTGGTAATCTGTTCCTGTGTATCTCTCACCCACCATCAACATACCAACCGGGAATACATAACAATATGTACGGCTATGAATAATTTTGATAAGGAATAGATAACGCAACCGTAATACAATGTTTCACATATACATACATACATACATATGTACATGGATATGTATGTATTTCGTTCATTGTGTTTTTTTTCCTTTTATGTGTTATTGCTTATTTTTTAATACACATGTTAATTGTAAAATAAATATAGATAATTTTAAATTACCAGTTATCGTTATTGTGCAATCGAATACTTTTCAATAATTATCTACATACATACATAGAACGATTTTTATCTTATTTTCAACACCACCACAATAATACGATGACGCTAAATTGAAAACCACACAAAATAATATGTTGTTTAAAAGTATTATTTTACTATTTTAATAATTTAAAACACAACAAAGTGGCCATATTGAATGATTCATGCCCAAATTAAGATTGTTATAATTTAAGACTTAGGTTAATCAAATAAAATCGTAACTACCGCCATACAGGTAAGTTGTCTATCGTTCATTTCATTTAACCTTAATGGAATGCAATCTGTCGCCTTCTTTTAAAGTCGATATCATAATGACATCAGATAATCCATCAAAATCTCTCGAAGTTGTTTCAGTTGAAAGTTTACTTATGGGCTATTCTGTTATTGCATGAAGTTCACACAAGATCCAACTGTTCCATGTTTTCAACTGTTCAACTGTTCAATGTCTATAAATAACAATATTTATAAGATTTTTTTTCATCGAACCTTTAGAAGAAGAAATCATTCAGTTGAAAAAACAACTCTTCGATTAAAAAACAGCTGTGCTTTCGTCACTGATTATTATCCTTCATCCTGGACAATATTTATTGTATAGCACAAGGCCACAATGATAACGTGACATGTTTGTTATTTGTGGTTTTATTTTGTCGCTTTGAATAAAATAAAAATATTTACATCGCAATGACAAAATAATTGTGAAATTTTATATTAAATATTAATTAATTAATTAATTTCAGCTCCGAAAGGAAATTCCCCCTTTGCCGAAGTCGACGATAAGCGACAGGAAATGTTTAAAACATGAGAGAAAGTTAGCCAGGTACATATGTATTAATATACTATTTTTTCATTATATTATTGCACAGGTTCCCAACCTTTTTCGAATGGTGATCTCTTTTTATAAAAGCCAAGTGACCCGCGACCCCAAAATATTTGAAAAAGGCAAAAAATATTATTCAAACATCAAGACACCGATTAAAAATGAAAATTGCATTCATCATCATTTTCAGCCGTTCACCATCCACTGCTGAATGAAGGCCTCTCCAATCCTCTTCCATTCCTGTCTGTCTTGAGCAAACTGCATCCACTTGACTCCAAACATACTTCTCAATTCATCAGCCCATCTTCCACTCAGTCTGCCTTGCTTTCTTTCTTTCAAGAACGCCACGCAAGATTCAGTGCATACACACATGTATGCTTGGAATAATAAGAAGAGTTCGAAGGAAGAATACATGGGTGAGAAGCACGATCAAAGTGGCCAATATAAGGAAACGTGTAAAAAGCTTGAAGTGGCTGTGGGCTGGTCATACACCGGGAACATAATATGGCAGATTGGCACGATAAGTACTTGAGAGTATGTGCAAGAAAGAAGACCAAACGGACAATGGGCTGACGAATTAAAAATAATGTGTTGAGTCAAATGGACGCAGATTAGTCAAGAATGGATTAGAGCAGGGGTCGGCAACATAATTTACACTCGGGCCATATAGAGATATTCGGATTTGTCAGCGGGCCACATATAAATTTTTTTTTTTACCAAAGTGACTAGATTTATAATGAGTTAGTAAAAAAAGAGATTTATTTTATTTTATAATAAAAAATAGTATAAAAAATACAAGAAAAAATTAAACACAATAAAAAAAAGTTAGAAGAAAAAAAAAAAAAAAAATTAATGAGAGGTTTGATGTTTTTGCAATTTTTTTTGCCAATTTAGTAAAATTAACATGGAAACTAGTGGTGCTAACTCGAAGTAACGCATGCAAATATCCATCTGTAATTCTAGTCCGATGTTTATTTTTTATATAATTCATTCGTGAAAATGTTTGTTCACAAATATAAAATATAAATTTATATATAAATTTATTTTAAAAATAACTATATTTGGCAAATATAGTTATCATGCCAGCTGAAAATTTCTTCAGTGCTGGAAATAAGGAAGCTGAAAGTCCAGTATAGAACTCTGTTAACTCCACCACTTTAAAAGCGTCTTTTAATACGTCATTGGTTTGTAGATCAATTACTTCCAGTTGTAAATAATCAGGAACATCTTCAATATTGGGAGCGAAAGGATTTTGAAAAAGTCGAATTTCTTTGGAGTGTTTTTCTAATTTGTTGGCAATTCTAAAGTGATTTTATCTTTTTCAAAAAATGACTTGCAAAATGGCAAATTATGAAGTTTTTTTTCTATTATGTTGGTTTTTAATAGTTTGAGCTTCATTTCAAATTCTTTCACTTCTGAAAACGTTTCATGAATTAGTTTTCCTTTCCCTTGGAGTTTTAAATTCAAATCGTTCATTAGAGATGTGATGTCTACCAAAAACGCCAGCTGAATAGGCCATTCTGAATTCACCAATTCTGGTATTTCTTTATCTTTTCAATCATAAATACATATCATCTTTTAACAAAAAAAATCGCTTTATCATATTTCCTTTACTGAGCCACCTAACATCTGTGTAATATATAATATCTTCATATTGGGCTTCAATATCGATAAGAAATTCCTGAAACTGACTGTGGTTTAATCCGTGTCTTTTGATGAAATATATTATTGGTACAATAACATCCAAAAATCGATCCAGTTTTTTCCAATCGATCGATCCAAAATTTTCATACACAAAGCTTGTTGGTGAATAATACAGTGAAAAATCATTGGAGTTACAAAACCCATTTCTTGCATTTTTTGTGAAATCCGAGATACATACATCCGATTTTTGACCACTCATATTCAATCTGCCATCAGTTGTAATACTTTTTAAATTCTCCAACTTTAACCCCAACTAACTTATTACTTTCTGTACGCTTATAAATAAATCTTCACCTGTAGTTCTTCCTTTTAAACTACAAAGAGCAGCCATTTCTTCGAAAATATTGAATTTTTCGTCAAACCACGAATAAATAAATATCAACAGTTGGGCAGTGTCTATAATATCACAGCTTTCATTCATCGCAATAGAAAAATACTGAAACTTGATTGCATTACCTTTCAACATATCCTCGACATCATTTCCAATTTATTTTTTTCGTCTTGTAATCGTGCGAGCTGATAAACTGATTTCGCATTTTGTGCACATTTTGAAAAAAATATTTAAATGGATTGTAATTTTACAAAGATTTTACTATATACATAAAAGAGAAATCGGGCCGCGGGCCACTTTAAAACACTTCGCGGGCCACTTTTTGCCCCCGGGACACCTCTTGCCGACCCCTGGATCAGAGGATTAGAGATGCCTTCATCCAGCAGTGGATGGTGAACGGTTGTAAACGATGTTGATTTATGTATTTTTATATGATTTTTTACCCTTTTCCATTCCTCAATATATGTAAACAGTTGTGAGTCATTCTGTATGGACACGCAAATTTACTGTAGTACCTGTGTTGAGGTAAATTTAAAATTGATGACTTACAAATTATTAACAATTTCAACGCATGTAAAATTTTTAATGGTTTAATTTTTTAATGGCACATTATACATTAGCCCAGTAGCGTTAATTGCTAAATACACAACGTAACACTAATAATGAAACGGTATTCGTTATTCTTACGAATACAACGACGATGGCGTCATTATAAGTTAGTGGTTAGTATAAAAAATAACCCAACAATCATGAAATTTTAAAGTAATTATGTACCTTCATACGCTGATACACATTTTAATGATTGTTTAACTCGTTAGTGTCAAGCGTGTCCATAAGGACACGCAATTTTAGGTCTCCCAGTGTCACAGAACTTTTTTTTTCGAAAATTAAATTTTTTTTCGTGGAAATACTTACACATACTTTAGAGAATTAATAAGTGGAATTATAATTTTGATCTAATTTACAAGTTTGGAGAAAACATGCGTATCCATATGGACACGCTTGACACTTCGTCCACGACAAGTTTCATTTAACTTGCATATATTTAATCAATTGTTTATAATACAGTATGATAGTTTCCAAAGCAAGTGGTACAGCCCTACGTCACATTTTCCAGATTTAGATCTTTGACCGGATGACTTTTCTTTACAGTAAATCCCAACGCATCGTCTTTTATTTCCAATTTTTTGGACATAATGTCCTATATGTCGTGA
Organism: Parapsyche elsis; assembly: GCA_022651745.1. Classification (NCBI taxonomy): domain Eukaryota; kingdom Metazoa; phylum Arthropoda; class Insecta; order Trichoptera; family Hydropsychidae; genus Parapsyche; species Parapsyche elsis. Next base: position 1,523,382 of record JAGVSN010000037.1, read on the forward strand.
GTTTAGATTGTCTATTGTTCCACCAAAATCTTCATCTCCTGAATCTTCGTCCGTCAGGACTGCAGGATCCGGTGGGGATATAAATAAATCATAGTTGGTAATATTAGCATCGTCTTGTTCTTCATAAAGTGCGTCCAATGCATCGTTTATTAAAATATCCCTTTTTCTTATAATTCCCGAGTCCATAAAACTAAAAAAAACATTTAAAAATTCAAGTTTATATATAATGCTATTATCGTTTCATACAAGTCACATATTTTTAATTTACAAAGGGAAGAGTCAAGTGTGTCCATATGGATACATTGAAGTTTACCACGTATTATAACTGTCAAAATCAAAATAAAATTTAAATCCGAGTATAAGCGTCTTAACTACATACATGTTTTAATAGGTTCATAAAGTAAATTATAAAAATTGAATGTGTATTATATGAAAAAAACACTTACCCAAAATTTTGATCCATGATTTTTTGTTCACAAAATATCTCTCAAGTTTAAATTTGGTTATTTGCTGTTTATAACGATGGGGGCCTCTCAAATTACGTCTGAGTATAGCAATGGTTCTGTTTCAACTAACAAATGTTGTTATTGGGTCTAAATATAGACGTTAGTCATTTGCTGGGCATTTGAGTAACACGGTACTTGCGTATCCATATGGACACGCTTGGCACGAACGAGCAGAGTAGACCGTGACACTAACGAGTTAATAAAGGTATTAAGCCTGAGCGCGATTATTTCAACGAATGTTTTTTATTGAAAGGTTTTAATCAACTTAAAAAATATAATCAACATGTGTACATATTTGATAAAAACTTTTCGTTAAAAACGTACATAAAAAAATGTAATCGATAATATTTTATCGATTGTATCAATAATAGTGACGCTGACACTATTTTAGCTCACTTTTTTATGAATTGTATGTATGTATGTATGTACATAACGCACCTTTGCTGCAAATGTGAACTTTGCTAAAAATTATTGACCAATCAGCTAATGAAGTTAACCCTTTTGCTGCTACGATATTTTTCAAAATCCTAACGAGAAATGCTAAAATTTATAATTTTTTAATTAAAAAAAATTATATATTATTTATTAACTAATTCATTGGCCGAAATACCGGGCGATATTATACTTTATTGCGGAAGTGCTTTCCTAGCCGAAGCTTGGAAGTGGTTTCGCTTTCTCTCTCTTTCTTTTGTACTCGTAAATGCGAGCTTCAGAGTGAGATGCACTAGGGGTGACAGTTTATGATCGATTTATTATCAATCGATATGCGATCTATTTTCAACAGGTATCGTAAACATTTGAACACATTTTAGTTGCAATTAATTTTACGACGGCTCGTGACCTCTATAATAGAAAACGGTTTTATATTGTTTTTTTTATTATTCTATTTCTTTTAACCCTGCAAAATGATAACAGACAGTGATAGTGACGAAAGTGTAGTAACTCGACAAATTAGCAGTTCTAGTGATTCTGAAAGTGGCCTCCCAAATAACTCTTTGTATGACTCCGATATTGAAATTGAACCCGAAATTGAATCCAATGAACAGGGAATTGACTATGATGACGAACCAGAAATTTCAGCAGCATTTACGGAAGTATTTATGGATCAAGATTTTGAGAATAATCCAAATCCACCACAATTTGAAGAGCTCCCATAAAAAAATTGGGACTTGCATATGTTGTAGTAAAAAAATGACTTGAAATGTGCGGTTGTTTACGAAAAAGCTACCATCTTATTACCGACAATTTTTTTTACTAGTATTCCTCTGGCGCGATATCTGTTTATACAGAACGTATATAACAGGAACATTGAGAAAAAATAGATTGGGGATCCCAAACGGAGTAAAACAATTAATGCCAGTGAAGACTTCTAAACATTACAGAAGTAATGAAATTTTAATAATGGGGTATCGTGATAAACCATCCCATAGGAAACCTGTGTTATTATTATCCACATTTGAACAAGCACAAAATATGACAATAACAAAATGTATCCAAGGACAAGTCCAGACTATAACGAAGTTATCTGCAATAAATACATGGGTGGTGTAGACACGTCAGACATGATGAATTGTGTGTATATACATATATGGATGAACGAAGATCGGTGAAATATTGGAAAAAAGTCGTGTTTAGCATAATTTCAAGAATGATTCTAAATTCGTATATGTGTACATAATATATAAAAATAATTCAAATGAACCAAGATTATCAAGATATCAATTCATATCTCAAATTATAGAAATTATTGAAAAAAATTGGACGCAGGAAAAAAAAAATTCATCTGATTCACCTGATCGCATACAATATACAAATAGTGGAATTATAAAACTACCCGAACGCAAAGAAAAAGTTTGTGTTGTTTAAAATAGAAAGGATGGTGGTCCCGTTAAAAGATCATGTACTATATGCGTTATATGTGAAAAAGGTCTTCATGGAAATTGTTTATCAGAACATTTAAAATATTGCAAATCATTATTTTAATATGTTTCATATATTTATCATGTTACATATATTTTATTTTATTAAATTATTTTTTTATGTAGATAAATAAATAATTCAATATTGTTTTTAAAATTAATAATTATATAAATTTTATTCATATTTATAAGATAAAATAAAACGAATAGCTTTTAATGACTCAGGGGCCGACAGATTGTAATTTTATGTAATTTAAGTTTATTATTATAAAAATCTTAATCAGATATTAAAATAAAGCTTTTGGAATTTATAAACCTACACGTATGTCCTGTATATCCTTCAGTCCATTTTACATAATAATAATATATATGTATTGTATATGTATAAATTGTTTCACACCCCTGACGTACTGGCGCACAGAAAATATTCAAATACGACCATTATGACGTCAACAACGATCATCGTTGTTAGCAGTTTTCGACGTTTTCATAACAACGATATATCGTTGTTGTAGCAGCAAAAGGGTTAAGTTAGTTCACTTTTGATGATTGATAGGGTAATATTTCAGGACTGTGGAGTCGTGGTTTTTTTGCTGGAGTCGGAGTCGTACAAAATCGAGCGACTCCGACTCGGGTTGGGGTCGGAGTCGGATTATGGGAACATTTCGGAGTCGAAGTTGCATTTATTTAAACATCTCAACAGCCCTGTAATATTTATTTAACTCATTGATGGTAATTACTCGAAAATCACGTTTTTTTGAGTTGTGTCACTTTTGAAGCAAGGGTGCGAATTGTGTACCTCAAAATATAAATCAAAAACGAACGTCAGCGAAAGCAGTCGTCGCCAACTTTATTGTTATCAACAATGAGAAATACATACGAATGTCAAAAATTATGCTAGCAACAGAAAATTTAACAGTGCTAGGTTTTTTTTTTGAATAGCCTTTAAAGGCAACAAAACTACATTTGTATACACAAAAAGACGCACGGCTATGTTTGCTCAATTAAAGTTTTTTTTTCTTGTACATATATTTTAAAACTAGTGTATGCCCGTTGAATATCAACAGACGTGTTTGACGTAATTGATTACGTAAAAATTTAGCAAAGTCGCGAACCTACTAAGGATTAACATTTTAAAATTATAGGAGGCCTTCCATTACCGGTGTTGGAACGCGTTAGCTCTAACTCATCCAACTTGGTGATCATAGGTTCAAATCCCACTCGCGACGTTGGTGTTTTTTCAATTAAATTTGAATTTCAACCCTTACCGAGGCGAGCGTTATCAGCAGACAGACGGATGGAATGGGGTATTATATACATATATAACTAGTGTAAGCCCGTTGAACATCAACGCCCACTGAATTTTAAATATTTTTTTTACTTTACTATTTATATTATAATTATTAATTATTATATATATAATAATTATAATTTTGTAAGTGATTTTAAAAAAATAACAAAAAAAAAAAAAATATAATAGTTTTATAGCGCCATCTATGTATTATTAGCAGAGTCGCGATCCCTTTTATAGGTAATGTTAAAAAAAAAAAAAAAAAAGGACCAAATCGACAACTGGTTTTGGCAGATTAGCGTAAGCGCGTTCTTCCCGAGCTTGGGGTCCCGGGTTCGATCCCCCACTCGTTCTGGTTTTTTAATAATTTTTCCTCAGCGAGCGTTATCAGCAGACAGGCAGGCAGACAGACAGACAGACAGACAGACAGACAGACAGACAGACAGACAGACAGATTTCGGCTATTATATATATAATATGTAGTGGTACCGTAATTATTAATTATATATACCGTAAATATTATTATTATGATTATTTTAAAAATAATATTAATAATTTCTGCCACATCCGAAGTATGGGTACATTGTACATATTCCATTTTATTTAAAAAGCAGTGAAAACTTTTTTTTATGATTTTGTCATAAAAATTCTTAGAATCATTATAGTATTCTGGATTTCTTATATAAATAACACGAAAAAGAAAAATACGCGAAATTTATTTGAATATTAAAATAAAATTTATTTTTATTTATATTTACAATAAAAATGTAGGTATGTACATACGTAGGTGTAGGGTGAACATTGAAAATATTTTTAAAAAATACATAATAATTTTAGATGTATATTCGCATAGCTTGAAGGACGTCTCTTACAGTTGTCGAGGCTTCGGAATTTGGGAAACTTTTTAAACATTTGACGGCCCCCTCGATATGTTCGTTAATCAACTTGGCCGTATTGTCCAGAGCGGGTCCCATATTGACGATTTTCCTAATCTTTTCAAAGTCCACTGCCTCGACACCGTCGAAACCGAGTTTGACCAAATCGTACAACGAGGGATTGTGGTGTAGAGCGAATAGTACGGGAGCACTTACTAGGGGAAATACGGAACCAGAAGAGGTCAACATCGTGTTAAGGTCTGCATTAGCCTGCCAAGCTAGAGCTGTATGACACCCAAAAAGATAAGCCTGGCTTTGCAATTGTTGGTCGTGTCCAGCTAAATGTAAAGCACTTTCGCATCCTCGTGCAAGCAAGCTAACTCCTCCTAAGACGTTCCTCATTGTCCATTCTCTAACAGGATTTCCTATGCAATCGTTCGTATTCAAAGGACCGCTCATTCTGTCTCTGTCCAACAAATGGCCTATTTTTGAATCTTCATTTATACTGAAGCAAAGCACCGATTTCTCTTCGTTCGGCAATGAAGGCATTGGAATATTTTGAGGATTTCTTTCGCCTATAAATTCGCTCTCGGTTAAATCTCTCAGAGCAGACGATAAAAGTTCGTGCACGTGCGTGTTTTGAAGAAGAGAGAGCATCGTGTACGCTTTGGACAAGAAAAAGTCACCGGTCAACAGTGCGATTTTATTCCCGGCGACGAGATTTGTTTTCTTATTCTTCTCCCCGTTCAATACATCCTCGGTAGGATGGAGCACTCCCGTGTGTACCAAATGTCCCATCTTCATCAGTTCAGTCAACTCTGCCATATCTCGTTGGTTTTGGAGAATGTCCGATTGATCAATTTGTGCCACTTTGGGTCCAGCCGCCTTCGAGACGAGGAGAATCAACAAGCCCCATATTTGAATACTGCTCTTTTCGTCTGATTGCAAACTTTTGGCTAAATTTACCATGGGATGAGAACTTTCTTCCTGTAAGCATTATATAAAATCATTATGTTAATTTCATGTGCAAACGAACTACAATCAAATTCTCCAACTACATCAAACTCACCAACTTTTTGAGATGAGCCTGAATTTTGGAGCTCTTGTCCTCCAACAGCCATCGCATATTTTCAATGGACGAAGTGTAACCGACGAGCTTTTCAGCATTGTTCCACATCGGCTTGTAGTCGGTTTCAACATACGAATTGTAGCGTACGAGCAGACTGGCGCACCTCTTGTATGGGATGCTGCGTACATTTGCTAGCATATTAATGTTGGCGTTTGTTAACGCTTGAAACGGTGCAAATATGTACAAATGTACGTATCAAATGAGCATTCGAAAATAAACGCGACAATAGTAATCGCCAATTTTATACAGACGCGATGTGGAAATCAAATTAGCATATCTACACAAAAAATATATTGTATATCTATGTATTATTTAAATTGAAATGTTAAAAAATCTGATTGCAATAGTGTTCTTCCAAAGCAAATTATGGAATTTGAACGTTATGAATAACAATAGGTAAATATTTCATTTCAACGTACCTAATACTACGAGTGCATAGTTGGTTTTGATTGGTATGTACATACATATGTACATACCTATATATACATACATAGGCTACCACGGTTTAATTTTTTTTTATAAATAAATTTGATGAAATATGAAGATGAAAAATTGTGTTAAAAAGTTTACTGAATAAATGCGAATTAATTATAAATAAAACTTTTATTATATTTAATATGATTCAAAAGCAGCCTGTATCTTGTTTATTCCTGTATTCTGCATCCTTAAATAATCCATACTAATGTTCGTGTTTGTAGATATTTTTCTGAAATATAGAAATGCCTTCACAGCTCAAACAAAATACACGATATAAAATAAAATATAGGTATGATAAATTTTTTTGAATATAATAATATAAGAGAAATCTTGTTGGGTAGATTTTTTGTTTATATATTAATTAATTTTTCGAATAATTTAGAAGCCATGGAAAATATCGAAAGATATAAACAGAATCCAATAACAAGATCTATGTATGTATATCATGGGTGGCCAAACGTTTAACCACTACGGGCGACCTGCTTTTGAAATTATTGGCGGCGGTCTACTAACACTAAAAGTAGTAATTTAAAGCCAAAAATAAGTTTAAATTGAAAATAAACATAGATAATACCAATACCAATTCAATATCAAGTTATTTTAACAACAGCAGTTAATGATGACTTCACACAAACATAAAAATAGTATGTAAATAAAACAAGATGTTCTTTTATTTTACATAGTTTTATTAACACAAGCAATATGCTTATTATTAGCTTTACAATTCGTAAATATTAACTATTTATGTAGTATCAAAGGGCGCGCTGGAGACATGACATTGCGTATTTTAAGCAAGCTTATCATAATTTGGTACATAGCTACTTACATACATATGTACATACATATGTACGGTGAGCAACACAAAAACCTACGCACTTAAATTTTTTCGAATAATCTCATTTCATTTCAATTTGCAGCAATATTTTTAAAATAAAAACGTGTTAAATTATGACTAGGATCGTTAAGATAATAATACAAGACAAATTGTGAATTATACCAATGTATTTATTTAGATATAGAATATATTTTGAAAAATGGACAAAGGGTGTGAAAAATGTATTTTTTGGTTTTGGGAGATTTTAGCGTTTTTATTTAATTTAACATAATTTTAACAATATAAATTTGTTATATAATAGTATATTCTAAATGTTCATTTTAATAATCATTCAATATATGTAACTAATATATGGTTATTCCTCCCCTATTCTTAATAACCGATAAAATTCTTCTTGGCATCGTCATACAAATTCTGTATAACATTTAGTGTGATGTCGTTATTCCATGCATTTTCTATGGTTTTTTCTAGGTCCCGAAGCGTTTTTGAATTATATTTAATGACTTTCCTTATCAAAATCGACCATAAACTTTCTATTATGCTTAGGTCAGGACTGTTCCCAGGCCAGATGAGGGATTTAATCGCTAAACTTTCCTTATAACTGGTCGATGTAAACATGTCGATGATATTTACTACATAAAAAAACAAATTGGAGGTATGAAAATAGGTTGGTAACTTACAGAACGAGCTCGATGACAAGGTGCCGAATCGTCTTGAAAATTCGGTTCGGAGACGTATTACGTTAGTCCTTCTATAGTGAGTAGAACATTTTTCAAAATAGTTTCTTGATATTGTGCTGCATTCATTGACTCTCGGACAACCTCCAGAGACCTCAATCCGTACTTTTTCATGCATCCCCATATCATTATATACGGGGAATGCTTAACTGTTGGTAATACGCAGTGTTCCTCAAAACGCTCTCCACTTTTACGGCGTGCTGTAGTCTTCCCATCAGAGCCAAACAGGTTAAATTTTGACTCAGATGAGAATACCACCTTGTACCAATCCTCCGATGTCCAAATTTTCCTTTCTTTAGCCTACTCCAGTCTTTTCTTCTTCATTTGAACAGTCAACAGCGGGTTTTTGACTGGTTTCATCGTTCAAAATCCAATTTTATTCAGCCTCCTTTGAATAGTATGCGTACTTACTGCTGTGGACGTCGAAGCATAGACCTCGTCTCTAATTTGTGAAGCAGAAGTAAAACGATATTGCAAAACGGTATGTTTTATGAGTCGATCTGCTGCAGTTGATAGTTTTTTCGTCTTTCCGCTTCCTGCAGGCCTCGTACTTCGTCCTGTTTCATTATAATTAATTAAAAACCTTCTCACAGTACCCTCACTAAACCCTATTCTCCGAGCAATTTCTCTGTTTGAAATATTTTCTTTCCTAAGAGTAAAAATCACGGTTTTTACTTCGATCGACATTTAAAGCGATGACGACATTTTTCGATTTGATTTTAACAAGACAAACTCGGATGAAGTTTTACGGTCAACTACATGCAAAATTGACCATTTGTTTTGTGTGTTTTTGTATCAAGGGTTTGCAGAACCATTGTGTAAAAACCGGTTGGGGTACTCTATTGTTTTCAGCAGATAGGATGGATTGTCGCGCGAAGTTCGCCCAAAAATCTTAGTGCGTAGGTTTTTGTGTCGCTCACTGTATATGTAGCTATTCGTAAACATGCTTCCAAATGTTCATCTATCAAACGGGAGCGATATTTTGTTTTGATTGCATTCATTGTAGAAAATGTGGATTCGCAGGGGAAAGTGGATTCGAAAAAAGTTGTCAAATACGCCGCACATAGATATTTTTCATCACCATGTAAATTCCAAAAATTACTCTGTGAAGAAGTTCTTGATTTAAAAAATATATCGAATTTTAATTTAAGGATTTCGTCCTCAATCAGTATTGGGTCCATATCCAAAAATTCTTTTAATTGTATTGATATTTCATATTGAATGACATGAATAATATTATATCTTCTATTTTTGAAATATCTTTAAATCTTCTAATAAACTCATTTCGTAACAGAGTTATCTTATCAGCATAATGATCATATTCAGATGAGTTTCTATAAATTGGCTCTTCTATCAAATAGGTTGTACACCACTGGTTTAAGCTCACAACATGACATTCCACATTTACTTTAACTAGTTACTAGACGATACATGAATTAGCTAGTAAGTGTATATAGTCATCGACAAGCGCTTGTAAAAAGTCATTCATTTTATGGAATACATACAACATTATTTTGACAACTAAGAAAAGAATAAGAAAGAAAACTATTTATTACAGCACGGCATACTTGAGTGGTATTTCGAATTGCACAAAAGTTTGTTCTTCACCCACGAACATTACTGTTTTTGCAAAAGCCATCTACATACATACTTCTGGAACCTTTATTCTCACAGTCATTCCTATCTCAGATGCAGGATGACTGGCATCTGAAGCATGTTTCAATTATTAATTTCTACATTAAATAATTCATCATTTTTTACAAACAGCATATTGATATTGATCTGTTTAGTAGATTTAACTACGTCTGTGTGGTTAATGTATGCATTGACTAGCAAATATGTCTATTTATTCTCCCGTGTATACTGTAGCTGGCCAAGTCAGACAATATATACATTAACTAGTGAATGGATACATAAAATAAGTGTACGATTTAACTGTAACATACATGTACACATGTATATAATATGAATACTGGAAATAAAATTGAAAGTTGCAAAAACTTGTACATAGAGTTATACGCATTTTTAAATAAAATCAAAACTCAAAATGAAAGTACCTATTTATTTTTAATTACTATCACTGTTCAGATGATTGAATTAACATTTACCAATTTTTTTTCCCAAAGGTTACCAAATAATCACCATTTTAAAAATAAAGCTAATGGAGTTACAGTCAAGGCCATCTTCAAAAGTCTACATATAGTAACTAAAATATTTTTTTCTGGGACTTATGTCTTATTTAAGGTTATTGGCGATGGCAGATACATAGAATACGAATCTGTAAAATTCAACAAAATTATTTTTTTGGCACATACATAAATATGTAGAGCCTATTTTTTTCCAGTATTCATTTGTAGATCTGTAAATAAATTAATTCTAAATCTACTTTTAGGAAAGTGGCACAATTGATGTCAAGCGATGCCTCTTCATTATTATGACAAAAAAATGACCGTCAAAGAGAAGCAACTATGGAAAGATACTATGCAGTGATTTACCATGAGTTCAGAAGGCAGAAAGAGAGTGAAGGAACGGAAAACGATTAGGTAAGGTTATACTGAGAAAACAGTTACCGATAGCCACCTACATTTAAACAAGTATAGCGTTATTCATCCAATCAGAAAATACGCAGGCGTGGCTTGTGTGCAATTTCCCACTTTGATCCACGCCATTTATGTGCTGTTTTACTTTATAATATATCATAAAAACCTTTACTTCTTATATTGTACGCGCCATTGAATTTCTCAACTTAAAATGTAAGCTAAGCTTATGTATGTACTTCATCAAAACCAGATATAATATATGAATAATGTGATGACTATTCTTATGTACATACATATGCATGAGAGTAGATGAAATAGAATAATTATTTATTATGTCATTATGTGTAATGCTAAGTTTACAACTTGAAAAGTGTGTAACATATTTAGGTAGGTAATTCAGGAAGCGTTTAAAATCAAAGATTTGCTTATACATTAAGATAAGTTTTTATTTAATTCATAATATTACAAACAATTTACAATACATATGACATTGATCTGATGCAATGGAGAGGTAAATATGTATAATATTAAACCTAAAATTGAAATTATAAAAAATATACAGTAAAAATTACAATATAAATTGAATTAGAGATATGTACATAAGTATGGCCAATTAATGATGATGACGAGCTTTTGACCAGCCTGGCAGCGGGTTATGGATTATGTAACTCTTGGGCTCGTTGAAAGTTAATGTGAATGCTGAATTGCTTCCAGCTTTCTGCGCTTTTGGTTTAGACCATCCAGGAACGGGATTATAAATAAACACCGTCTTAGGTTCTTCGACGTACACTTCCATTGTGTGAATATCTTCCGGATCCTGATTAGTCGTGTCTGTCAAAGAAAATAGCCATAAATACGTTGATATACATATAAAAAATTGATTTAACGTATAATTTTAATACTAGATATGTACCGGTATTATTTTCAGCGATGAAAACGTTCACTGGAGAGACTTTATTAGATAAATGAGAGCTTTCTCCTGCGAGCGCTGACGCTTGAACGTGAAAAGCTTCAAATTTTGAGCGTTTATATCTGGAGCGCAGTCAATCGGAGCAGGAATATTTGTGACTGAAAATAAAGATAATATGTTAGTTCAATAAAAGACAATTTATTTACAATGCAATGTGTAGAAAATCTCAAGTCTACCATCAGTTTGATCGACTTCTTGTCCGCTCTGATTTTGTATTCTCAAAGGAGGACTTGTCGGTGGCGTCAGCGAACAAGATGGCACATTTTGATGCATTTCTCCTCCACAAAATACGTTGAACATCGGCAATAATGTACCGGGTTTCGGTCGTCGAATCACCCTTGGATCTACACCGTCTGAAATGAAAACACATTGATGATTATCAAGTCAAAATTTTATATGGAGATCGATTGTACGTCATCTCAGTTCCACTCGGCTTACCATCTTCTATGATGACCTTTTTAAAATATTTCCCATCGGTCGTCGGTACTAGACTTTCGAGGTATTTGATAATGCCTGCAAGTGAAAAAATAATTGATTAACATGTGTTATTGTGCAAATGTATAAAATTATCACGTGTTGAAAGCTTACTGTCAAACTGTTCGTAAGACACCATGTTGACGTTTGAGCAGTGTTGAATTCAGAGTCCTTGTTTGAATTTGAGAAGCTCTGGTGGTGTGTCGTAGAGCAGGCAGGTAATCTAGGTCTTGCTCAGTCGAAAGTGCTTTTGAAAATGTTTTTTGGCGCTCTGCCTCAACCCTTTCAATGGGTAGGTCAGGTAGGTGTGCAATTTCGTAACAGCAACGTATTCGCACACTAAAGGACTATCAATTATCAACTTATCACACGTATAGAGGCACAAACATGAACGGTGGCCCAATGAAGGTTGTATTAATTAATATATTGTAAAACACCTATTAATTAAAAGTATTATAATTTTATTATTTACACTTTAACCAAACATAAGGGGATAAACACGCCTGTTTAATTGTGATTAATTTTTTTCATCGCAAGCAAGATTTATATGAAAAGAATGAAAATTTGCAACCGAATTTATAATTGTGATTTTATTAGTAATAAAATTTGATGAGTAAATTTATCTAGCATCTTTACGTTGAAATCAAACGGAATTACTAAAAACACGATTGATTACTTGCGATACATATTTAAAACATCTCGATGACATCTTCAAAAATAAAATAAATTGTTCTGTGGTAACATTTTTAACTAAAACTATAAACTTTCCCCGTCGGCGTCGCATCAAGTCTCAAATGGAACACAAAGTTTTCAAGAGATCGTTATCTGCGAAACGAACGGGTGCATTATAAATAGGGATTTCCAAAGCGCTGCAAAAATGATTATTTTGTTAGATATGTAAGTGGTTTTCGGACACGAGTTCACAATTTTGCAATTTAACATTATCACTTATCACTGACCGTGTACACCTGAGTTTACCTGGTCGCAGGTAATTGCCGTGTTCGTTTGTGGGATAAAATGGTCTACCGAACCGTTCTAATCAAAATTCTTGCTAAATAAGCATTCATCTCACACTATACGCATTACGAAACCTATCATACCCACATATGTAATAAATTATTTCAATAATTATAATGGAGAGTGGGAAAAAGCTGTACCCGTGAAAATTACAAGCCTTAGGCATACAAACCACGCAATTTTATTATTTAGTGGTAGTATATACATACATATGTAGGTATCAGTATGGTGGTTTTCTTTACCTTCTACACTCGAAGATTTAGAATAGCTTCAACACGCACAGTTCTTGGTAAACCATGAGCTTTTCTTGTTAAACTGCCAGAATCTTCAAAATTATGTTATCGAGGGAAAATGAGATTGCGCGATATAACGAATAGACATCTTAGGCAAAATAAAAATGAGCTAGGGACTTACCGACGTTTTCTATGATAGATAAAATTCATACAACTTTTGATTTTGACTAGCATTTTATTTTCCAAATCCGAATTATGATGAAAAAACGCAATTATCATGTACTATTAATTGTAAATTAATAGTACATAAATGTAAATACATATATTATAAGCTCCTTTGATTGTCGTTTAAATAAATCCCCTTTCTTCCACTCCTCAACTAAAGAGGGTTTTGTAACCGAATAAAGGCGCTCACACACCTTAGTGGCCATCTTGTATTTCCGCATTTCCATTCGAACTTAAATACCAGGAGTGAACTCGGCGAGTCATCATTCTTCGCACAGATATCGAACGACTGAACGAGTACTACCTTATTCAAGCGAGAAGACCATCATCCATACACTGATCTACGATGAATTACAACGAGTATCAGAAGATTTTTGACGATTATAAGGCCGGCTTCGCACGATGAGGTTTTACGGCACGTTTTTTCCAGGTATAAACCGGGTAACTCCAGTGATACATTGTTTTGGATGACGGTATTCCCATGGTCAAGATTTGGCCGCGATACGGCTACGGTCGCCGTTTACAGCCCAGGTTTTGTCACTGGAGCGACGGCTCCTTTCCGGGACCACCCTAAATGCTACCTGAAATCTATGCTTCCTTCGCTAGTTTTTTACGAAAAATCATCAGTCGAGTTTCGTCACCCATTACAAGGGCTGGTACTTTGCCAGCCCGTTCATATTTACCGTCCAAAACCATAGAATGTGAAAGCAAAGCAAAAACGAGGGCTCGGGCTATTAAACCGTAAAACTTTGTCGTGCGAACCCGCCCTAACAAACGCAACTCTCCAGATTCGTTAGCTGGAACGGGACAGAAGAAAACAGAAGGTAATAAATCAAGAAATCGACGTTCAAGAACCCCTCGCAGTATTTGGAAGTTCTAAAGGCAATAAAAACATACATGTCAACCATTGTACATGCAGTAAAATGCAAATTGCAAATTACCAAAAGTTTACTGTGGAATATGCTCAAACGAGGTTTCGTGTATTGTATCCTGTCACTAATTACGCCGCTCGTTAGTTCGAATCTTTGTATATCTATCTTCATATGTATGTAAATCATCTCGAAGATGTTATTTTTGATTGAACTTTTAAATTTTCAGCCGTTTCGCAATTATCTTATCTTATAGTAACTGCAAACGGTTATACAGCGCGGTCTGAAGTGGTCCTTAATTTAAGATTAATTACAATAATAAGTTTGCACAATGCAAATAACAATTACATTGATGTATAATTACTTGTACAACGGACATTTACAGCTCAGCATCATAGAATGAAACGGCTTAGTAATTTGTGAGTTTCTATTACTACGAAAAAGCTTATGGATTTCTCTAAGAGACATCAACGAGTGGGGTATGGCGCAACCCAAGTTTTTCTCAACATCTACATTATGTAGAGTGTAGAATAATGATTTAATTACAGGAGACATGAATGACACACACATACATACACGTGTGTATGGGTATGTGTGCGTGATACATAAAACATGTGTTTTGTGTGTGATGTTTAACAGCGATTCTAAGTATACAAATTTTATTTAATCGATTCGCGATTCCTAGATGATTTCATAATCACGCTTTCGATACAAATGATTCCAGTGTAATTATTTGATAAATTTTCAACTTATTTTTGCAATACGTGGGTATGGAATTTCTAATATTATTATAATTCGAATGTCGAACGAAGAGCGACGATATCGTCGAATACGTGAAAATTAGCGAAATTCTTTAATATTTAATATTCAAAGTCTATCAACTCGGGGAAAATTCGCAAATAATGGAGAAATCATCTCCTCCACATCGAGAATCGAGAAAAATGGGTACAGGTGGATTAAAAACAAATTACTAAAGGTACGATATAAAAATGTATTTATTTAGGCATTTTGATTTGACATATTTTGGATTACACAGATTATTGTTTTTAAAATTGAACTAAAATATATATGGCGTCGACTAAATTTTAGAAATATAGATATAATAAAACAATTCAGATAAAGGAGACAGTCTAATTAATTAATTATTATTCAAAAACTTTTGCACTATTTGGTATTAACATTGGATATCCCATTGATCTTGGGATGCTAAGGCTGGCGAAGATCTTCCATTCTTTACTTTCGACATTGTATTCTAAAACATCGGTTTAGATGTTTCTTTCCACTTCTTCACCACCTAAAATAATTTGAGGTTATTTGTTATACAGTACAGTTGAACCAATTGCCCTGGATTTGATGAAGTCAAAATGAAAACTCACCAATGAAAAGAAATTTGTTTTGGAAAACACAAATACTAGTTCCCCATCGAGGAGAAGGTAGATTGCAAAATACGGTCCATGATTTTGCATTGGGGTCGTACGATTCAACACTGCTCAAATACTCTGAATGTGAATCTTCTAAATAAGTTCTACCACCAACCACAAAAAGCTTCCCGTTGATTGCAGCGCTCTAAAACATTTTACGATGATATTAGTAAAATGCATTGGACATTAATTTTCTGGAAAATTCAGCAGTTATTGTACTATTCTGAATGGTAACCTAAAAATAAAATGTAATTTGATATTCACCATATGATAGCTTCTGTCTTCAATCATCGGAGTACAATACGACCAAGTGTTGGCTTTCGGTGAATACATTTGGACTTCTCTGGTAGACTGACCTTTGCCATCTTTATAAATTTTACCACCTGTTACATAAATTGTGCCGTCAATGACAGAAGCAGAATGAAAACTCACAGCCAGCAGCATTGGAGCAACGTCAGTTTCCCATTTCTGTCCTTTGCTGTTCCATCTATTCAAAATCCATTTATCGATTAACAATATTTATTAATAATATAATATTTTATTTTTTTTTTGTTTCAGGATCACCTTTCCACTGAATTCATCCGTTTGTTATCACCCCATCCACCGATTGCATAGACATTGGTGGATGAATCTTGAGTTATCGTCACGGCAGCGAAAGTGGTACGATTCTGATTTAATGGTCGCAATGAAGATAAATGCCCGTCTTTGAAATCGATATAATCCACCTGAAAATAAATAAATTTAGTATATTAAGATGACACTATGCAAATATTCCCACTATTTCACCGATCCGTTACTTGGGTCACTGTGTTTGTATCATCACCACCATTGCTACCACCAATCAGCATTATCCAATTATCGAGTAGAACCGGCATATAGTCAGTTCTATTAATGTTCAAATTCTTCAATAAGGTCCATGTATTTTGTTCGATATTATAAATATCGATGGTGTTCATCGCCTAAATACATATATTAAATTATATGAAATTAAAATTAAAATTCATTTATCAATCAAATTCTCGTAAATTATTGAAACTCACGCTATTATAATACGATCCGACGAGAGCTAATTTTTCAGGTTGATTGATTGGATTGGATTCGATTGGATTGGATTTGATTGTGTGACTGGACAAGATTGATAGTAGGGCTTGGTTAACTAGATCAACGCATTCGGGACACCAATTGCAGTAAGCCAAAACTTATTTTAGGATAAACTGAAAAAATAATATATGTATGTAGTATTCAATGTTTCAATCAACAAATATTAAATATTTTTAAGACTCAAATACCTTATATGGCAGTCTCATCATTCTAATAGAACTCAAAAACATAAACAGGTGAGTTTTACGATTTACATCGTCAAATTTCACCCACAGTTTTACAGCATTGAATACAACTTTCCAGGAAGGCACTTTCAAGTTATCTGATTTGATAATTTCGGCAACGGTGGAAGCTGACAGCTTAAGAAAATCCGGGGTCTTGTACAACTGAAATATATATAACATAAATGAGCATGTAATGCTTTTCCATAATTACGTGACTATGAAGAAAACTTTTATGATCGGCATTCACGGTAGCGAAGTGTTTGAGAGCGAATTTCATTGCTGCTTCTTTCCTCGCTGGATCATTTATTGAGAGTCTTAAAATCTTCATACAGCTCGACATATCAATCTTTTGGGTCTTATATTGCACTACGACTTTTTTTATGTTTTTGATTTTCAATATTGTTCCGAGCTCTTCAAATTTATTAATGATACCCATATCGACACCTAAACGCGAATCAACAAAACAATATCAATATGATTAAGTTCCAATAAAAGTAAATCTGATAATAACTATTGTATGTATGTATGTACGTATGTACATAGGACTTACTTATGTCTCCCGTATAGCAGTACTTCAATATCCCATCGATGACATTATCGTCAAAATCGGAAAAGATGTCACTTAATTTGTGCGAATTATCCATAAAAAAGTCACTACACGCTGTTAAAACTACCATGTGGGCAAATATGCTGGAATCATATACGTAGAATGAAAAGACAATTTAATTTATAATAAACATTAAAGTGCTATTATTTACTAACTAATTATTTATATTAACCTTTTGCCGCGAACCATAATAAAAACATCAGGGTGTTTTTTCTCTATCATGCATTTGTACAAATGATCAATTAGATTGATCGTAAACTTAGTCTCCACTCCACTCATTTTGCCTTCAGAAATTGATATTTCTCCTGAAAAAAAAAAAAAAACAATATTAGTTAATCGCGTGTTAAATAAAATTAAAATATACGTAATAAATATATGTACATATTATGTATGCAGATACTTACAAGACAAAATTCGGGACTCGAATGATGCTTGTGCTGAAAATAATTGTATATACACGGTTATGAATTTTGATAAGGAATAGATAGCGCAACCGCAATACGATGTATCACATATACATACATACATACATACGTATGTATATCGTTAATTGTGTTTTTTCCGTGTTATTGCTTATTTTTTAATAAATATACCTACATATGTAAATAAATATAAATAATTTTAAATTACCAGTTATTGTTATTGTGCAATCGAATAATTTACAATAATTATATACATATACATACATACATACCTACATAGAACGATTTTTATCTTATTTTAAACACCACCACAATAATATGATGATGCTAAATTGGAATCCACACAAAATAATATGTTGTTTCAAAGTATTTATTCACTATTTTAATAATTTATTTAAAACACAACAAAGTGAACATATTGAATGATTCATGCCCAAATTAAGATTGTTATAATTTAAGACTTACATATGTTAATCAAATAAAATCGAAACTACCGCCATACAGGTAAGTTGTCTATCGTTCATTTCATATAACCTCAATGGAATGTAAGCTGTCGCTTTCTTATAAAGCCGATATCATGATGACATCAGATAATCCATCAAAGCCTCTCGAAGTTGTTTCAGTTGAAAGTTTACTTATGGGCTATTTTAATATTGTATAAAGTTCACACAAGATCCAACTGTTCAATGTATCTATAAATAACAATATTTGAAAGATTTTTTTTCATCGAACGTTTAGAAGAAGAAAAAATTCAGTTGAAAAAACAACTCATTAAAAAACAGCTGTGTTTTCGTCACTGTTTATTAAAATTCATCCTGGACAATATTTATTGTATGGTACAAGGCCACAATGATAACGTGACATGTGTTTGTTATTTGTGGTTTTATTTTGTCGCTTTGAATAAAATAAAAATATTTACATCTCAATGACGACATAATTGTGAAATTTTATATTAAATATATTAATTAATTAATTAATTTCAGCTCTGAAAGGAAATTCCCCTTTGCCGAAGTAGACGATAAGCGTCAAGAAATGTTATATATATGAAATGTGTCATATATTCATATAAGAGTATAAGAATCTAAATAAATATGGTCTCATATATTCAGCAAGCAGATGGAAGTTTGTGAGAACTGGTGAACTGGTGTCCTTGCTAACTCCCCCATTGCTCGGGCCATTCAATGCCTCAATTTACTTGCGCAACATTTTGATCTTTTTTGCGCTACTCAACATCAGATCGCCACATTTCTCACGCACTTTAAATTTTAAATTTTATTAGAAATAATTTAATTCAATATGATTTGATTACATTATAATTTGTTATTTCTGTTAATGTTATGTTATTGTTTAATTTAATTCAATATGAGTTGTTTATATTTATTGTTGTTATTTTATAATTTCAAGGTATTATTTAATTTAATATAATTTGATTATATCAAATATTTATATGTTCCTGCTCTTGTCTGGCCACAGTGATGAATTAGGGTAACCTGTAATGTCACTATGGTATAACTTGTAAAAAAAAATAAAAATAAAATAAAATTACTCCCCCAGCGACCCGATAACGCAGTTCAGCGACCATGAATACTGCATCAGGAGGAAGAGTGACAAACTACCTGACGACGGAGAACATCATACAGGCCGGTCTGCACGTTAGATGGGCTGGGGAAGCTGCTAGAGAGGCTCTTGCTGCAACGGAAGAGCAGCATCCAGGGGAAGACGGGGAATCCCCCCGGGAAATCTCCCCGGGGAATCCCCCCAGGAAATCCCCCCGGGAAATCCACCGGGGAATCCCCTTCCTGAATGTAAATAATTTTTTTATTAACAGCGTATATTATTCCCCCAACGACACGATAACGCAGTTCAGCGACCAAGAATACAGCATCAGGAGGAAGAGTGACAAACCACCTGATGACGGGGAACATCATACAGGCCGGTCTGCACGTTAGATAAGCTAGGGAAGCTGCTAGAGAGGCTCTTTCTGCAACGGAAGAGCAGCATCTGAGGGAAGACGAGGAATCCCCCGGAGAATCCCCCGGGGAATTCCCCGGGGAAATCTCCCCGGGGAATCCCCCCAGGAAATCTCCCCGGGGAATCCCCCCAGGAAATCTTCCTGGGGAATCACCCCGGGAAATCCACCGGGGAATCCCCTTCCTGAATGTCAACGATTTTTATGTTAACAGCGTATATTAATCCCCCAACGACCCGATAACGCAGTTCAGCGACCAAGAATATAGCATCAGGAGAAAGAGTGACAAACCACCTGATGACGGGGAACATCATACAGGCCGGTCAGCACGTTAGATGGGCTAAGGAAACTGCTAAAGAGGCTCTTGCTGCAACGAAAAAGCAGCATCCAGGGGAAGACGGGGAATCCCCCGGGAAAACTCCCCGGGGAATCCCCAAAAAAAATGTCCCCGGGGAATCCCCTTCCTGAATGTCAACAATTTTTTTATTAACAGCGTATATAACTCACCCAACGACCCGATAACGCAGTTCAGCGACCAAGAATATAGCATCAGGAGAAACAGTGACAAACCACCTGATGACGGAGAACATCATACAGGCCGGTCTGCACGTTAGATGGGCTGGGGAAGCTGCTAGAGAGGCTCTTGCTGCAACGGAAGAGCAGCATCCAGGGGAAGACGGGGAATCCCCCGGGGAATTCCCCGGGGAAATCTCCCCGGGGAATCCCCCGACAACCAACGAAGCGCTGAGGCGAGTGAAGAGGTGGACGGACGGAGCGGGTCTCAGCCTGGCCACCCACAAAACAGAGGCTGTCTTCTTCACCCGCAAAAGGACGCTGAAACCACCAGAGCTCAGGATCGACGGAGAGACCGTCACGTTCAAAAGGTCACTGCGCTACCTCGGAGTCCAACTAGACGACAAACTGAACTTCCGAGATCACGCTACAATCGTAGCGGAAAAAGCCGGAAGGGCAGTGACGAATCTGGCAAGGCTCATGCCGAACCTGGGCGGGCCGAAACCCCAAAGAAGACGACTACTGTGCACCGTCAGCGAGTCTATCATTTTGTACGGCGCACCCATATGGGCCGGCGCCATGAAGATAGATCGAACGCGCAAACTATTGGCCTCAGTACAGCGTCTCAGCCTGCTCAGGATCGCTTCGGCATATAGAACAGTATCCGAGAGTGCGATATCTACGATAGCCGGAATCCCGCCGATAGACCTGCTAGCCCTCGAGCGCCAACAATTGCACGAGGGGAAAAAGCAATCTCCACAGGAATCCGGGGTTGCGACTACCAGACGGCGACAGGAGGCGAGAGCATTCTTGATGAGACAGTGGCAACAGCGCTGGGACGACCACCCGAAGGGCAAATGGACGCAACAACTAATCCCATTTCTAATCCCATGGTGTAACAGGAAGCACGGGGCTGTGGACTACCATCTAACGCAGCTCCTCACTGGACACGGATGTTTCGGGACCTACTTGGAGAAGATCGGAAAGGAGAGCACGACGAGGTGCCACCACTGTGACGCCGAGAGAGACGACGCAGCACACACCCTGTTCGGTTGCCCACAATGGGATACGAACAGGATCGAGCTGACGCTCGCCCTCGGTGTACCGATCGCTACCATCTCCAACCTGGTCGAATCAGCGCTAAAAAGCGAAGATGCATGGGACGCCCTGGTGAACTTCGCCGGCGCAGTCATGCGAGAGAAAGAGGACGCAGAGCGCAACAGACGAGCAACAACAGGTGGGTCACAACCATCACCACAGTGACTTAAATAATTCATTCACTTGTTCCAGATTCTCGCTTCTTTCTTTTCTGATTTCAGGAACCAAAGGAGCTGAAGCATAAGAGATTGCCAAGGAGCAAAAACGGAGAAAAAGTCGACACTCGACAGGACCATGGCTGCCTCCTGAAGTAATGCTAACGCAAAGACCGGGAGGTACGCTGAGAAGGGAGGGGGTGGGGTTTAGTCGGTAAAAATCCGACACTCCCCTCCACAGAGCTGGAGGGGGTCTTTGGAAGATTCCCCACCTCCTGAAAAAAAAAAAAAAAAAAAAAAAAAAAAAAAAGGTTAGGTTAGTTCGGCGCTGCCAGCCGTCGTGTGCGCACGTGATTCTCAGCGCTCCCGCTTTTTCGACGCTGGCGCAACGCTAGAGCCCTACTCTTTTCTATAATATCTAATAGCCAGAGACCCCAGTGACTACAGCGATTACAGTGAACCCCCTTTTCCCCCCCCGGAACGCCCACGCGCCCAACGGTGTCAACTTTTCGGGCCATTTTTCATTTTTTCATTTTTCGGGCCATTTTTCGGTGTCAACTGTGTTTCGATTCGTTCCATCGCGTTCGATCGGCCCCCACCGCGCTCCCTTTCCCCCCGCGGAAAAGTTAGTGCGCCCAACCCATTTCTCTTTACGCCGCGCACCTTTTAAAGTTTGTCCGGCCTTCGTTGTGCCCCGATTAACGATTACCTCACCCCTTTCCTCACCGACAGTTTCTACGAGAAAATCTATCGTTCTATTGTGTTCGATCGGCTTCCAACGCGCCCCCTTTCGTCCAAGTTAAAAGGTAACACCTCCCCCCCTCTCCCCTTTCCTCCCCTCGACTGCCCCAGCTTACGGCGACCATCGAAATACCCCCACCCCGCGTTCGCTCTCATTGGCAACACCTAACAAACGGTTCCATTGAATTCTGCAGTTTTCGATCGGTTCCCACCGCGCCCCCCTTCCCCCCCGCGGAAAGTTGGTGCACCCAACCGACTTTTCTTCTCTTCGCGCATATCTCAAAGTTGGTCCGCCCCCTGCAGTTGCCCGATTAACAGCGACCTCAGGCCTTTCCCCTCCCGCGTTTACTCCTTAAGCTATATAAATAAGAACAACAACAACATCGAAATCGAATCGAATCGAAATTTGTATCACCACCAAAATGCTTTCCGCCAGTGGCGACAATGCCGAACGGACTGCATTTAACAATATGAAAAAGTGCATCGAGTCGTTGGAGACGTACATTCGTGGTAAGACGAATGTACACATTCCCTCAAAGGAAGCAATCGGCCGATTGACGATTTCCCTCAAGGAATTCGAGGACTGCCGTATGGACTGTTGAGAAAATGTTGAGCGGAAGGACGCGGCAACGCAATGTGAAGTTGCACGAGAAGCACCACTGAAAGAGACGCCGAACCAGAGTCTTGTTCGCGCAGATTCGGTTGGGGGAGATGTAAAGAGCAGTCCCGCTAAGGAGTGGACAGAGGTGGTCCGAAGAAGAAGGCCCGCAGCCCACCCAAAAAAAGAAATCGAAAAGCGGAAACCGGACGTAACAATTCCGAGGCGGAAACCCGACCCAAAGCATCGAATGGACGCTATTGTCGTCAAGACAGTTGACGGGTCCAAATCGTCGTACGCACAAGTACTAAAAAAATAAAAAATGAGGTCACGATCCCGGACTCACAAATCGAAGTCCAGTCGATCAGAAGAACAAGAGCGGGAGATTTAATGCTCCAAATTAAAAAGGGGAGCACTCTCACCGATCGCCTTGTCAAAGAAATTACAGGTGCGCTGGGCGAGGGAGCCACCGTAAGGAAGCTGGTGCCGACATGCACGATTGAAATTCGGGACCTGGATTCAGGCGCCGACGAAGAGGAGGTGTTGGAGGCCCTGAATTTTGCTGTGGCCGGTGTGCTCAAAGAAGGGCAGGCAAAGATTAAGAGCCTGAGACCAGCCTACGGAGGGACACAATTGGCGGTCGTGACGATGCCTGCGATTACAGCACAAACAGTGCTCAGACGTGGTAAGATCCGAGTTGGCTGGGTCAACTGCCGAGTTCGGCAGCGCATTCACCTAACGAGGTGCTTCCGCTGCCATGAATTTGGTCACCTTGCTGCCAACTGCAAAGGCAACGAAAACCGAGCAGCTATGTGCCTGGCCTGCGGAAGAGCGGGACACAAGGCCAAGGAGTGTAAGAACAAGCCGCACTGCATGCTCTGCAGCCAAAAAACTGGAAACTCTGACGTCAACCACCAGGCAACGAGTGGAAAATGCCCCGTCTTCCGTGCGGCCCTGGAAAGAGCGAGAAAAACCAAAAATGATCCAGTTTATCCAAATAAATTTAAACTGTTGCAGGGCGGCACAGGATCTTCTCGCGCAAGTCAACTGCGAAAAAAAAGTTGACGTGTGGATCATCAGCGAACAACATCGAGACATGACTGGGACTTGGTACAAGGACGCCACATCCCGAGCAGCAATCCACGTGACAAACCCCACCGTCCGAGTCACGGAGATCTGCCACGCGCCGACGGGATCGGTATGTATAAAAATTAACGATTTGTATGTTTACAGCGTTTACTACTCCCCCAACGACCCGATAACGCAGTTCAGCGACCAACTTAGCGACCTGGAAGACAGCATCAGGAGGAAGACGGGCAACGTCCTTGTTGCCGGCGACTTCAATGCCAAAGCCGCGGGATGGGGCTCCGCCGTGACGGACCGCAGGGGAGTCATGTTATCGGAAACGATGGCTCGACTAAACTTGCACGCGGTCAACACCGGCGGGATCAGCACTTTCCGCAGAAGAGGTGCCGAATCGATCCTGGACATCACCTTCGCCAGCGAGGGAACCGTACCAAAGGTGACCAAGTGGAGCGTTCTAGAAGACGAGTCTCTCAGTGACCACAAATACATTTCTTTGCTTTCAGTGAAATGCGCGGCGCCCGCCCAGCCCCAGTGACGGCAGTCAAAGGTTGGTCTACGAAGAAGCTCGACACGGAGGCTCTTGCGAGGACTTTCGCCGAGGAGTGCAGGGCGGCGGAGCTCAGGGAGGAAATGCTCGGAGAGCCGGACCTGGACTCGGCGGCCTGGCTTACAGGTGCAATTTCCAGATCGTGTGACGCCTCCATGCCCAGGCGCGGAAAGACGAAGAGGCGCCCGGCGTACTGGTGGACTGAGGAGATAGCAGAACTCCGCAGATGCTGCAACAAGGCTCTTAGAAGCCTACAGCGAACTCGAAGAAGGTCTAGAGGCGAAAGCGACAGACCAGCAATCGAAGAAGCCCTCGACCACTACAGGAACGCGAGAAAACTCACGAGAAACGCCATCAGGGAGAGTAAGTCCAGATCGTGGGACCAACTGGTCAACTCAGTTGAACGCGACCCATGGGGCATTCCGTACCGACTTGTAATGAATAAGTTGGCAGGACGTCCCCAAGTACCCTACCTTAACGACGACCAGAACCTGGAGACCGTGGTGACCAGCCTATTCCCGAGACAACCGAAACTGGCGGTGTTCCCAACCGTCAACGCTACAGACGAGGAAGCGCCACCATTCACGCTCGCCGAACTTCAAATGGCCGGCAAATCACTGAGCAGCGGAAAAGCCCCCGGACCGGACGGCGTCCCAAACGAAGCACTGCGCACAGTGGTCGACACGTCCCCTGATGCCCTCCTGCGCGTTTTTAACGAATGCCTGAGAACGAGCACCTTCCACGACAGCTGGAAAAGACAGAGGCTCGTTCTCCTCCCAAAAGGAAACAAACCGCCCGACGACCCATCCTCGTATCGGCCACTGTGCATGCTGGACGGCGCGGGAAAGCTTCTCGAAAAATTGCTCCTCCAACGGCTGACGACATTCATCGAAACACAGAGAGTCCTCTCCGCTAATCAATTTGGTTTCAGGAAAGGTAGGTCGACGCTGGACGCACTGGAAATGGTAGTTAACGCAATCCGTGAGGCACAAAAAGGCTCGGTGAAGGCCAGCAGTCACAGCGTTCTGGTGACATTGGACGTGAAGAACGCCTTCAACTCCGCGAGCTGGAACGGCATTATGAATGCGTTGATCCGAGCAGACTTCCCGACGTACCTCACGAAGATCATTAGAAACTACTTCTCCGGCAGAACCGTGGAGTATGACACCGAAAAAGGGGCCAAGAGATATGAAGTGACCGCAGGTGTCCCACAGGGCTCGGTTCTCAGACCGACCCTGTGGAACATCTGCTCAAACTGGAGCTGAAGCATGAGAGATTGCCAAGTGCAAAATTGGAGGAAAAGTCGACACTCGACAGGACCATGGCTGCCTTCCGAAGTAATGCTAACGCAAAGACCGGGAGGTACGCTGAGAAGGGAGGGTGGGGTTTAGTCGGTAAAAATCCGACACTCCCCTCCACAGAGCTGGAGGGGTCTTTGGAAGATTCCCACCTCCTGCGAAAAAAAAAAAAAAAAAAAAAGGTTAGGTTAGGTTAGGTTAGGTTAGGTTAGGTTCGCTTCGTGGGGGTCGTGCTGAGTGGACGTGTTTGTGCGGTCTCTGCTGCTACCGCTAACACTGTCTGCATCTCACTCCCACCACAGCCGCTGGGAGTCCTCAAACTGTGCCGGCGCTACACCATCATCAGCGTCGGCTTCAGTGGAGGTAAGTGCTCGTCTCACGGAAACCCTTAGAAGCGTAGAACGGTGTCGCCCCCAGGTGTCAGGTGTCATTTTGACATTTGGGTGCGTGTGTGTGTGTGCGTGTCGGTGTGTTGGTCGTAACACCTTGAAAAACGGCAAGCGAACTTTGAACAACAACGGCTAAGTGTTATCTGTCACTTTGACGTTTGAGTGCGTGTTTCGTTTGCACATCGGTGTGTTGGCCGTAACACCTAAAACAGCGGCCAAGTGCCAAGTGTGACTTTGACGTTTGGGTCCAAGTGTTTTTCGAGTGTTTTGTGTTTGTCCGTTCGTTGGCCGTAACACTCCAAACTGCACCGGCCAAGTGTCACTTAAACTGTGTCGTCCAAAGTACCTGCAGCAACGGCTGGGTGAAAGGTGCGACTTTGACGTTTGTCGTGTCGGTGTTTTGGCCGTAACACCTAAAATATCGGCCAAGTGCCAAGTGCGACTTTGACGTTTGGGTCCAAGTGTTTTATGCGAGTGTTTTTTGCGTGTCGGTTTGTTGGCTGTTACACTCTTAACTGCAACGGCCAAGTGTCACTAAAACTGTGTCGTCTAAAGTACCTGCAGCAACGGCTGGGTGAGAGGTGCCATTTTGACGTTTGTCGTGTCGGTGTTTTGGCCGTAACACCTAAAATATCGGCCAAATGCCAAATGTCACTTTGACGAATTCTACGGACAAAATGGACATGCAAAAGAATCTCCTCACAATGGAGCAACTAGAAATGGAGACGTTCGAGAAGTTAAAAAAGTAGCTTCTCGACATGGATGCGTTCGCCCGCCGTCAGGGGAACGCGCACATCCCCCTCAAAGAAGGCTGCATATCGGCACTGGCACTTCTTAATCAGCTCGAAGACTGCCGAGAAATGTCGAGGAAAGCTCGGAAGAAGCTGGAGACAGAAATCGCGGAAGTGCCGCTGCTAAATGGCGAAGATACTACTATTTTCGAAATTGCGGAGTCGGCTGACGATAAAGAAGCGTCGCTGTGGACGACAATCGTCAAGAAGAAAAAATCAAAAGGAAAGAATAGCAGCAACCCGGCGAAATCGGCGAAACTGGCAGTGCAGCAGCGTCCAAAGCATAAAAAAATCCCACTGAAGATGGATGCAATTTGCATTAAAAAACAAGGGGGCAATGAAGATAGCAGAACGGACTCTTATGTCGACTTAATTAAAAACTTGAAAAAGCAAGTGAAGCTTGAAGAGACCGGGTGCAAAGTAGCCAAAATACGCAGGACCAGGGGAAGGGAGATGCTTCTGGTACTTGAAAAAGGAGGCTCGAAACCCGACAAATTGGTAGATGAGATTAAAAAAAAAATTGTGGGGACTAGTGCAAATGTGCGGAAGCTAGTCCCCATGCAGACAGTAACTATTCGGGACCTGGACGAGGGCTCGGAGGAGGAGGACGTCAGAAGAGCCCTCCTCCACGTCCTCGGAGATAAGGACGTCAACGAAGAGGACATCAAGATTAGGAATATGAGACCGGCGTACGAAGGCACGCAGACGGCGCTTGTCTCCCTACCAACAGAAGCAGCCTCCAGCCTTCTCCAACAAGGGCGACTGCGGGTCGGTTGGGTTAATTGTCGAGTTAGACAAAGAATCGAGCTAACGACGTGCTACCGATGCCATGGTTTTGGTCACCTGGCAGTGGATTGCAAGGGAAAGGACAGGTCGAAATTGTGCTGGCAGTGCGGGTCCGGCGAGCACAAGGCCGCTGAATGCACAAATGACCCTCAGTGCGCGTTATGCAAAAGCCAAAACGGCGCTTCCACAAATCACCGCACTGGAGGTAGCAAATGCGCTGTATTCCGGCAAGAGCTGCTGAGAAGAAAGAAAAATCAAAAATGATCTCATTCCTGCAGATAAACTTAAATCACTGTCAAGCTGCTCAGGACCTGCTAGCACAGACCATTCATGAGCGGCAGGTAGACGTTGTGATTGCGAGTGAGCCGTATAGAAACGCTGATGCAAACTGGTACTCGGACACCACTTCACGTGCGGCAGTGTTTCTTCCGAACAATAATATCACAGTCGTCGAGGTGGGTCGCCCGCTGATGGGGGTAGCGTGGATACGAACAAACAAAAATCTCCGTATTTACAGCTGCTATTTCTCCCCCAACGAACCGCTTGCCGACTTTTGCATCAAATTGGGTGAATTAGAGGATGCCATACGCACAGATTCTGGGCCGGTCCTCGTTGCCGGAGACTTCAACGCGAAGTCGCCACAATGGGGATCGGATACGACGGACCAGAGGGGTGAGATGCTGGCCGAGGCTATGTCCAGATTAAATCTCTTCACTCTCAACACTGGAACAATCAACACTTTCCGAAGAAGAGACATAGGTTCCGTCATCGATGTGGCATTCACCAATGGAGACTCTCTCGCGAAGGTGGCCCGATGGCAGGTACTCGAAGATATAACGCTAAGTGATCATCAATATATCTACTTCAAGATAGCAGATACTAGACCGCCCCAATCTCGTCGAGCGCGTCACCGGAGCCATCACCAAAGCATGCGACGATGCAACGTCTAGAAAAGGTGGAAAAAGCCGACGTCCTGCATTCTGGTGGAACGATGAGATCGCGGACTTCGGAGGCACTGCATACGGCTTCGCCGAGTGCTGTTGCGAAATCGAAGGAGAACTGCTAGTGCCTGCGATGAAGATCACCGGCAATTCAGCGAGGCGCGGAAAGCAATGCGACATGCCATCAAGAGTAGCAAAGCCCGAGCGTGGAATGACCTGATCGACTCTGTCGATCGTGACCCTGGGGCCTTCCTATAGGATGGTGACGAAGAAGCTGGCACAGAGGAGGCAGATCCCTTTCCTGAATGTCAAGCAAAACCTCGACGCTGTAGTCAGCTTTTTTGTTCCTGCGGATGACAGGTTGGACCCACCACATTGGAATATACACGGCGAGGATATTCCACCATTCACCCCGACGAGCTGAAACGGGCCTGCGATAGACTGGGAGCCAAAAGCTCCAGGTCAGACGGAATTCCAAACGAAGTGCTCAAAGATAAAATACCCACCCTAGTGTGCTCCTTCGGATGTTCAACGAGTCGCTGTTGTCCGGTGTGTTTCACTGGCTCCTGGAAGATACAGAGGCTAGTGCTTCTTCCTAAAGGTGCTAAACCACCCTGATGACCCGGCATCATACAGACCGCTCTGCATGCTGGATGGGCTGGGGAAGCTGCTCGAGAGGCTCTTACTGCAGCGCATTGAACGGCACGTGGAGCCGGACGGCCTCTCAGCGAACCAATACGGATTCCGCCGAGGTAAATCGACAATCGACGCGATCGCGAAGGTGGTCGAAACGGTTCGAAAAGCATGGAGGGTTCAGTAAAAGCGCAGCAGCAACGTCGTCTTCATCACCCTGGATGTGAAAATGCGTTCAATTCAGCAAGATGGAGTGAGATGGCGAAGTCCCTCGAGAAGAAAAAATGTTCCTCACTACCCACAGCGAATACTAGGGAGCTACTTCACGGACAGGGTGCTGAAGTACCACACGGCGGGAGGGAGCGAAGAAGGCGTACGAGTTTTATCGGCAGGTGTCCCACAGGGGTCGGTCCTAGGACCTACCCTGTGGAACTTAATGTACGACGAGATCCTGAACCTGACGCTACCACACGGAGCCCAAACGGTCGGATTGCTGACGATGTTGGATTGCTGGTCACCGGCAAGATGGGGCCGTCGCTCGAAGTAATCGCGAATGAAGCACGCAGAAGAATAGCCCGTTGGCTGAATGACGTCGGGCTCACCCCTGGCAAACCACAAGACGGAAGCGGTTTTCTTCACCAGGAGAAGATCCCCAGTAAGACCTGCCATCAAAATTGGCGACTTTACGGTTCCATACAGTAGATCGGTGCGCTACCTGGGAGTTCGGCTCGACGACAAGTTGAACTTTCGGGAGCACACGATCATGGCTGCGAAAAAGGCGACTGATACGGCGACTGACTTAGGGCGACTTATGCCGAACTTGGGCGGCCCGAAACCAAGCAGGAGAAAGCTGTTCGCCAGCGTCGTTCCTCGATTTCTATACGGAGCGCCGATTTGGGCGAACAGCTTGAAAACCGAAAGGAACCGAAAAACTTGGCCAGAGTGCAGCGCCAAAGCGCTTTGCGGACAGTGTCTGCGTACTCGACGGTATCGGAAAGCGCGGTCCTGACGATAGCAGGAATCCCACCTATCGACCTGTTAGCCGAAGACCGTCGCGATTTATTCCAATTCCCAGTCTGCAAACAGGGAACCCGACGCCATACGCGCTTTCAGGAGACGAGCCCGCCTCAAGCTCATGGAGAAATGGCAGGAACGATGGGACAACGACCAGAAGGGAAGGTGGACCTACAAGTTGATTCCATCGATCGAACAGTGGATAGCCAAAGACGAAGTGAGGTGGACTTCCCACTCCCACGCAGTTGCTGACGGGACACGGGTGCCGGTGAAATTACCTGCACCGGATCAGCGAGGCAACACCGGAGGTCACGAATGGAGCAGCATGTGACAGCGTTGAAACACACACTGACGAATACCCCGCGCTGGGATGAGGAAAGACGCTTTGCCTAGGAATCTCCAAAGCCAGAAGATGCAAAGAGACGAGGTGCTAGGCAGCGAAGAGGAATGGCGGGCATTCGCCTACATTTGCAGGTGTGGTTATGCGGTCAAAAGGGACATTGAAAAGAGTCAGACGGCGGAACACTGTGGCACGGAAGCAGAAGACGTGGTCCCTGAACTCCTAGCCCTAGGCTTGGGATGATAGAAGTAATGCCACTAGACCAGGCGCCTACCTGAAGCATTGTTAGCACAGACCCAGGAGGCGCCTTGAGAGGGGTTTTAGTCAGTAAGAATCCGACACTATCCCGGTGAATGGGGTGTCTATGCAAGATTTCCCCCCCACGGAAAAAAAAAAAAAAAAAAAAAAAAAAAAAAAAGGTTAGGTTAGGTTAGGTTAGGATTGGGATTAGGTTAGGTTAGGTTAGGTTAGGTTAGGTTAAGGTTGGGTTAGGTTAGGTTAGGTTGGGATTGGGTTGGGTTGAGTTAGGTTAGGTTAGGTTAGGTTAGGTTAGGTTGAAGAAAGCCAGGTTGGGATGGGAGTTGGGATTGGGTTAGGTTAGGTTAGGATTTAGGTTAAGGTTAGGGTTAGGTTAGGTTAGGTTAGGTTAGGTTAGGTTAGGTTAGGTTAGGTTAGGTTGGGATTTAGGATTAGTTGGGGTTAGGTTAGGTTAGATTAGGTTAGGGTTGGGTTAGGTTGGGTTAGAGTTAGGTTAGGTTTAGGTTAGGTTAGGTTATTGGGATTAGGTTAGGTTAGGTTAGGTTAGGTTAAGTTGGTCTTTGGCCGCCGTGGTGATCGGACGTGTCCGTGCGTGTCGCAGCCGGTCGGGAGTGGTATCGCTCGTGGCGGTTCTCCACCAACCCCATATTGGTGTCATGTGATGCGCAGTGTCCCATTTGTCGTGTTTCGCGTATCCACCGATCCACCAGTGTCGCGGTGTGATTGTTTATCGGGTTTTAAATTCGCGAAATGAGTGTTTGCAAGAACCGTCAAACGGACAGCCGGCGTTTGTGCGTCATCTCGGCCTGTCTGCCGTGAACGGCCGCTGCAGCGACGTTTTTTGTGCCGACAGTTGGCAACGCCGAATAGGGGGTTGGGGTCGCGCGTTGTGTGTTTACATCCAACTGTCACTTTGACAGTTGGTGCGCCCTTTTCGAGTTTTTTGTGTCTTTCACGTGTGCGTGCGCGCGTGTCTACCCGCAGAACCATAGTGCTGTCCTGTTCTGTGTGTCTACTTTTGTGTTGTCTGTTTTCTTCCACAGAGTTGCCACTTTGACGTTTGTCGTGCCGGTGTTTTGGCCGTTACACCTAAAATATCGGCCAAATGCCAAATGTCACTTTGACGATTTCTACGGACAAAATGGACATGCAAAGGAATCTCCTCACAATGGAGCAACTAGAAATGGAGACTTTCGATAAGTTAAAAAAGCAGCTTCTCGACATGGATGCGTTCGCCCGCCGTCAGCGGAACGCGCACA